>JACDOX010000056.1:720586-1299073 GCA_014549065.1 Cardinalis cardinalis
CTTCCCCTCCCGCTCCCCTCTCAGCCTAGCTCAGCTTGATGCTGCTCAAGTTGTGATGCAGCCCAAAAACCCGATCCTTTCTCCCTCCATCCGAGGCAAAGGCGTATTTTCCTGGCTGCCTTCGCCTCCGCTTGCAAGCCCCCCGCTCAGCCCACCGGCGCCGCTAACCCCATCACTGCCCCGGCTCCAGCCGCCGCCTCCGCCCGGCTCCTGAAATAGCCCCGCGGCTGCCGGGGCCGCTCCGGCTCGGCGCTGCCCGCCCGTGCGCAGGATCCGCCCCCTCTGACAGCCAGCCMGGCAGCTCTCCTCCCGCCCGGCAAACTACTTTCCTCGCACGCTTTATTATAGGGACGCCTCTGCCAGCCTCTTCCTATCAGAAAGCCTCATTTGGGGAGAAATTTTGATTTCCCAGTCATGAGCTATATAGCGTTGCCCATTTTGGTTGTTTTGGGTTTTTTTTCCCCCGAGACTTCATGGAAACGGTCTCTCCAGGGACCAGCAGCAGCAAAACAACAGCCACCGCATTATCTCCCTGCTCCAGGCAGATACAGGTTCACCTAGAGGCAGAGCCGAGTATCCGAGGATATCGGCAACTTCCTGGCTCTGGCTGAACTACAAAACGCACGGACCCGTCCTTTTGGAGCGCGGGGATGTGAAATTGCAGCCCTTACATTTGCAAAGCGCCCGGAGAGTAAATGAAAGGGAGGAGAGGCTCGGGCGCGGGCAAGAGGCACAGCCTTAATGGGGAGAGCAGAGCAGCACCAGCCGGGATGTTACCGATTCTGCCGCTGGGACTCAGCGGACCTTGGAGGAGCCGCGGTGGCTGCCTTATCTGTCAGACGAAAGCAAATGCGTGCTTAGCTTCTGAAGTCCTTGGGAGGCGCGGATCATACACGTCTGGATGTCAGGGACTGCAGCGCGCTCGGGGGAGGCCAGTCYCGGACGTTTTGGGGGGCACGGGAGGCTGGGCAGCACCTGCGGCGCTCCGGGTGCCCCGCTCCGCTCATCGGGGCTCAAGGCATTGCCCCTGAAGGCAAAAGCCCCAAGGTCTGCTGGAGCCTGAGGGCAGCGGGCACCTCGGGGCGGGTGGCCAAGGMGAGACCGGGCAGCTGCGTCTGGCAGTGCCAGGCCGGGGCCGGGGCCAGGCCACGCTGCCCGGAGGAAGAGACAGGACCGCTCGGGCATCCCCGGGTCCTTTCTCCCGGAAAACGAAGGGAACACTGATTTATCCTGAGGAATAGCGCTGCCGCATGAGTATGCAACAGGTAGTTCTTACTTTGTAAAGGCTGCAGAGGTGAAAAAAAAAAATCATTCAAATCAGGGCTGTATTTACAGGTCTCCAGGAATTGGGAGCAGCTCCACGACAGAGCCCCGGGCAGCCGGCGTGGGCAGCGCCAGCCGGGAGAGCGCCGATGGGCGGGATGTCGGCGGGGCAGGGGGCGAGGGCGGCTCCAGCCCCGGGACAAAGCCAGGACTTGGAGCGGCAGCGGAGGGGGAGGAGGAGGCCAAGTCCTCTGGACAGGGCGGTGTGGTCCTTCCGCGAGTGGGCAGGCGATGAAAGCTCTGCTCCGGGGCACCCAGCGGTGATGCCATGCTGTGCTGGGTGTTTTTTTTTTTAATCTCTTGAAAATTCCACTTGTTAGTGCTCTTTATTTTCCACCCGTTGGCCTCGCTGCCAGACGGCTGTGTTCCCGCATCCAAGTGTGCCTTCCAGGTCACACGGCAAAGTACCTATTGTGGCAAAGATGGCACTGGCTGCCGCCGGTATGTCCATCTACTACAGCCACCGGCAGCACTTCGTGGGGCCAAGTCCTTTAAAAAATACAGAAAACACTTTGGGGAGAGTCAAACACAACAAACCCACTCACAGGTGTAAGTGCCCTTATGCTCCCTTAGTGTAAAACATAAGTAATTTACGTGTTTGGGTGAGACAATCAGTGTACAGAAGCAATATGAAGTGGCTCAGTTGATCTAGAAAAATGGCTTATAAAATACAAACTACTGTACATTTTAATGACATTGCATTTCTGTCAGGCCATCACATATCATCAGTGTTCCCTACAGAGCTGTTRTGCTCCTAGTTGTTGTTGGTTTTTTTCTAATTATAATTTTAATTTTATTTTTTGTCAGTACACTGMTGAGCAGTTCAAGRAATYGTCCTTTATCGGAATGTGAAAGAGYGTGAAAGAAAGTGAAAGAGATGGCAAGTGTATTTCATAATGAGAAAAAGTAATTATTATGGAAACACTAAATATTATAGATGTTGCCCTACATGGGAGATATCAGAACAGTTGTTTAGCACTACTGTGTCACCCCTCTCACTTGGTGGTTTTGGCTATAAATTCCAAGAATAGATGRGAATTCCAGCTTCACCTACTAGATTTGCAAAGTGTTTATGCCTGTGATGAAAGAGGAACTGCTCTGTGATAATTTATGAGTAGCCTGTTTTGACTTTGCCCCATGAACAGAATGGTTCAATTCAAAAGGAAAATGAAAGGAAAAGTATGGCTCAAGATAAGCCACTTTTCTACAAACAATAGCTGACAGACACTGCCAGGCTTCTTTGCACTGGAGGGGAAAAGAATTAGGGATGTGAAAAAAAGGAGCACATTCACAAAAGGTTGGGAATTGTCTGGGAGAATTAATCTGAGACACTTAAGTGCCTGACAGAGCCCAGTTTTCTCTGGTTACCTTGTAAATTTTACATTGCAAATACATTAATAAATACATATTTTTTCTATCTTATTTATCTTTTTCTCCCCCACTAARTACTTTGTTTCAGCTGCTAAGTGTTTTACGTTTAAGATTGTCTTTTGTACCGCTGTGCATCACCAATCACAAGCTCCTGCAGGCAAAGAGGACTAAAACTCATCCTGACTTCTGAGGAGGTGCCCTTGACAAACAGAGACAGAGTAATGAAAAGCCCATGACAAGGCAGGGTGACCTCCRATCGGAAAGGAGACTGGAGAGCAGATACCTCTGTAAACTCTGTGTATCTTTGTGTTCTGTGCACCTTCTTCTCATTGAAACATACAGTGACGCTCTGTGTCCTGGGCAGTACTAGTTACACCAGGCACCTTAATAAAGGGATTTATTTGCATTAATGCTCAAACAAAGTGGGGCTGCGGCACTGGAGACGCGCTGCAGCAGAACACGTTAGAGGGAGAGGAACGATCAGTCACATCAAGATCCCTTTATGCCRTGCTGGCAGTATAAGGCATTTAATAACAAAGAAATGCAGCCCCTGTAGCCCTCCCTGGGCATGTGCCTGGCTGRGTGCAGATGGCAGATTTGTGTGGTATGAGGCCAGCTGCAGGATTTTGGCTGTGTTCCTCTGTCCTCTGCTGTTGTGCAATGCCTATTGGAGACCCCTGCGAGGATGGTGTAAACAGGCATGGCGGGGATGAGGATRAGTCCCTAATATGAAAGCTAAGTACATACCACAGAAATCTCCACTGGGCTAGGCAAATGCCTGGTGAGAATTACTGGTATTATATTACTTATTTATTTATATCAAAACTTTTTTTTTTTTCCTTTACTTAAAACTCATTATTGGGTCTTATAGGAAAATACAGTCACAGACTACCATGAGCCCCTAATTCTCCTCTCTCTTTCTTTTTATTTGCTTGTAATGTCCATTGTTTTCTCTTATCGTAAATTAGTCATGCACTCCCTCCTGGTGGAATGGTTGCTTATATGCYTGTGTAGCTCTTAACATAATAAGACATCTGGGTGTTGGTTGAATAATACAAATAATCAGACACAACACTTTTACAACATGTTTATTTTGGCAATGCTGATATCCTTTGTCTGATTAATGCTGACATTTGATAACTGAGCTGTATTTGCACAAATAATTATGAAAAGTGGATGCTAAGCCTGACTACTTAGATTAGCTATCACACATCTTACAAAGCACAAGGCGGTTTTTGGCAGTGCAGGACTGCCTAAATTCTTTTCTTGGGCTGAGGCACGGGAGAGTTTACAATTACTTAGAGAAGATGTGAAGAGGCTCAATCTAAATGTAAATTTGCCCCTCAGCTAGCCAGCTTACAGTAGCCTAAGTCTAAGCTGTTATTTTATCCTATTTCAAATCCCTATTTGAGGTCTTCTTCAATGACACCACAAGAGCAGCCAACTTCTAATGGCCAGGCTCAGAGTTCTGAGGGAGCACTGGTGTTTATAGAGCTAAATCAAAATAGTAAATGAAGACACAAAAGCATCCATACAGGCCATATGTATGGATAACCCAGCATAAATCTGGTTGAGTCTATTATTATTCCCCCTTTATATGTTGCAGATCATAAGCTGTAATTTCTTTGTGGCCACATTGTGCTCTGTGATTATACCATCCCAGAGGAATCCTAATCAGGGCCAGCAGGTGTTACAGTGACATGTTAACAACAGCAATGAGGCATAGCTTCAACAGAAAAATGCATGACATTTTCAAGTTCACAAATTCACAAATTTTTTTTTTTTTGCAAGCTCCTCCTCAACTGCTCTCTCTCCCTGAGGGATTGATTCAAAGCCCCAAAGACCTTCTYTTAAAGATTTATTCCTGCTCCCAGGAGTTATATCTAGATTGTCACTTCTTGCTCTTTATTTGTATAAAACCTGATTATTAGAGGTCTCAGCTCTCCACTGGCGCTTCTGTCCTACAGCAATGATATTAATTGCCATAACTAAATCAGGGAATGGAAATAATTGCATGGCCAGCTCCTGTAAGGGACTTTAACAGTAGAAGAAGAGCATGAGGAGATGTTAGGCACATTTATCCAAATGTGGATTTTGGGGGATCACAGTAAAACTGTGATCCCCCAAAACCCATTCAGCCAATCTCAGAGTCTCCTAACTCTATTGGTAAACTTCATTTTGGCCATAAAACTCCATGGATGACCAGAGCTTTTTCCTTGTCCATGCCTGCTCATTCAGAGCCACCAATGGAGCCCCTGGGCATTGTGCAGTTATCACCAATGCTTTCTAAGGGGATTTTTGGGGTCCACAGAAAACACAGAGGCAATCAGCTCGGATGAGAGAACAGCAGCACCTCACCTCTTGCAGAGGGGGCCATGTGTCAGGGCAGCAAGGGAGAAATCTGACTTTGAAGCTTCCTCAGACTGCAGGGATTAAACACCAAACCCTAAAACACCAAGGGGCTGACGGGGCTCGCTGGCTGCTGTCAGTAATTCCTGCTGGTGCTGAGCCTTTGTGTGTGCATGTGAGAAACATCCTGGGATCAGGCTGGGAAGCAAACATGGCTCTTGCACCCTTGCAGGAGAGGAGCTTGTGCCTCCCTCTCCAAGCAGCAGGTGGTTCCCATGAGTGAAGCCGTCCTTACTCTTCCCAAACAAGAATCTACCTCCTGTCCCATTTCCTCCAGCGCTGGGTTAGTCACTGCTGCCCAGGCTGAAATCTATAACTCTGTTACAGGTGGGTGTTCCCAAGTGTGCCCTGTTCCTCTTTCAATATCCAAAGAAATGTCTAATTGCTAGAATGTCAAGTCCTTTATGTTCAGCACCACAAAGGCAGAGTTTTTCCAGTCTGGTGCTTGCTTGAGAGTCACAAAGTTCCTGCTGAGGACTGACTTGGTCTGTTACCCACGTTCCCATCTCTGCAGAGTACAGCCAGTGTCATTTCCAGTAGGAAAATAACCTCCAAAATTATGTATCATGCTATTGTACCAAGGAGCATACACTCTGCTATTAGAGTTATTGCCTCTTTTAGAACTAAACAAAGAAAGTGTGGTTTCCAGTATTAATAAATTTGTACTTTTTCTCCTCACAAACCACCTGTGATATCAATAAACACCCAYATGAAAAGTTTATCATCTGCCTACCATTGTGGGCACAAGTACTTGGGATCTGCTTTTGTCTGTAGCACACCACTGTGTGCCACTCATTTTCCAGCTCCCTAACTTMCAAAGGATCACTTATATTTGATGAGATGCAACAGGGAGAGACCAAATAAGTCAAGAATCATTGGGAATCAAAGGCTGTCTCTAATCATAGGCACCAGAAGAGGAACAGCTCATTTTGGGTCTTCCTCCATAGAGAGGGTGCAGCTGGCACAGAAAGGTAGCATTAATTTATCAGCTGTTCAATGAGGAAAAAGAAAGATGGGTCATATCCTTGTTACTTACTGAAGATGGATGCTATTCACAGTTTCTGGTTATTGAAATTGATATGCATTACTGGATACACTGTTTGTGAGATACAGTCTGATAGAATCTCAACACCAGAAATATTTCACAGAATTATGAGACATTTTAAAAGCCGAGGAGCCAGCTAATAAGATGCCTGTTGGTTGGCAGTATGATKAGATTGGATATCCTGCAAGGAAAGTGTCGCCTTACACTGAGCAAAACATCTTAGAATGTTACAAATTATCCACTTCTAATGGTTCAGTTGGCCAAAGAAAGCTACAGAAAATATAATTCTGCACACACACATACCTCTAATAAGTAACCAATACCCCAATATAGCAAACATTCAGTAGGATCAACTTCCTAGACATATCTGCGCCAAATTTAGCAATTAGAGTCAGTATTTTTCCACAGTGCTTCATTCCCACTGTATTATTTCCTCCTACCCTTAGCACCTCTTCAACAATTTTTTTCTGACCATGACTAAGGACTCTGTTCCCAGACGAAAACAACCCCCAAATTTTCATTCATTCTCAYTTCAATTCCTCCTAAGATGCATTGGCAGACATACTGTATTTTTTGGTTTACCCCTTTTCAGTAATTTCTATAAATCTACCTCCATTTTATCCCAAACATTTAGGACCTCTGGCTTTGGTGCCAGTTCCCTTCAAAGCTGTAGCCATTTTGATTTAAGACTGTTTTTTGAGACAGCTGCTCCTTAGTTTTTTTTCCTGTCTCTGAAAATCCCAAACAATCGCTCCTTACAAATACTCTGTGATGGTTTCGGAGTTCCTTTGTCCTCAGTGCATCTGCTGTTCTCTTAGGTTTCAGAAAAGCTGATTGTCAAAGTCTGCTTCACAATTTCTGTGTTTCCACATGGAATTTCCTCTCCAACGCTCCCATCCAAATCTGGGGCATGCCATTGCTTTCCCACATGACACACAGGCTCTCAGCTTTGCAGCACCTTTGAGGCAAGCACACAAGTTAGCCTCTGCAGTTTAGACTCAGCTGAGAAGGCTCCACAATGAGTTGAGGAATCAGGGATTTTTAAGGAACATGCAAACTGCATTTAAGGACCCAAATTAAAGGCTCAGAAGAAGCCGAGTCAATGAGCAGGAATGCATTATTCTGACATAAAGAGAAGCATTAGCAAGTAAGACTGATTTCCATTCACTGGAGGAATGTTTGGAAGACGGACCATTGATTATGGGAAACATGGAAGAATACAATACCTACAACTTTAGCACAATGTAATTCACCAAGAATGGTATTCGGGCTATGTTTGGGATTCCATGCTCTTTTAGTGTGTAAGTCACTGACTACAATTTTTGAATTTAAATCAATACACTAGCACCTCCTATTCAGAATTCAAAGAAGCAGCCTTGCTTACTTTCTTGTCTTGTAGGGTATTACAGTTCGTTTCTTATCAGTAGCAGAATGGAGACTGGTGTTTCATTCACCTCCAACAGAAGGTTCAACAATAAAGGTGTTCACTAAATCAGGGAGTAATATTCACAGAAAAATATTTTTAGATCAGCAGACACTTGTAGCACATTAAAGAGGTGTCCTTAGCACTGAATTATTAAAATTTCAAAAGAGGCTAAAAACTTTGACATGCGTCTTTAAAACACTTTAGGGGTTTTCTTTATTGAAGCTAGATGAAAGCAGTTCTTTATATAATTTAGTATTAGAAATGATGGTGTTTTATAAAGAATAAGATACAACCTGATAACTAATTGATTTACTGCAATTGAGGTTGTAGAGTCGAGCCCTGAATGTAGTTGAAGTTTCTTGACAGGGCAGGAAAAACAAGGAAGAAGAAAAGTTTTCTAGTTATCTTGTATAAAAGCTTAGAGTCTGTACTCCAGTTTCTGAGGGAAGAAACATCTCTTTGTCAGCTTTTTACCTGGCAATGGAATTGCAGCTCTGCTAATCTTTATTTAAAATTGTGAGGTGACAGCATGGTGCTAGCACTGACCAGTCCTGTGATGTTAAATGTATTTAAATGCCTCAGCTGTGCAATAATTAGTCCAATAGTCATATGAAGATCTTTTTACATTAAAGAAAAGATAACCCAAAACCTCTGTTTATTGGATATGCGTCTTGGTCTGGGAGTGATTACAAGTTCGCACTGCTGTCCTTACACTGATGCTGCAGCTTCCTAAATTAATTTTATCCTGACCCTTGCTCAGAACAGGCACTTGTTGGAGGGATGCCACAGCACTGGCTGTCCCAGGAGTGTTGCTCACGTCTGACCGCAGCCCCTCAGCCCTGTGCTGAGAGGAGACAGGACCTGGGTTTGGTTTTCCAGCCTTTCTCCCATCTGTGCTGCTGTGGGCTTGGCTCTCTGTCCCAAGGGCTCGTGTTCTCCATCCCCAGGGAGGGGCTGGGAGCTGCGTGGTTTGGAGCGTGGGCTGGAGCCCTGCACGTGCTGCCTCTGCTGCTTGTTTCCCTGGAGAAAGCTAAATCCACTGACTATGGCAGCACAGCTTGTGACTGCTTGGGTAAGACTAGATTAAGTCCAGAGGAAAAAAAAGAGTAGGAAGATATGCCTTCCAAAAGGGGATGTCAGCACAGAAGTGAAATCACAAACCAGCTGCCGCTCTGTGTGAGTGCGGAAGATGATTCAGCATGGGATGCAGCACAGACAATAATTAAAAGTATTAAAATTAAGCCATTYCATAGTAAATCTAAGAGTCTTCTAAACACCAAGAGCTTATAAAGTGCATAATAAACCAATTAGTTAAGAATTTTCTGAAGAGTTTTGATAAAATCTGACTTTGGAGGTTCTTGACGGTTCATCATGTAATGAGCTAACAATTTGCTGCAATGTGGAAAGTATGTAGGGATAACKGGAAAAAATGAAAAGCTGTTTTAATCATTGAACTTGACAGGGAATATCACAATACAATTGGCATATTCAATCTGTTTATTAGCAGTTTAGAAAAGAAAGAGAACATCTTCATTCACCAAATCTGCTCATAGCAAAACACTATTCTGGTGGCTCAAGACTGTAACAGACTCYAGGAAAACCTTAATTAAATTACATAATAGAAAATTTTATGGTAGACTAAATTTAGACCCATGCAAGTCTAGGAACTTGAGATGAGCAAATAATTCTTTTTAAAATGTATTCAGCATACATAGCTTTTGTATGTGTTTTAGAAATGCTGAAGACATTAATGTGAATATGTTAAAGAGAGGTTTCCGAAAGTTTAGAATTCACTGAATTGAGTGACGTGAAAAAGAAATGTACATTAGAGTTGAAAATGTGACAGTTGAACACAGAATGGGGGATGAGCTTTTCTTCACCAGTTTTGTAYAAGAGGGAACTCTACAGGATTTTTAAAACATAAGCAAAACCACATATTTTGCATCATAGCTTATCACTAGTAAGAAAAACTAAGCTAACAAATATAAAATGAAGTTTAGGATAACAACAGGAGTAAATACAGAATGGGGGAGAAAAATCATATTTTGAAGGAAAATGATAGAAGGTCAGTAGAGAAGCACAGAGAGTTTGTAGACCCAAAATGATCAGTTGGTTATCACAGAAACATCTTTAATGTTTTCTATTTATTAGGACAGTCAAGAAATATTTCAGTAGTTAAAAACTYAACTTTAGTTTGCTTTGAAAAGGATTTACTCTGGGGGTTAAAAGTAAGAAATATGTTGGTCAACAYTATCTGAAGCCCCAGTCAGTGGGCATTGTAGCTGCGCGTGCTGAGAAAAACTCAGAGATGAGAAATGGATTAACTTTTCATCATTTTATGAAGATCTGTGCTGAGTGTTTTGGCACACCTTACAGATAACTACCATCAGATTGTAAGCTACATTGCACGCCCAGAATTCTTCAAATTTATCGTCATTACACAGCAAAGTGGAAAATTTGGGGGGAAGAAGACAAAATATGGATGAGGGGAAAAAGAAAAGCAAGGTTACAGAGAAAATTACCTTCCAACTGATTACCTTCCTACCATAATAAAATGCCCTAGGTCTAGGACATACTTCCTGTTACAGTGYATTTGGAAAACTATCCCAGCGCAGCTTGACAATGACTTGTACCTCCCTCTCTTCCATGTGTCACACGCCCTTTCCAAGTGGATGGAGAATATGGAGGGTAGGGAGGAGGAAGGGACTGGTGGAAGCTCCATGAGACACTGGGGCTGTGTACAACACCTGCTGGCTGTGCCTCCCTCTAACAAATCCACCTCACACACCACAGACCTTCCTTGCAGGAGGATGTCCCTCAGTTTCCTGGGTTCAGTTGGGCAGAAGCCTTTCACCCCTCCAAGGGGGAGCAGCTTTGCTCTGAGGAGTCTCAGCACAACGTGGCAATTCATGAGGAATACAGCAGTGCAATTCCATTTCAACAACAATGAGTTTATGTTTGTGCCACCTCTCATTTTTAATTCATGAATACATTAATTTTGTATCATTTGCATCATAACTAGAGCCTTTCCTGCAAAGGAACACTAAGGATTCATTATTTTTATCTTTTCTTCCTGATATTCTTTGCTCTTAGGCACCTGCTCTACATGAATCAATATTGCTTTTCCCAAAAAACAGGCATGTGGGATTTATTCAGGCAAAGTGCTGGTATTAAAACTGGGACAATTCCCTTTAGCAATAAACAGTGAAGAATAATGTAAAACATTATGGTATGACAGCCATCACCTGAGCAGAGAATACACACCTGACTCATCCTTTTTGCTGTCTGTCAACAGCAAYTCATCTGGATGTGGCAGTGCCTCTGTAAGCCACACAACAGGATGCCTTCTCATTTCTTTTGGACTTTTGTACTAAAAATCTGTTTTCTCCACATTCCAGATATGTTTATCTGTTTTTATAAAACCSCTGTTCTTCACTGAAAGCCAAGAAGGATTTGTAATACCTTTTAAACTGGCAATTGTTGCTGATTATTGTTAAGTTTATCACATTTTGTAACTTTAAAGCTCCCTTAGTTGCTTTAATTTTGGGGTCATTACACCATCCTTTTTCCATTCAAGACAGGAGTCCACTATCTCAGGAGGCAAAGCCATGCACTATTTTAACAGACTCCTGAAGAGATGAAAACGTTATCAATGGATCCTGTGGTCTAGATGAACACCTATTGTGCTGATGTGACTGTACRAAACACAAAAAGAGGATAAAAAGTGAGGTTCACTTTTGGCATTTAGATTCTCTTCCTTTACTACACTTTCCCTGAAGCATGTCCCTGCCTTTGTTTATCTCCATCTCCTGCTTTCTCTTCTCTTCTAACCCCTGCCCATTCAGAGTATTAAAATCCCCTTTGCCCTTTTGGCCACATTACTCCTCTCATCAAATCCTTGTTGCCTGCAGCATAATTTTTAAGGTCTTATCCTYCCATCTTCATGGGGCTGCCCGTGCTTCATGCTTTTTTCCAAGCATAAAATATAATCAGGGTAAGAAAGATGCCAGAGGCTTGCAGAGTTTGAAACCATTGTGTTTAAGTCTGGCAGTAGGTCAAGGCAGAGAGGCAGCTGCCAAGCCACATTTTGGTGGGTTTTTTATGTCTCATCTGTAGTAGAGGTGAGCTGTGCAAACTACCTGTTGAAACCTTTGTGTGATGGAAAATCAGARTGCCAGTAAATACACCATCAAAAAGAGAACAGGGAAGGAGAGGGAGAAAGATAAAAGCTGCTCAGTGAACTCATTACCTCACTATGGGATGAAAGGTGACCAGGAAAACCAAGTCATGGGTATTTGGCAGTGCTTTCCTGCCTCACCTCCTCAAGAGCAAGTAACACCCATCCACTGCAGGAACAGCAGTCACAGCCTTTCATGATGGATATAAAATATGGCTTCAATTTATGTTGCTTTYCCTCCCCAAAATGACACATTTATGGTGTTTATCCCTGAAGAACTTTCAAGAATATGTACCAATTAATATGCATATTTGAAATTTTACATTGTATTAAATGAAGAATATAACCCAAGCAAAACTATCAAATATAAGTTTAAGAACTGAAATCTATACTGTTAACTCAAGGCTACCACACAGTAAAGAGCAAAGCCTTTTAAAGAATACCATACAATGCATTACAGATATAAGCTTTTCAAAGCAAGATATGCAGGATTAGGGCTACATTTAAATCCAAACATGATAAAAGGGAAAAACCAAATAGGCAAAACAGGACTACTTTACAGTGTTACATAAGAACTCACATAGGAAAGTAATTCGACCCCTGATTCTGTTTTGTAATGGTACCAGGAGGAAAAACAATATTTAAAAGCACGATTTTTTTTTTAAATTTGTCCTTATCTGATCTGATACCATAAATATCAAAATATTTTAATCCAAACTGTATGGCTATTGCCATCACAGTGCAGCGCTCATTTTGTTTGTGAGACTCAGTCCTGTATTTTCTGTTTCAGCACATGGCAGTGTCTCTCCAGTACCAGCGCAGCCCTGACATTTTGGGAGTTTGTGGCCACTGAAATACTCAGCTTCGTGACGCTTTTCAAATAACCACAGCATTATCTACACTATGTTCTATTTTCAAGCTTGTGACAGATATTCTCAGCACTGACTCAGTCCCTCGCATTTTCAGGAAAAAATGCTAAGATTACACTGTCCTTTGGGACTATGTATACTGCCTACATAATATACATCTATTTTTTAAGCAGCTTATGGTAGGAACCATRTATTATATAAAGCTGAGTGCATAGCCAATGCCCTTATTTAGTAATAACCTATGCTTCCACTCCTTCTGACTGCAGTGCCTGGTGGCAGACTGGGATTTGTTTGTGAGGAGATGAGTGGTAGCACAATAACATCTACAAAAATGCACTTGTTATTCCTGCCTTTCTCATTCAAAGATGAAGACGGCAAGCAGCCAGCGGCGTAACCTCCTCGGTAATTGATATGCGTAAGAGGCTGCTACATCCTACCCCTGCCATTCCAGCTTCCTACTCCCCAGGAAGAAATGCTGTGATGGAGACAGCAGCATTATCCTCAGGAGGGTACCACTGTTCCCTTCCTTCCCTGTCTCCCTCGCACTCTCCCCTGGGCTCTCAGAGAAATATGTTGCTTTTGAAACCCATGTGCCAGGATATTATTCAAAGATTGATGGTTCCTGATTCTTGCTACGGTCCGCTTTTGCCGCTTTGTTTACTTGGCAGGGTGAGGGAGGGAGGAGGGAACTGGATTAGCCTCAAAACCCCACAACAAAAGGCAGAAAAGCGCTGCTTTAGGCATTTAATAATCTGCATTTCTAGAGAATTACTGAATATGCCGGAATTATCTCTTGAAAATCTAGTGTATTTTAGAAGAGTTATTCATAGCACTTAAGAAACACTTCACATCAAAATAGATTTGAAATCAACAGGAGTTTTGTTCTGGTAACTACTGTCACATACCATAAGAAAAGAGCAAAACAAAATGCTCT
Source organism: Cardinalis cardinalis (assembly GCA_014549065.1). NCBI lineage: Eukaryota > Metazoa > Chordata > Aves > Passeriformes > Cardinalidae > Cardinalis > Cardinalis cardinalis. Next base: position 734,141 of record JACDOX010000056.1, read on the forward strand.
AGTTTTACTTACTTTACCTTTACAATCATAAACATTACACTGATAAAAATAATCAGAACCACTGGGATCTGAGCATTGGGAAAAAGAAAGGCAAGCAATTTCGGTTTTAGGTCAAGTGAAAAATTTTCTTCCCATTTGTAAAGACCTTTAAAGCTGAGAGGGGACTACAGTATTTCCCTGAACATCCTGTGGGGACAGGACCGGAGTATTGGTTTTGTTGACTTTTTATTTAGGAGTGGAAGAAAGCTACCTAGTCTTTGCTCATGGTATTGGACAGATATCATGCAGTGGCTCAAAACGCTAATTTGCTTAATTGCATTAGTCCACTCCCCTCCTGTTATAGGAATTCAAGCTTCAATGGCAAATTCAACCTCCTAATGAGATTATGGTGCCGTTCCCAAAATGATGCTGTGGGGCAGCAAAGTAGCCACGTGTTTCTGTGTTGACTGTCTGAGTGGCTAACCCTGGTAAGATGGGGTGGAGGGGAGAATCAGCCKGAGTGACAGCACTTCATCCTTTAAACTTCAGTTCATGGCTGAGCAAAGCAGAAATAGTGCCAAGCAAAGACCATGGGGAAATTACCCTTGTTTTAATCTTTGTCTCCTCCAGCTGATGTCAGTAGAAGGGGACAAGACAAAGGACCTCAAGCTGTGGTAAAGATCATTAAAACAGAGGAACATAAARCCATGGACATGCCTGTGCCATCTATTAAATATTAATATCAGTTGAATGCAGATATTTTTCTTTGTTATGCTGTTTGATACTATCATTATTCATATACCTTTAATCCATTTCATGTAGTTTTACTCCTTTTTTAAGCTCCTTTGTAACGAAGGTGCCTTTTAGTCAGCTCCACCAGCTAATCAGATTGCTTTCCCTTCATTACTCACATTGAGCTTTTAAAGCCTGAAGCCTAAGCTAACTGGAATATATGGTCACGATTTAAGTAATGTGGAAAAGCTGAAGTTGTGCCAGAAACACAGCACACAGCTACATTTTTATTGCCTTCATATTAAGAGCAGGTGARACGCTCTTGAATCAGGGACTGTTCAATCAAAAACATGCCCAGTTACTGTACAGAAATATAACAGTGTGAGAAATGGATTTGTAAAGAATTCTCATATCTGTAAAGAATAAAAGATGTGTTTATCACTCACATATTTCAGTGGAAACTAATAGCCTTTTTTGCCATTTATCCAATAAATTTTGTGAACACAAATGCAGTGCAATGTTAAAGAGACCAAGTCTGTGAATGGAGAACAACAATAATTTTTGGGAGTATATTATTTTTTTCCCAAGGCAAAGATATTTCTGAGTCAGAGGACAATGCTGCCCACATGCAATTAAGGAGTCTATAACCCACACACATGGATCCCCAGAGCCTTGTTTAGTTCATGGCAGTGCAAATCTTGRGAATTTCCATAGTGGTCAGTAAAGTTAAGCTGTTGTCAAAAACACCCACAAAGGCAAAATTGTTACCTCTTCCCCCAAGACTGTGTTTGTGAGAAGATTGGAGGTGCATGCCCGTGGGCAAGGCTGAATGAAGGGATTCAAGGGCTAGATGAATTCAAAAGWGATAAAAAACTTACTCTGACCACCAAGCACCACTGGAGTGTGATTTGCCTCTCTGGTATGTGGCTGCTGCCCAGGAGTGTGATGTTGGGGAACAGCAACCTGGTGCAAGGGCAAGAAGAAAAGGAGAYACCATTACTACATGACACCACCAGCAGCAACTCCTAATTCCTCTGTGCTCTAATTTAGTACAACTGAGAGTGTCATCAATTGCTGAAATCTTTTCACTATTTTTAAACCTCAGGGACCAAATGGAAATCACATTTTAAAGATGGAAACTTAATTAGGGTTTTTGAGTAGTCATTTACCAAAGGAGAAGTGACAAGGGCAGCTCTACATTCCTTACCTCTCCTCTGGGAAGGTTTCTGATGTCTGCTGCCGATCCACGCYGTGTTCCTTTCATTGTGGATTTGTCTGTGATGGCTCCCGGCAGATCAGTTTGATGTAGCTGGTCAGCAGGGTTAAAATGGAAGAATCAATAAGTTTCTCAGTTTGCGTTTTTTGTTTTCCTCAGCACTTTTAGGAAAGCCTGTAATTCTCATAATCACATCCTGACCTTGATTCCCAAGATCATCTATTTTTGCAGATACCTACACTGTAATCACAGCTGCCATTATGGCATTGCTAGTTACACGTGTAACTACTTTCATCTAGCTAGGCTCAGATTAAAGGTTCCTGCAACATTTAGGCTGCTGAAGCCAATGGCAGGAAGGCTGTTGCAGCAGTGGAGCCCTTACAGCCCCACAGGGGATGCTGGGCATCCCTTTGTGAGGACCAACAGCTTGGTGGCCCTTCACATGACAGCTCCTGCTTCTATGGCTCTGCTGGAGTCACACTTTTGCCCCCTAGAAAAACCTTGTTAGCCCCATGTTGATCAACTGTCTGCAGTTAGGYCCTTAAAACATGACCTTCTTCAGCCCTTCAACCCAAGTATTTATTAAGTGCGTGGACAATTTTGCTTATTAAGTTCTCACAGCCCATATGGGGTGAGAGCTGCAGCTACTGTTGTGACTGTGACACACATTTGCAGCTCCTCCTCTTCATCTCTGGAATTTTTTTCTGACCATTTTTTTGTCTTGGCTTTYTTCAAGTTTCTTTGTTGTTTCCTGTTGAGCTCTAGAGCTCAGGAGAAGCACTTCTGGTGTATTTCTGAAAGTTCAGCAGGATCAGTAAGTTAGCAGTTTAAGAGGCTGAGGGAGTGGGAAGAAGGCAACATAATCAGAGCACCTTTATAAGATATTTAACACATAATAAAATACAATCAAATATTTTGCWAAATAAATTAGGAGCCTAATTTCTCTTGGCTTTCCTAACAGTGACAGAGATGACTTGTTCTGATTCCACTTTGTGGAGGAACCTAATTTAAGCATCCAGATTTAGATGAGTTAGTGTATGATGTGATGACTCCTTCCCACTCCTGTTCATTTTTCCACTGCTCACATGGGTAGCAAATTCAGATGTATGCTACATTTTTTTTTCCAGCCACGTGATGTGACCCCTTATCGTTAATGAGMAGAGATTAACCTTTTGAAATGTGAGGATGAAATTATATTCTTTTTCGGGACTAGAGCCACAAGCTAACATAATAATGTAGAGCCTAGGAAAGAGCTACGGGGACACCCAAATCTCAGATCTGAAATTTGTTCCTGTAATGAGAAAAACAGAACACTTATTAAATGGGTATTTAAAGAGGATCAGGATCACAATCCCAACCAATTCTGCTTCGGMCAAAAATAAAGAATAGTTAAGAGAGTAAGGATGCAAACCCAGACCTCCACCCACAGTTTCAGTGGGAGAAAAAAATAATCTTTCAGATGGGTTTTGCCATTGACTAATCCTGMAACAGCAAGAATTTTTATTAGCATTAAGAGGCCTAGGAATTAAAATGATCTCTTAAAATGTAGCCCCAACACTGTCTGGAACTGAATTTTGGGTGTGTAATGTGCACTCACAACAGAATTTGGCTGTACTATGTTTTGAACACAGCTGCAAGCACTCATGTAGTTATTCCCTCTGAAACATCCATCTTGGTTATGGAAATATTAGGAAATATGGTTCTGGAAGTCCCTAGAAAATAACTACTAGTCCTTACGAGACATCACTCTCATCTGACCAGAAGAAGTGTGGAATATAGGCAATATTATGTGGAAATCAGCAAAAAAAAAAGGGTATGCAAGCAAAGAAAAACCAGGATATACCTTTGTTAGGCTGCATTACCATAAAATATAAACAAATGGGAGAAAGCGCTCTCATGATTCCAATTCGTAATTTGAGGGATTTCTAAGTTACAGCTCTGCCAGAGGCAAGTGGTCAGGGACACTGCCCTTCTCAATGCCAGCAGTATTTTTAGACTACCTGACATATGCTTAGGTGCTTGTGTATCCACAGGGGAGGAAGAAAAGGGTATAATGCAATGGGCATTAAGTAGGTTCATCCAATTGTTGTGGTTTACCCCCAGCTGGCAACTAAGCACCACACAGCCCCTCAGCCACTGCCCCCCCACCASTGGGGTGGGGGAGAGAGGAGGAAGACTCAGACTCACGGGTTGTGATAAAGACAGTTTCACGGGACAGAAAATGAAGAAAATAATAATAATAATATAAAATAATTTGAATATACAAATCAAGTGTTGCACAGTGTGCTAGCTCAMCATCAAGTGGTACCAGTCAGCTCCCCCAGCCAGCTCTCCCCCCAGTTCATACACAGAGCATGATGCCATATGGTATGGSATATCCCTTGGGTCAAGTGGGGTCAGCTGCCCAAGGTTTGTCCCCTCCCAGCTTGTGCTCTCCAGCCTTCTCACTGTCAGGGCACAAGAAGYTAAAAAGTTCTGTAAATTGCTCAGCAACAATGGGAAACAGCAGTGTGTTTTCAATGTTACTGTCATACTAGATCCAAAACAGAGCACTGTACCAGTTACTAGGGAGAAAATTAACTTTGTCCCAGCTGAAACCAGAACAGAAAATGCAGAAAATACTTACCTACATTAATGCATCTCCCCTTTGGTTCTACTGTCTTGCACTTCACTTGGTATGTCATGTCAAATAYTGCAATGCTAGAAAAAGAGGTTTTGCAGCTGTAGCTGACACAGTTTTAACAAAAGTTGAGGGCTGAAGTTTTCTGTTCACCAAAAAAGTAGCCTGACATGTTGTATATTTCAGAAACAAAGTACATACAGACCATTTCTAGTTGAAAGCTGCTTCCATTCATATGCTAATGATTTTGCTGGCAAGATCTAGACTATGCTTTTAACATKATCAACAATTGTTTCAGTTTCTCTCTTCCATTTTAACCTGTCTGCTTCTTTCTTTCTTCCTTCTTTCTAATTCTTCTGCTCCCACTGTGGTAGTGCTCTGGAGGTTCCTGGCAGTCCTGTCCTGTGGGTCCATGTGTGCATGGGACTTTCATGGGACAGCTCCTTGGATCCTGATCCAAGGGTCTGAGCTCTGCTTGCTGGGGCTGCCAGAGGGGTGCTGGTGTGTCCCTTGCTCAGGGCTCAGCCAGCTCCCTTCTGACTGGCAAGAGGCTGCTTTGATGGCTCATCTGGGCACACCAGGAGCTCCACTAGCACTGACAAGGCAGGCACTTCCCCCACTAAATCTGACAGCCTGACAATACAGGTTTAATACTAAGAAGGACAATTTCYTCATCAATATTTGCTTGACTAGTCTCATGTCTTCTTCATTTTCTCTTCCACTTTCATATAAATCCAATCTACYTGTGACATACTCCCATCCATTTTCCATTTTCATTTTATCCACAAACACTCCTGGAATTCTCTTCCCTAAAGTTGCAAGTGGCCAGGCACATGGCATATTAGAAGCCCTAAGTGGTTACTGAGCTCCTGAGCCCTCACTAACACAGCTTTGTATGGGGCAAAATGAGTCAGAAGGGAACACAATGGGTGTCCCTCTCTCACTGAGGAGRGAGGTCAAGGTGCTAGCCATGGCTGAGTCACTTTCTAATGAGGAAATTTYAAGGGAGATCAAAGAAGAGGCTGTCCAGATGTGCTATTATAGTGTGCCAGAGGAGGAAGGACACAGGCCTTCATCTTTGCTGAAGCTCCTCACAGGACAGTGAGGGGATGATCTAAGGAAGGAAGGAAAGCATAAGGCACCGGGTGGGCCAAGCGAGGCAGGACAGATTTGACTCCCAGCTGACTTACTGCCTGGTGTGCAGCACTCGAGACATGAGGTTTGGTTGTCCCACACACCTACCTGCATTTGCATTCTATCTCTTATTCATCTTAATTAGTCTTCTGTTTTGCTACARGAGGGAGATGTGGACCTTAAAAGGCACAGTGCTTTGAGAAAGCCATTACTGCAGCCTAACCTCTTCCTCCTCTTCTCATGGAAGAGATCAGACAAGTTAGACTTTCTCTGAAACACACAAAAGAGCTCCACATTAATTCAATAGGAATTCAGTTTCTAGATGGCAGCTGATTAGAAMTGGATGATTGATTCAATAAAGAACCCTGACGCCTGTGGAACAAACTGATAACTGATGTACTGCAGGGATTGTTTTTTGACCTATCCAGAGATGGGCAGGCACCTGGAAGCAAATGTCTAATTTTAATTTAGACCCCATCATCAGACAAACCCCTCTTTTTGTTGTTTTTGTCTCTCAAACACTGATATTTATTTATGATGCCTACTTAGAGYTGTGCAGTGCGTAGCAAAAGTTGGTCTTAATGCAGAAAAACTGAAGTTCACTTTTTATCACTGGCCAAATTGCATGCTGTGTCCATTTAGAGGAAAAAGAGAAGTTGAACTGTTCAGAATAGCTCTCTTCCATCCTCCTTTGAGTTTCATTATCAATGATATTTTCTATTTCAGCAGACACCTAAACTTTCCTTATGAGCTTCCAGCACAGCCTGGCACAACCACCACTATTTAAATCTCTCCTACACAAATACATTTAATCCATAATTTTTATCTTATGACCCAGGAAGACATAAAACTCAATTTACTCATTAACCTTAGCTTTCTGAAACTGCAATTACTGCCCTGTGCACAGTCAGTAATTGAATTGAAAAGAGGTAGCATGCAAATGCCAGCCAGTGCTAGCTACTGCTAAATAGATAATCCTGCATGCTCACTAAAATTGCATGTGGCACACAGACAGCAGGTAGAAAAGCAGAGCATTAGAAAGGAAAATGCATGAAGTAGCATGTGAAGGGATTAAGAAGATGTAAAAGATCAGGCTCACAGGAAACCACTCAGTGAGAATAAAAACAACACTATATTAGCTTAGGTTTACGATTACAACTAAGAGCATGCAGTTATTTCTTTTGCATTGAAAAGCATTTTCTGAGCGGATGGTTTCACCACAGAATCAGATCTTTTCTCCCTGCCTTTTGTAATTCAAGATGCTGGTTAGCATTTTATATAGCCTAAYGTCTCCTGCCCCAGCTGTCATGAAAGAGATGAAGACATTATAAGTAAGGACTGGCCTAACAGAATGAGATTCAACTTGTTAAGTGTGCTTGTCTTTCACCATTGTTGCTTTCCACTTTTTTCCTCCTACTGAAGCATGAGTGTACCCAGGCTTGCAGACAGCACTTTTCCATTTTTCAGCTTGATCTATGTGTAGATGATCCTGGTCTCTTGCAGCAACATTTCATATGTCGTCATGGCCCTTGCAGAAGTATCTCACTGGTTGCCTGAGTGCATTTATCACGAAATCTCATATCCCTCTTGCGTTTCACATGTTTTGTCTAGCTTCCTGATTCCAGTCCTAATTTCTTAATTCCTTCCTTCACTACTGGGAAATGCTCTAGTAAGTAAAAAATGCCAGTTAAAAGCTTGACTCACCATGGTTCTGAACCCATACAGAGGTTCTGAAACCTACATGAATATTTTCATTCAGATCAGSACCATTCCCGCTTGCTGCACTTTGGTTCATGTCAMAAAACTGTGCTGGAGAACATGAAGAGGATATCTACCCAAGAAGTCTAAAGCAGAAGCTGCTCTTCAGGAGCACAGGTAGCAAATTCCAACTGCTATTGGCATCTGCTGCCCAAGGCCAGACTACAGCAAGCCCTAAGCAATCCCTTCCCTTGCAAGGTCCAGCACCAACTCATTGCAGCAGAACTGCTCATTTTGGATCACATCACTTGTTAAGATTGACACAGCATCCATGACATAAGCATACATAACCTTCTCCTGCTTTCATTTGGATCTACAGCTATGTATAGAAAACAGCAAGTTATTTTGCTAATCTTTTTGTTGTAAATGATGCCTCTTTAATCTGATGCTTATTACAGTAGTTTTCTGGTTCTCCTTTTTGGCTGAACTTGWCTCAGCCTGACTGGTAACCTTCGTCTAGCTTGCTGAGCTGTAACAACTTTTTTTTCTTAGTGATCTGACAACTACTCCCCATTCTATGTACTTTTGCTTATTTTAATCACATGATGTAATAGTTTTTRTAGAGACAATGGTGGCAGCTGGTTATTCTACACAGAAAGATGCATTTGGGACTCACACATACAGCAGCCAGTGCAATTATATAGGAATAACAGTAAGGCCTTCAAAGTGGGAATACTGGATGTGGTCTAGACAAATACAGGCATGGGTTCATAAGAGGGGGCTTGGAATCACATTAAGGATGCAAATACACATCAATGGTAAATTAAAGAAAAATACTCCACTTGGAACTGGGCAAAATTAGTGTTAGGAGCACAAGAGAGCMGACAGCATTATCCAACACATGTAAAATGCACTGTGTATTGTAAATGCAGATGAGATGCACTTGCAGAGCAGTGAAAAAAAGCAAGGTCCATTCAACAATCAGCAAACATGTAAATAGCCCCAAGTGGAACTTAGAGTGAGGAAGAAGTTGCCAACATCACATTCCTCTTGGCAAGGAAGAGGAGGAAACCCAGTCATAAACACCACACCCYACTCAGTGTGGGTGCATGTGCTTGTGTGCATTTCTGTGCAACAGTTTAAATTGATTATTTTTCATACAGTGAGAAGTATTAATTTAGTTGGATAGTAGGGACTGTGAAACTTAGCAACTGGAGTAAAATCTTAGTAACCATTTATTGCATTTTATTTAGGTCTACTGAAATTTCAGTTACATGAACATTAAATTCTTGGCTTCTAAAATAAGGCATGTCCCCATTTTTGCTTGTAACACAACTTTGAGAATAACAAACTGATTTCAATTAAGATGTGTTTCGTTGCCAGTTTAAGTAATCCTTGTCTGGATGCACAGGGTTCATGAAAATCTGCAAAAGGGAGTTATTTTGATACAGATTTGTATCCAGCACCAGTGGTGCAGGATGTTAAATGTAACCAAGCTTAAACTTTTAAATGTGTCMATGTGGAGATTTTCAAAGCTTTTGAACTGCTTTTAATCTCCACATAAGGTGACAGTAATAGTGTAACTTGCCTGTGCATTCTTTGGAGTGGTGACTATACATGTCTTGTACAAAAACCAGCCATTTTTTCTTCCCTCTCACACACATTCTACTGAGGAGAATTCTCTAAGGGACATTGGAGAGACATCGATTTGGGATAGTTGTTAGATACCATAATCAAAGGACATAAGTCATGTAGAAAAATAATATTGGGGATCTAAGAATATCTGCTATATCCAGCCATCATAGACTGATTAAATCAGCTTGACTTTATTCACCTGGATTTRTAAAAGCCATTCTACACATCTCTTGCTGAAGGCTCCTAGAGATACTAAGATGTCATGGAACAAAAGTCCTCTTCTGGATAAATTGCTGATTAAATGATAAGAAGGTATTGTGTAACCTGATGCTGAAACCRCATTTTTGAATATAGTTCTGGCCCTCTTGAAAAGGGATGATTAAAAAAAAAGATGTACAAAGGAGGGCAAAGGATGTTTAAAGGTATGAAATGCCTTCAATAACASGAACAACTGAAGATAACAGAACTTGCCAAGACTGCAAAGGATATGASTGATGGAAACACTTGATACAAGATCTTAAAATTATGGGAAGTTATTTTACCACAGAAAGGGTAGAAAGGAAACAATTGTTCAACTGTTTCTTCCTGTAAGASAATGCTGGGGGAATGAAACAAATTAGCAGATGATAAATTCAAATTTWAAAAAGCTCTTTTTCCCATAGTCTATTTTTATGATGTAGCACTTACCACCACAGTATATTGAAGATATCAATAATCCACATGGGTYTAAAAAAATGCAAACAATTGGACCAATTCCTGAGAAAAAAAATTGCTATTATGATTCATCAGCTCAKGGACAGCAGAAGTTTACCATCAAGACTTCCTGCCCAGCAGGGGAAAAAACTTTATTTTCTGTAAATCCTTGTCTATTTTAGGATTGCAGTGGGGAAAAAGCCTCCATTTTATGTTTGTTGATAACACAGGGGATTAAGTTAATGAGGCCTGAGCATTTCTCTGTTCCATTTCTCTGTTCTTAAAAATCAAAACTGCACTGGAGCAAAAAAAGCAATGCCCTTATCCAGAGGTCATCTCTGGCTGCAARTGCATGTTCTGGTCTCTTCTTGCTTCCAGTGGTTGTTGGAGCTCTTTGGATTTTGTCCTTCCCCCCTGACATGCCACTAAAACCCCATCAGGGGCAGCTGCAGTACCCTGCAAGAAGGACTAGCAAGTCAGAAGTCTGGAGCATAAAGTGATTTTRTAATTTGGCAGTTAAAACATTTTGGCTTCCTTCTCTCTACTGCCTTCCACTGCTGCCTTCTCTCTTTCCAGGCAAGCTTRGACAATTCCATAAAGCCTGTGTTTACATGGCTACTGTGAATCTGCATCACTATCCCTGAGGAAAAAAACAGACTTCTTTCTTCAGTGCTGGGCAGCTTTTAGGGGCCCAAACTCTTATGCCAGCTAGGGAAGGTGTCTGTGGCACTGTGTGTACTAACATACTGAGATACACATGGTAGATTTTATAATCCTTAAATACAACATAAGGCAGCTTTAGAGAACGTGATAAGGAACTCTGGGTTAGAAGAAAGCATAACAACTTTAATGTAAGCAAGCAACTTAATTACCTCATCACAACTAAAATCAGCCAACACCAACCAGGATTCTTCTTTCTAAGAGCCAAAATCATCTTCAGGAAWGGAAATAAAAATTAAAACTTTAAAACAAAATAAAACAAAATATTTCAGAACTATCTGTTAGGATCTACAGGAAGCTGGATTCTTYTGCAAGGGCTGGCACATGGCCAAACTGACATCAAATTTAGTTTTAAAATACTGACCCGGTAATTCTCTGTGACACAACAGTATCCTTGAGGAACAATTAATTGAAACAGAACTCTACAGTACCTAGCATTAAAGTCAAAAGTTTACCTCTACAATTTTAAAGAAAGCACCCTTGACAAGAGACAATTTACCTATATTTTGGCCAGAATTGGAAGGAAAAACAGTTTCATTCCAGGCCATCTAAACAAGTACGGAAAACAGATTCCACAGGAAATTCTAAGAATAAAAAAAATTGTTATGAGTCCTGAGAAAAAGCAAGGCAATAAATCACATAAAGGGTGAGGTTTTTGGTTTTCTGTTTTGTTTTTGTTGTTGTTATTGTTTGTTTGTTTGTTTTTACATTTTGATTTATTGATTAGGAAATTAAGAAGGCTCATCTGGATACTTACTAATTTTTTAAGTAAGCCACTGAAGGGCATCATCAAGAAGTACAACTAAACAGATTGTATCTATCATGCAGTTAGCTAACTGGAAGTTAGTTAAGAATAACTTTCTGTCAGAAAAGATACTTAAGAAAACACAGTTTWGCATACAGAAAATAAAGTGTCCTTCTAATACTTCAATACTTCCTTCCTTGTTCCAGAACAACACACTCGTGCATTTCTTTGGCTATATTTTCAGTGCCCACAGCTAAGCACCACTTTAAGTTGCTGCTTTGGAAAAAGCAGGAGTTTAGACGGAAGAGGCGTTTGCTCGGGAGGAAGCGGCGGGAAGGAATTGCTCATCCACCAGGGCAGGGAACAGACTSCTCCATTGGCAGAGCTTCACTGACCCCTAATGGACAATCCCCAACAGCGCCTGCCTTGGCAGGAATTTCCAGCCATGCCAGAAAACCTCACATTGATCAGCCCTCCTTTCAGCCTAATTCGAACTCTGCCACCCCAGCTTTTCACTATGTAGTGTCAACTTCTTTATTCCACCTTCATATCTGACCGTCTGAAGTGTTCTAAGAAGCCAGAAGGARGAGGAAGATGAACAATGTTTAACGCAGCCATTCTGACACCTAGCTAGGACAGAGCAAATTCAACTTCAATTCAACAACAAATTCAATTTCAATTTTAAATTGCTTAAAAAACTAAAGCAAACCGGTTTTACACCTTCCAACAAGAAATAAAAAACATTAAGGACTAACATCTCTGACCCATTTAAACTACTTTAAAAGGAACATGTGCAATCAGCACAATCAAGAATCTGTATAAGATGGTAGTAATTTGAAAGGCACAGTCCAAGTATTTGTGCCTTTTCTCCCCAAGGAGTGACTATAGCTGCCATCAGGAGAGCAATGAGACGTTTCCATTAGAGGAAAAAGACTCTGCTTCAGCAAAACTGCTCCCATTTCCACTGAGTGAGAAACTGCCAGCACCAGAAGGGAGAATGAATCCAGGCTGGCTGGTGCAGTTTCTTTTTGTCTTTCACAGACTGCAGAGATGAACTCATGGCAATGAACTCCCAATACAGAAAAGTGACCAAGCTGGAAACAGGCTGCATTTCCCATTCCCTGTCTAGAAAAGGGTTTTGTTCATGCTCTTTTTTAACTAGTTTGGTTGCTCTGGTGCCCTTTTCCTATGCACCTTGCMTTCCTTCCTACCCCAGAAATGTACCTGCTATAAAGCTTCCAAACTAGAGATTATGATGCACAGAAGTAATGGCATGGAATAAAAAGGACCCCAGAACCAATGCCCACACTGACAGCCAGCAGAACAGCCCCCTTTAGACAAATAGCACTAGTTTGTAAGAAAATGGCTGGCTTCCAAGGCTAACTGGATTAACTAAAAATCCTTGCCCAAGTCAAAAAGATCCACCAAACTTCAAATTCTGATTAAATCTAGCACTTGAAGTAATGATCACTTTATGGTATCACTTTCACAAACAAAAATGATAAAAGRCAAACCAATTCAGGCAAACCCTTTGCTGCCAGAAATTCCTGCCCCTGCAGTGTGGTGACATAAATAACAGATTAAATTAAATTACATTAATCTCTGGTTAACGGAGCCACTTGGGGGACAGTCTAAAAGGGTAAAGGAGTCCAAGAAGGCTGGACATGCCTCCAGAAGGAAATCTTGAAGCTGCAGTAGCAGGCCATCCCCTTGTGCTGAAAGATGAGCTGGCAGGGAAGAAGATTGGTCTGGCTGATCAGAGCTTTGGCTGAAACTCAGGAAAAAAATTTGTGACCTTTGGAAGAATGGGCAGGCAATGAAGGAGGACTACATGGATGTGTTGAGGTTRTATAGGGAGAAAATTAGAAGCAACAGGGCCCAGCTAGAACCTTATCTGGCTATCGCCATAGAAGACAATAAAAAACATTTCCATAAATACATCAGCAACAAAAAGAGGGCTAAGGAGAATTACCACCCTTTAAAAATGCAGGGATAAACATGATGACAAAGGATGAGGAAAAGACTGAGGGACTTAATGCCCTCTTTGCCTCAGTGGTTAATAGTCAAGCCAGTTGTTCTTTGGGTACTCAGCCCCCTAAGCTGGAACACAGGGATGGGGAGCAGAATGAAGCCCTCACAATCCAAAGGGAAATATTGACCTGCTACACCAGTTAAGACACACACAAGTCTACAGGGCTGGATGGGATCCAAGGGTCCTGAGGTAGCTGCTGAGTGTTCAGTGGGCCACTTTCTGTCATTTCCAATCCTGTGTTCAGTTTCACAACAAAACAGACATTGAGGTGCTGGAGTGCCCGGGAAAGGGCAACGTAGCTGGGCAAGCACAAGGCTTATGGGCTGAGGGACCAGGGGTTCTTTAGCATGGAGAAAAAGGAGCCTCAGGAGGGGATCTTATTGTGCTCTAAAAATTACCTGAAAGGAGGCTACAGCCAGGTGGGGTAAGTCACTTCTCTGAAGTAACAAGTGACAGAAAAGAAGGAAATGGCCTGAAGTTGTGCTGAGGAGGTTTAATTTGGGTATTTTAACTTCCAGTCCTTTTTTTCCCCACCTTCTTCTCATCTTTCTTCAACAGAAGCACCAAATCCTGACATTAGTTSTGTATTTCTGCTCTGAAGGAGAAAAGAAATCTAGTGAAAGGTAGATTTGACTGTCACTATTTCTCTAGCTCAGACAGGAAAAGAGTACATAATTGAAGATGTCCTGGTAAGCCAGTGGTTTCAGTTTTTTCTGTGTTGTGACTATTAGACACGAGACAAACTTCTGGTATTCCTATTTTCTGTTCACTTGTGAAGAAATGGTCTGTTAACTTAACCCACTGGCAGAATGTCCATTACAGTCAGGTTAAAAAGTTTAGGGACACAATCAAATATTGTTTGAGTCTCCCAATAGAYATGAATTTTAGTTTTGGTAAAAGACACAGTGCAAACTGGATGCAATACAGTATCAGGAATTCACTGTATTAAATCCTCACCACATTGGAATCAGTGGCAAATCACCCTTAAATTACCACCATCTATCTAATAATTTCAATATTTCATTATTTCTCTGATTCAAGAAAGTCAAGAACCTTCCACTATTTCAGARCAGCTGACACTCCTGTGATTTATGCTTGCCATGCTCACACATTTATTTTGACCATCCTGAAGAACCTGCCAGGGACTACAGGACCTCACAGCGTCTGATGAGTTTAGTGCAAAAGCTTTTTGGGCTCAGTGTTGGAAGGAAACAATCCCCACACACTCCCTGAAGAGTGGGAATGGCCCTCCTCTAACCAGGGCTTCTAAAGAACAGTGATGTGCAAACACAGTTGTGTCAGAGCTCATCTTGCCCTTTTTTTTCCATTCTGTGATCCTTGRTGGCTGTACAGACCATTCAAACAGTCAATCATTAGATGCAAACACAGGTTGGGCTGACTGTTAAACTTCCATATGAGACAAGGAAACAGCACGAATAACATTTTTTCCCTCCTCCCCTCTTCCCATATCCCACCACTAATGCCTGCTGGGTGGAGCAAGGGCATAAATAAAAGCTGTAGAGATAAAATCAGGAGACAAAACCCCCTTCATAGTATAACACATGGAAAGCAAACAGGTTTCCTGTTTTTTATGATTTCCAATGAATAATAAAACACATTCAAGCACTCAAATAAATATGTCCTTCTTAAATGCAATAGTTTTTAATTTTTGGTACAAGAGACTGAGATCCCAATCTGCCTATATACAAACAGCACAATTACAAAAAGAAAGTTTATCTAAGTCAAATTTCTTAATTTTTATTAAATTCAAAACTGCAGGAAAAAAATCACAAGTTTCTAAGTACAAATAAAAACAAATCAGCTAAAATAAAATGGTTGTCAAGTTAAAACCCCCTTTCCATAATTTTCCATTCCTTGCTATTGCCCACAGTATCATCTGAACTCCTAGAAGTGCTTTAGAAATTCATTTTATCTTACCAATAAGATAGTAAACTTTAAGTTTACTATTTTAAAAAGCTAACTGTTTAGGCACAAGGTGGCAGAAGACATAAGCACAAATATCAACCATGCTTTCCTTAATTTTTCAGTAGAAATCCAGGTGTGCTACAGGCCTGCATGGCATTGAATTCAGAATGTCAGAGCTTATTCAGCGAAATAAGGGCTTTTTTTGGTGTGTGTTAACAGTTGTGTCTTTTTTTTCTCCCATAACACAGAGAGAATCTGTTTAAGTCAGTGGTATACTTTAGTGTTCAGTGCCAGTTCTGGCT
Organism: Cardinalis cardinalis; assembly: GCA_014549065.1. Taxonomy (NCBI): domain Eukaryota; kingdom Metazoa; phylum Chordata; class Aves; order Passeriformes; family Cardinalidae; genus Cardinalis; species Cardinalis cardinalis. The sequence goes on from JACDOX010000056.1 coordinate 749,573, forward strand.
AGAAGAGTGGCAAAGGTGACAAAATGGGTTCCAGCACCAGAGAATGCGAAGTAGAGAAGCTGTAGTGTGCAAAAGACTGGTTCATACTTGTGTTGTCAGTGTAACTAACAGTCTGGCGACCACCTGCTAAGGCAGCATGACAAGCAGTCACATGCTATTTGAAGATATCAGCTGGGCCAGGTCATCAGCTGCTCTCCCAACAGAGCAGTGACCAAGGTGAACAACTAATGTCTGCTGCTCTTCCCACTAAACCTAAAAAACTGTCAAACAGAAAATTAAATCATAACAAAATTAACACAAGTGTTGTTCCATATTCCAGATTCTACCTTTTACCCATCACTTGATACTTGCCATTCTAATAACAGGTGCAGTTCCACTGTCATTCATAAATACAAAATTTTATTTGCACTTCATTAGTTTAGAAAGACCACAATGTTTTTCAATACCACAACATTCAGGACACACCAAGTTATTCAAATATGTATCTACTGATTTACCACAGCTAAACTAAACAGTGCATTTAATAAAAGATATACCAAAGATATAATTCACAAGTTCATTATCAGACAAAATCCTAACACAGTATTTGCTTGATGGGAATAATTTCCACCATTTGGAAAGAAAATAATTTTACCTTAGGTTCCCTTCCCCCATCCCTACAGATGTTCAGACAAAAATACACATATATATTCCTTAACACAGGAAAATGTATCATCTCAATTTTTTTTTCTCAAGAATTTGTCTAGGACAGCAGCATTGCTTTTTTATACCTTCTTTTAGAGCTTGATATATCTCCATTCTTTTATTGAAACTTAATTATTCTTGTAATCAAATTAATGTTTATGCAGAAAATTATATATGTTTTTTCAAAGTGCAATCTTAGATCTGCACCAGGTGTGATGTCTCGGTACACAAAGAAAGGGTGCAGCATTAAACAAAATAAATAAAAGACTGCCAAAAATTAAACTTAGCTTTTCAATAAATCCAGTCAGCAGAGGATGCTACAGCCAAAAATGTTTTCACTACATTAAAAGGAAACATAATGCTGATTATGGAAGCTTTGTACATAAAGTCCTCTGTTTTTAAAAAATTTGTCTTTAAAATAGTTAGCAAAGCACCATATACTTATCTTCATACAAGAAGAGCTTCTGCCTGCCTGTTTATAATAACAAAGAACTATTACAACATTTATGTCAAGAATAGGTATAGATTTAATTTCTCCTCCTCCTCAACTGGATGTGTGGCAAACCCCCACCGACTGTACAGTATTTATAACACTGGGGCAATGAACGAAACATCATTGTGAGGGAGAGGGGTAATAATTAAATGTTATAGTTGAATCCTACATAGGATTGCATATTTGCATATTTACAAGTTAGTGTGTAGCTCTGACTCRAATAACAAAGTGCAACGAGAAACTGCCAAATGATTGTAGTGCAGAGTAGTACAGATACTTTCTTTACCCTCCTGCTCATATTTTTCACTCTGGAGGAAGTAAAAAGTCAACAGCAACGGACATGTGGCCTTGGAGGAGGCAGTTCTGGTGGGATTTCTGGCTCTGGTTGCAGGGACAGGATACTGTTGGACAACTCATTTCTTATAACATCCAGTGGCATCTTAAAGAAAAGAAAAATCACCTGTAAACAGTCATCTGCATAGAAAGAACTMATTTCAAGAGTTCACTGACAGCCAAAGCCTCAATTTCAGGGTCTTTTGGGTTTCATTAGTGAAATGCAGTGATCAGCAGTGTGTGAGCTGCATCATGCCCACTATGTATTATCCATAAATTTCACCTGACAATGTGTACTTGCTCTCTGTCCTCCCAAGCATGTGTAGTCATTATTTAAACATTGACCATTTGTGTGACCAGAGGAATACTACAACCTGAGTATTTTACCTTTTTCAGAATGTCATCAACAAGTTTTAGAAATATTTCATCCACATTAAAATTATCCTTGGCACTTGCTTCACAGAACCGCATCCCAGTTATTTGCTGTGCAAACTGAYGGGAGAGAAAATAAAATAACTCCATGAAGATATGTGCAAACAGTGACACATAACAAATATATCCTCCTCATAAAAACCTTAAAAAAACCCCAAACATGCAACTTTCCCCAAATCTGAGATGGAAGTCTAATTCAATTAATAATCCTGAATCTGCATGGTAGAGAAAATATTGCAACATATAGTTAATTTTTGCTTAAGMTAGGTTTATTGGAAAAGTATTCTGCATTTTTCCAGACTTAATTCATATATTCTGTTGACACGTATTSCTGCAGACTGCCAAAAAGGAAGAACTTCTCAGAACAGCTAATCTCAACTTTATTATTCAAGATGTAGAAAAGGGAAGTACAGATGCAAGAYCTGAAAAAGTCTGGAACAAGCCTTCACTTCCAAATGTTTGTGTATGCCCACACTGATATAATTCTGGTCAAGACAGTGTTGAGTATCACACTACAACAAACATATTCTCTTGCCGGCTTCCTTAACACTTACAGGGTTGCAAGAGAACAAAMAGAACATGAAAACAAAGGTGAGCCAATAATCAAAGCAGGGCTGTTGCCTGTACAAAAATAGTACTGAGAGGCAAACATCTGAAAGAAGGCTCACAAAGATTTCCTGACTAGAGTTCTCCATTTTTGCTTCAAATCTTCACTACGCATCCTTTCAGAGCCCAGAAAGAAGTATCCTCTACACTACTCATACAGTRGAAGCTGACTTGTAGCTTATCCTTTTTTTAGACCAAAGACACACTACTCCAGCAGGAACACTTACAACTGCACATCACCATATGGATTTTGAGAGACCACCACCCCCACTCTCAATATACTCCCAGCATCCAGCAGTCTGAACAAGAGTAGCCACAGACTATCAGCAGCAATGTCACAACAGCTTTGCCTCTAGACCTGTCCTTACCTTCTCTCCCTGCTGCCGAGAAATCTCTCGATCAACTTCACAGTCCAGTTTATTTCCAACTAATAGAAGCTCTGCATCTTCTGAAGCATACTGCAATTAAAACATTTCTAATTAACTACATCTAGAAATATAAGATTTTGTAATGCAAACACAATACAAAAAAGGGGCAATTCCACTACCACACTGACATTATAGGTAATGTTCTTCCCAAACATTATTTCAAAAATTTTCAATTTTTAAATTTCATTTTTAAAACATGACTTGAGAACTAGCTGCTCCAGTTTATCTAAGAATGAACACAATGACATTATTTCACAGACAGGAAACAAACCCCTCTCCTCCTGCTGCAAAGGTAAATGAGCAATGTTACAGATTTTCACAGACACTTCTAACTGGGACAATTCTAGTTCAAGAAAGCAGGAATGGACAACCATTTTGCAAGCAAAACACATCAATGTTAAATCCTGGCTAAAAGTAACCAGGGCAAACTATCTCACAGTAGTTTATTAATCCTAAACTCATGCTGCAATTTTCTTTGAGGGGGAAAAAAATCCTTGTTAAAAAAAAGCATGTAAAAAGAAAATACTTAAAGCATACCTTATCAATCATTTTCATCCATTTTGGTAAATCGTCAAATGTTTCCTTCTTGGTGATATCATACACCAAAATAATTCCCTTGGCACTTCTGTAATAAGCTGAGGTAATGCTGTTGAATCTCTCCTGACCTGCTGTGTCCCTAAGAAGCAGCAGCAAACAGTGGCACAAATATTTCACCAACTTGCAAAGTACAGAATGACTTTGTTCACATTTTAATAACAACATTCCCACATTCATAAGAGAGACTACATTTCCTACCATATCTGTGAATTTCAGGAAAAAAATGGAGCAGTACTTTAAATTATAAAACTTTTTCATATTAAAACTATTTGTCCCATACTAACTTCACCAAGAAAGGCCACCAAACATTTCTACATGTGTCTGAGAGTGAAGTTCTCCAATGAAAATGTACCAGGAGATAAAGCTGGTTTCGTGTTCTTGGGATTTGTTGTGTGTTTGTGGACTTTTGGTTGGGTTTTTTAAAAGCCCTGAAAAAATGAAAAAATAGAGAAAAAAATGGATACATGCTTATTGAACACATCCACACACCCAACTATAAAATGAGCAATGCACTGATCAGTATCATTTGAGCTTTCAGACTCTTTTTGGATCAACCACAGCAATTCAGCCACGGTTCTAAAACTACTGCAAAACCTCCTGGCACAGAAGTGAATTGCTCACAAGAGTGAGCAATCACTAAGTGGTACAACTTTTGCTCTAGATACCTGGCTTACACACGTATATCTACTTATCTGARGTGTGCAAGTAACATTCCTATGCTCACTGTCAGCACTGCAGGTATTTCAGACAGGGTGCATTCACACTGGAGAATAATTTCCAGCAACAACACTAAGTCATCCACACTAGCTATGGCTTCTGTTCCAAAGTAGGTAARACAGAAGAGTTCTTTTTTACTGAACCCTGAAAACTTCTGAACTGCTTTTAATCACATCATCAAGCCTCCCYAGGGAGGATTTTTGGCAGTTATACTAAAAAAATAGCTGGTGCATATCCTAAGTCTTAAAATGTGACTGGCATCTCAACTGGAAAGTAGGTTATATGGTGCTCCAGTGATCAAGCATTTGCTGCTTGAGTTCAGTCCCCAATGCCAATGGATAATTTTGCAATTTCAAAGTTAGAAMAAGTCAAAAGATGGATCAAAATTAAGAGTAGAGAGAGGAAAATTGTGTGCATGTGTGTTGGGACCCAAAACTTCAAAATTAATCCTCTTTAACAGTCACATTTTAAACAAAAGGAGGAGGAGAATGAATTTGGGAATGAGATTAACAATGGAGACCTGAAACACTTGTTACAAAAAAAAAGGTCATGTTCACAAAATGCCACATTGATKGTCCTGAAGATTTAACCCCTTTAAGGTCTATGCACAAGCAGTAGAATATACTACCACAAACCTATCTTACTTTGCATAAAATCTTTAGGAATTTCAAGGAAGTTTCAAAGTGAAGTATTTAATTTGCTCCTGAAATTGCCACAAGTGTACTTGATAGCAACAAATATTTGCTAGTGATTTTACAAAGTAAAGCAGAGTCCACTAGAAAAAGATTTGCAAMCTCTGCTTCATAGCCTGTGGGAAAATAATGACTTATACTTCACTGCAAGCCAATGACACTGCAACACAGGGCAGAGAAGAACAAATTCCTATTGCRTCCATTTTTGGTTTATTTTTATTCAAATCCCACTCTCAGGACTTCAGAATTAAATTCATATAAACCTCTGGGACCCTACAGAAAATGAAAATAGATAGTCTGTTTCAATAAGGTCAAACACCAGTAGTATTGCAGACCAGTTTTAKATGGTTAATTGGTTGTTTTATTTTCACTAATGAGGCATTTTTTGTAAAGCAATACAAGTTCTGGCAGCTGAAATTATATATACGTATAATATTACTCAGAGCAAGTAACTCCACATTCTTTTCCATTACTTCTTTGTTATGGTCAGATTCATTTTTTGGAAGGTCCTTTGGATGTTCAGTCTGTTAAAAATTAGTAATTTTAGTATGAACCGTTGATTTTCCACATATGGATAACATTGCTCTAGTGCTTATGAACAGAACTCTCAGAATTATGACCTCACAGAGCAGCCTCTGTCATCTGTTGMTAATCCAGTCTACTGATAAAGCGTATTAGGGGTGGGGGACCTTAAATTCCATCATTCTGAGCACAAATAWCTATATGGCAGGTGGAAGGGCATATCTCATGTGGGAAAATACACCAATACTCTTGGTTCAGAGCAGTGGGAAAACTTGCTTTTTGGTTTTGTCAGATTGTTTTGCTGACCAGTCTTCTCCCTTTTTTCTGTGCCCCCAGCGGAAAACAGAAACAAAGAGGGTATTTCAGAGTCACCTGTCTGTGCCTTCAGGTGAGTGCTAAGGATCTTTAGCAACTCCATCACAAGGTACCAGATCACTGAGTACATACATTATAAAATCACTAATGTCCCACTACCCTCCCTGAAGGCAGTCAGCAGTACACTGGATAAGTAGGCCATGAAGAGAACTATGCAACATTACAAAACTCTCCCACTCCAGCTATCTCCAACCCCACACTTCCCCAGCCCTGCTGAGTGCTCTGTCTCCAAGTCCACCTGGTACTATCAGCTTCTCCTCTCTCCACAACACCCTCAGGTTCTTTAAAAGTTTACAGCATTCCTAGGCTGCTCCACCCTGTGCTCCTGTTTGTGTAGGTCCTTCACCCAAATGTGACACCCCGAAGTCTGGCCTGCTGGCTGTTTGGGACACACCACATGCTGTGGCCAGTTCAGAACACCCATGGACAGCCTGGCTGCCCACTGCCTACAATAAATGGCCAAATGACCACTGGCTGTCACCTGGTCATGCCAATTCCAGTGGATTATGGCTGACTTTCTTCACCTTGCTTGAAGTCACTGACTCCCCACACTTCCACCTCTCCTCCTGCAGCAGGTGGAAATGAAACCAGTCAGCAGGTGTCTGATTGTGAGCATGATATTCTAACCCTTATTTCCTTTGAAAAGTGGAAGAAAATAAGCTGAATTTGCTGTCTCTAACATTAATCTCACATTGTATTATTCCTCAAACTGTAAGGTGAAAGCTATTTGGAAAACTATTTCTGCAATAAGTAAGCTTGAAATGCAACCCCAGGCTACYTAAGTAAACTGCAGTTTGAGTATCAAGTTGATCTTTAGCATGAAAAATCTTTTCTTCTACTAGATGCCATTATATTTTTCATGAAAACGTGTTGCAAATTCTTCCAGTGCTGAGATAAAAATGACCACCCCTAATGCAGAGCTAACATAAAAAGCACATCCAACTTCAAATGCCTTCTTCTAATGTGCAGCGCTGGAGCCATTATCCTTGCTATACTATTTTCATGGATGTATTGCACTCCTGCAGTTGGAGTATTTTAGTAAGGATAGCTATTGAAGCACCAGTGGAAAGCTGGAAGAAGAGATGACCACTGTTTAACACTCATGACTTTCAGAGTGATACTAAGTGCTAGTACTTCTTTATTTGCTCTGGTCAGAATCAACACAATAGCAGAAGGGAGTTCAATTTAATTCCAATTAAATCAAACTCAACTCCAGAAGTTCAAATAAGTTACTACAACTTAAACAAGCACTTGGCATAACTGAAAAAAACCCCATCAGATTTTTTTTTTTAATGCTAAAAGCAGTTTTCTTCTTGATTTTTTTTCCAAGAAAGTTTTCTAAATGAAAAGCATTGGTCTTTCTCATCTGTAATCAGAAACATACAGTGTATGACTCCTCAACCAGCTGTAATCTGCAATTAGAGAATCCAACGGCTTGACTGTTTTTTGCTTCCCAAACAGAAACTAGACATCACTCCAAAAATACAAACATACAACAAACAAAAGCAAATTAAAAAATCACAAAAAGCCCATTTTCAACTGTTGACTTGTCATGTTCTATGGCAGACTGTATAAAACACAATACAAATACAGTTAATCCTAATTAAAATATCTTTGGATAATTTCTCTTTTACATAAATGTTCTCTGTGTCTATCCAGACCAGTTGAAAAAAAACACATGAACAGGCTCAAAACCGTCTCTGGCTCTCTAGTTAAATTTATTTGCTATGAGTGGTGGTGWAAAGTGGCAATAGAAGTGAAAATATTTTGAAACTTACATAAAAACTTAACACTAATTTAACACTTTCACATGCTCTATGCTTCTATRGAACCKACAGGCAGTATTTTAAAAAATGSTTTAAGGTAATTTTAGGGGTTAATTCTACTTGTCAAACATTTTTTTCATTCCATAAACTATAAATATATTTAAGAACTTTTATTATATAAATAATTTATTTCAGAGGTACTGAACCAAAGAAACAACATTCTTGTAGATTCTATAACAGGTACTTCCCAAGACAACTGTCTCTTAGAAAACAGAGCAGGCAGAATGTGAATTTTGAATGAGAATGCACCGGTTTTAAACACCTTCAGAACAATGAAGCTTGTTTTGTTCCCAGGTCGCTGGCTACCTTGAGCATTAAACCTGTAGAGGTATCAGAGAGCTCCCTTGGCTAAGGAGGAACTGGGTGCAGTGCAGGGCAGCCCTGCTTCCCACAGCCAGCTCCTTCCTTTCAGAGGGAAAGCTGGGAGTCACTGTGTCAGCTGCTTGTGTCAGCGACTGCCCAGATTACTCAGCTGAGAGGGCACAGTCACACACCTTCCTGTCCTGCTTCAAAGCATCACTGAGGGGTTTCTATTATTTGATCCAGTTTTCCAGCTTTGAAGAAGCACTGATTCACAAATGCTTGGATTTACCTGGACACTTACACTATCCAGTAGTTCTGGTTACTCTACCTCATGACTTGAGCTGCATGCAGGTATTACTTCTCACAGGACACAGGAGCTTGCGTCAGCCTAGAACTGCAAGGCAGAAGCTGATTTACTGAATCCTAACACTTCTGGCAACCCAAGGGGCACTACTAACTGTTCCAGGTGGCACAGAAAAGATGGATAATACCCTGTGTCCTACCCTGTGACAGTGAAGCTCTGTCATTGCATAATCTACAGAGTAGAAGGTTGTTTTCAGACTCGAAGTTGGGGAAATAGGGGAAGCAGGGACCAGACAGGAAGCTAGAGGTGAGAGCAGATCCCTCTGTGATCCTCAGGACACAGCTCCCCCTTATGAAAGGAACACAGGAGACAACTCCTTCTGTATTCTACTCTCAGGTCAAGTGACCAAAAAAACATGGAAGTAAACTTTTTAAAAACCACTCTTGTTTGACTCYAGAAGTAGAATAATCAGATTACTAAAAATAAAAGCAAAATTTTTTGCTCTGAAATGTAACTTTTGCCATTTTAGGAGAACAGATAAGTGTAAACTTCAGAAATTATCTGTTCACTGAACAAAACAGGCCTTTCTGTAGTAAAGTTACCGCAATCAATGTATACAACACTACCAGGAGCCTGTAACACTACCAGGAACTATGAGGCAGCCTAAATTCTGTCACTGTGTAGGTATGAAAGGAGACTGACTTGTGATCAGCCATGCAATTGAAGTCTGCATTTTGAACCTTCCAAGTGTCTGACTTGGTAAACTGCCTTCCTCTTCAATCCAACAACTGGAGGTACAAGAAGGAGTTGAGGGTGTTTAGCCTGGAGGAGGCTCAGGGGAGAGACCCTGTCACTCACTACAACTCCCTGAAAAGTGGCTGTAGCCGGGGATGGGGGGGGCTGGTCTCTTCTCCCAAGTAACAGGGAACAGGACAAGAGGAAACAGCCTCGAGTTCCWCTAGGGGAGGTTTAGATTGGCTCTTAGGAATAAAAATCTCTTCACCAAAAAGACTGTCAAGCACTGGAACAGGCTGCCCAGGGCAATGGCTGTGTCACCTTAACAGACATGCAGACATGACCCTTGGGGACAGGGTTTAGTGGTGCACTTAGCAGCACTGGGTTAATGGTTGGACTCACTGATCTTAAGGGTCTTTTTAGACCTAAATGATTCTGTGATAATAAGAGGCCCAACAACATGCACAACAGAATTCAGAATTAATTAGCAAAAGTCATGCTTATCTAATTGCTTTTCTAAAAAACCTGGAAGCATGCCAAGGCAGTTTTAAAGATTAARAACAACATTTTAACAGCCACTGTTGGAGAGAAAGTGACACTTAGGAGCAGGATGTCATGTTCATTAATTTTATCATATTTTAAAATATTATCTCTTTACATTGTGTTTTCCTTGCCACTTTAGTAAGGCTTCCCATAGGAGTAATTATCACATCTTAACAACCTATCAACTTTTAAATTCAATTTTTAAAGTGTCCTATATCCTACAAGCATATTCTCAATATGTGGAAAATAAAGGTTTAAACATCTCTTTTCCAAACATTTTCACTCCTATAATATATTTATTCAACATGAGAATTTTTTTTATAAGCTTAGTACATTTCACGTTAGGAACGCATATTAGGTATATATTAGCATCTCCACATCAGGACTTTTTGTTACCTCTGTCAGCTCCAGCAGACCCTGGCTAACAATTGCTGGCTCAACTGCCAGTCTTGTGGTCATAGGTTTCCAAACAGGGACAGATGAATGAAGACATGCCACTAACATTCAAGTGTTAGGTGACGGATGAGACCAAAGATGAGCAGCAGTTAACTCAGAGGGAAGCAAGACAGACACATGGTGTGACAGACAGAATTGATGGTGACCTGCCAAGAGGAGTTAGTAAACTGAATTCACTGCATACATGTAATTAAAAAAGAAAAACTACCAGAATATCCCAAAAGTGTAATAAAAAGAATATTTAGAGCTTTCCCCCCCTCTAYGGATTGTTAGCAGCTTAAACAGTTTAACTAAAATGCTAATTATGCATCACACACTGTTAATAAACCAAAGCTAAGCTTCTACATAGTAGTATGTAAGATTAATGTATAGAACATAGCTGGTTTATTCTCTCATAATTATGTTTATGTATTGTACTACTCTGCAAAACAAAGGGGTGTTTAGCTCAATAACATTTAAGCAATAAAAACAGTATTAATCACTAACATGGAGAACCATTACCAGAAATCATGTAGCCTACTGCAGAAAGGAAGAGTTTAGCTCAGACATTGAGCTTTCTGTAGCAGGACATCAGTAAAAGTAAAGGTATAGTCTTATTTGCATGGGATTGCTTTATTTTTCCATGCTGTTTAGAACAGATATGATTTACTTCAGTCCTGAATGCCCTTCACTTTGAARTTATTTAAAAACAGTGTCAAAGAAACAGCACTGCCTATACCACGTTTCAGAAAAACAGTTTAGAAAATACTTCACAGTTGCTTTATAATTGCTGTTACAATGAAGGTCAGTTTTAATCAGTCCAGAAAAATAAAGAAAACAAAATATACTTTCTCTARTGTCTATTTAACACAGTCAACTTTTGTTGTTTGTGGAACTCCTATTTCTTATGTAGGTGATGTCATTCTTCCAGGAAAAGGGGCTCAAGGCCTCTGTGATGCATTAATATTTCAGTAATTACATTCATGCCCTACTTTTAACTTTATCTCTCCTTCTCCTCCTTTTACCCTCAAAAAAAATCTAAGAGCTATTTGGTTTGGTTTAAGTCTTGTGGGAATGGAGGAGAGAAGTAATAGGGTAAGAGCTAAACCAGCTTATAACAGTTAATAGTAGTATTAGACAAGCATATTAATTCATGCTAGAACATAAAAATTAAAACATACTGCTGGTTGCACGTTTGTTTTACTTACCAGATTTGTAATCTAATTTTCTTTCCTCTTAGCTCTACTGTTTTGATTTTAAAATCAACACCTATAAATAAAATACAGTAAACAGAAAAGGAGGAATAAGAAGCAACAGTAATGAGGGTGCAATTATTCTTTTTTGATACTTTTTTTTTTTAGATCAACTTGTAACAGCCTGAAAAAGCAGAAGGGTTTGCACCACTACTGTCAACTCAGGAACACCACGGGGATTTGACAATCACCAAACAGCCCGTGAGCCATCCAATTTGGCAGCATCACAACACAAACCTTCCCCTTTGTGCAAAATTTCCAGCAGCAGGTAAACCCAACACAACAGTAAAACAACAGGCACAGTACGATTGTYTCTCTCCTATTCACCTCAACTGTCAAGGACAAGCCTGTTCTACTTCCAACTGCACAGATGCCCTGGAGGCATGGAGCAGAACCAATCCCTCCACATCAGTTTTGCTGTTTGYAAAGCAGGAATAATATAGGTCTGGCTTCCAGGATGGATGCTTAGCATCTGTAAAGTGCTGTAGGTAAAGTGCTGGAATTGAGGTTGGTTTATGAAGAAGTTTGTCAAGACTGTCATTATTAAGTCCTGCAAATATTTATTAGCAAACTTCTTATATTCAAAGAGGGTATTTTACTTTTAATATTTGTTTTATACCTGATTGGTACTTTTATTCATAATCTCAAAACTCCAGGCACATTTTGAATGCAAGCTAAATATCAAAGATAGAACCACAAAGACTTTGTTATAMAGAAAGATTTAACTTTTATAAAAAAAAAATGCTGGCTAGCAACACATAAGACATACTGCGGTCAAACAATACCTAGACACAAAAGATTACCACCTTGACTACAAAAATGTATCAGAGAATAAATGTCCTAGAATATCATAGATTTGCAGATTGTGAACCTGTTCATTTTAGCATACATTTGTAAGAAAATTTTTGCTTCAGTTCATCCTTCTACACATCCTCCCTCCTAATAGAGCTAAATCAAAAAGGGAGAAATAAAAAGACATGAAAACAGGTTCAGACCCGTACACTGAAAATTCACACAGAAGTGTAGAAGCATAATGTGTTGGAAACACTTTTGCCATTTCAAATGCAATTGTAAACTAAGAACAGGGATGAAACTGAAGAGGAAAAATGGTTTTTATTTTCTCTAACCAAACCAACACATTTTCCCAAGGACTACCTTTGCTAAAAGCTGAATGTCCCTGCTGATATTAAGAATTGAGACTGAATTTAAACTTTAACAGAAGGGACTGAACTTGGCCATTATGTCCATATTTTTAGTTTGCAGAGCAGGTGGACATTTTTCAGCCAGATTAAATAAATGGGAGGATCACTGCCCTTCATTCTTCTAAACAAATATCCCCTCTAACAGCCTGCAGTTGCACATTGCATATTGATAAAAATAATGGTCATCACACCATGACATTTGTCCTCATTCTCCATGTCCTTAATAGTTTCTAGTACACTAATCACCAGTTCTTGGAGAGATATTCAGGACATGATGCCTGTACTTCATTTACAAACACGTATCTCTTTCAAACTCCAGAAGTCAAGGTGTTAAACTGATTTGTACTAAACAGTCAAAACCTTTAATGGCAATTTTTAAATATTCATATGCAAATTGATAAAAATATTCAAACGATTAAAATTTCAAATAATTTATTAATTCTAACTCCCAAGAAATCTTTTTGTACACTTCTGAAAAGCAACTGTCTTAGTGCAAAAGCAGAAGAGAAATGATCCCAGCTATGTTCTAGCATTCAAAGTGTGTGAAATGAGAATTCTTGTAATTCTATGCTAATAATATTATTTTTTAAAGAAACACATCCATTTCTACTGTTATAAGCCTTTTCTCCATAAAAATACATTTAAACTATAAAATGCTATTGTCTTAATAGCCACAGCTTTGTCTATAAGATAGAACTTAAGTAACTGTAACTACTCATCTCAAATGTCTCCTGTCCTCAAGGAAGTTTGAATGTAACTGCCCAGACATCTCAATCCCAATTCCCAATCCTGCCATTCTGTCACAMAGAACATACTCTATGATCTGCCATTGATTTGATGTTAAAAAAATTCTAAATCATCTTTGAGCCCAAGCTGTGTTAAAACCACCACAGGGATTTCATGTAAGTTTCAATAACTACAAAATGAGAATATTTTTATTTTTATAGAAGTGGTTTATAAAAACCACTGCTGTCTTAAACAAACCAAAAAACTAGAAAGCTGTTTTAATGTTTTTTAAAATGAAAATAATTAACTATGGAGAGAAAATCCAACTGTTGTAATAAACCACATTTTCAAATAGGACTTCCTGGGACTAGAAGGTCCAGTATATTAAAATGAAGTAGAAAACAGACTACATATTAAAGAGATGGTTCCAAAATAAATAATATGTCAACAGCATTCTTAGTTTAAAGGCAGATCTTTCTATTAATCATCTTGAAGTGTTACCATGAAATATTTTGCTACTGTGAAATTTTGCAAGGAATGACACAAACAAGTAATACTTTTGGAAAAGCAGACAGAACCTTCTATAGAATTGTTTGAATCATTTAACATTTAAGTCAGACAGCRCACCAGAACTCTTCAAAGGTTGCTCAATTTCTTTTTTATAATTAGTAATGCTCTGCAAGCATCAACACAATACCACAAGCTTCATGTCTGCCAATACTGAAGGAAAAAAATCTGGCAGCTTTCCTTTTGCACACGAAGAAAAAAATTCCTAAGCCTGTCAGGTTTCATTATTGTTTCACCATAGACTGCCAAAGCCAGTGCTTCGAGTTTACATACAAATTAGTAATTCAATTAAAACAACAACACAATAATTTGTTTTCCYCTTCAATTTCAAATATTGCACTGAGTTAAGAAAAAGGTCAATGAAAGAAATTATTTAGCTCGACATATGTTAATGGAAATACCTAAATGAAAAGTTTTGCTGTCCATACAATTACTCTGGCATGGTTTTATATATAGTTCAATAAAACAGAAGAATCAAAAATTACTCTTGACAACTACATTAAATCTGAATAACAAATCTTATAAAAAGGATTTTAAAAAACTCTCTTTAGCTGCTACAATGCCAGCAAACTACCAGTGATTTGCAAGCTACCTAGCTTCCATTTAAAGGCTGCTGGCTAATTGTTGGTGAGTAACAAAATACACACACGCCASGAAATCTGACAAGTGCATGTGCTTATGACCATATTGAAGCATGCCATTTGCCAGGTCACAGTGATGAACCAAAAAGCTTATTATTTGGTTCCCCTTACTAAAGGGGAACCAAAGAGCTTATTACAATCTCCCCTCCCATTAGAAAGTCAGCCTTGTCTCTATATACCAGGCTTGCATGGACAACAGGCAATCAGTAATTTTCTAAAATTATTACACTCAGACAACAAGCAAATTCAAATTACCATGTCTCTTTTTACGGATTTTATAGATTAAAATTGTATGTGTTTTGGATGTCACATTTTGATCCTCATTTTTCGCTGGAAAGGCCTTTTTCAGGAGTCCAAACAAATATCCCACAAAAATTAATGAAAAAGGCACAAAAATACAGACCTCAGTCTCTGGATTTGGTTTCTGATTTTACAATTATTTAAGCATTGAAGGYAAATTAATTAAGTTGGCCCTACAACTTAAAACTGCAAAGAAGCATTTCTCCTCTCCCCACAGGCTAGATACATGTAAAACATGGCATTAAGGGCAGCAACACTAACCAGGTGTGTGTAACCTAAGTTAAGGATTTTCAACRTTTTATTTAATGTGCACCATGGTTGTTAGTAGCACATGAACTTTGGATGAAAAATTGACTTTGTGCAAAGAACATCTACTACAACACAGGCTCAACTGAAGCTATGCCTCCTCCAGTAAAAACAAAGGGCTACCAGGACAGAAGGGTTTGAAAGTACATTAAACACACTGCCAAACAACCTGTCTGCACTCTTAAAAACTAAACAGTCTTAAAAGAAAGAGAACAGAGATTCAAAACAGAAGCACACTGATGAAGTTCTAGATAAGGGCAAGTCACTGAGGATGACAYCTCCTGTCAATGAACCAAACTTGAGACTGAAATCCTACAAAAATGAAGCCCAGCCCAGAACTGACTACAGTACAATAACTTTTCACCCCAAAGAGAACTAGAGCTTATCTGCCAAAGCACAAATTGAAATACACACTGGGTGCAGCTGCTCTCTTTAAAGCTAAAACTATTTGTTTAGAAATAAAATAGTAAAGAAACTTCTTACTATGCATTTTATGTTTAAATTTGCAATCTGTAACTTCCTTTCATGAGAGACAGAAAAAGAAGGTGGAAACAGTTTTGCTTAATGCACACAGAGTGACCTTTCAGTGGACAAGACTTCCTGATAACAAAGTTAATGGAAGAGCTGGGAAAACAGATGCAAATAGAGCACAAAAAAACCCTCTAACTAAAATCAATTCCAATGGATTCAATTTTCAGAGGCCTATTAGTGATTTGCATCAAAGTAATTCAATCAGTGAAAGATAATCAGACCATGCTTAAAGAAACACAATCAGTTTAAAAATTCAGAGGTTGTATACCAATTAACCCTTAAAACGGACATGTAATTTGAAGACTATCACAGGTTACTGAATCTGGACATYTGATGCCACTATGCAAAAAAAAAATTCTTACTTATGCTACATTTGGTAACTGAGGTCACATGAGTTTTGAGGTAAAAATCATCATTATTACAAAATATCCTGGTTTGTAACTCAAAAAATAGTTACACCTATCCCAAAACTGCCAAAGTCAATGAAAAGATGCTCATGAGTGTGCCTTCTGAATTCTGTTGTCCTGCTTCAGCAGGGTAGCAATCAACAACAAAAGGCACATAGGGAGGGCAGGAAAAGGTTACAGAAACTGTTACCAGGAAAAAATACCCTAAACCATTTTGTCTTATTTTAATTGAACTCTAGGGCAAGCAGTTAGCTTTTAAAACACACCAAAGTGGAAATGCCTCTTTCAAAATGCATGTTACAAATTAAAAAAATTCAAAGAAGAGATCTGGAATAATTTACTGCTAAGTCAGATATAAGTATGTTTGGGGATTATTTTAGAGGCAGGTAAAGTACGTTGTCCACAGAGCTTCAAGCGTGTAATTCTAGAACGATTAACATGCAGACATTTGAGACTGCTTGCCTAAAATAAAAGYGCACCCATACCTCAGCTGGCAAGTGGGCTACACACTAGAATGAAACAGATACCAATTTTCTTTTTTTCTGCRTAATATACATGCAGTGAGTAAATGCTGAAAGTGTAGTCAAGTGATTTTTTTTTTGAATGTCCAATATACAGCTTCTGTAACWTTTCAGATGCTTGGTACTGCCCAATTCAGTGAGAAAGGAGGAAATTATAATTTCTTTACATTCTTGTGGACAATAAAATCATAGGGCCTTTCAGAAAACCTAGGCTTTTGACACTATTTAGGATACTAAGTTCAAAGCATGTACCAGAATGCTGGCAAACACAATAAGRTGGAAGAGGAAATTGGAAGGATTAAGTCTCTCTGTGGCTTTATGAACAAGACTTCTTTTCAAACTTCTGACTGCAAAGCAGAAAAACACACTGAGCTACTGGTCAACAACTACCTGACCTGAAGGGAAAATTGAATGGAAAAAGAGAGGTTATTTCATGAGCAACACTACCCAGATTTTTAGAAGGTGGAACCTATAAGCAGTTTGTTTTGGGTATCAAGTTTCCCTCTCCTTGGGATATCAGCAGAAATAAGTAGTGAAAGTGYTGCTAACCAACTTCCAGAAGTCCCTGAGAATCATATGGCCCTATTTTTTTTTTTTTTTTGCTAATGACACGCTCAGCTGTTCACAGCAGAGACTGAGTCTGACAGCTGCATTCCAGTCTCCTTGCAAACCTAACTCCCCATTTGACACCATTCAAGTGGCCTCTTCACTCTGCCTGTTGTTTTATTTGAGTATTCTCGTATATGTCCTGGCTAGGGACTACAAGGYTATCTGACAGTCCTGTAGTGTTGATATAACCCAGTGCCTGAATATTTCTACCAGCTGAAGTTATCATCCAGTTTACAAATAAAAAAAAAAATAAAAAGTTCAAATTTACTCTTTCTTGTAACCCCTGGTTAATTAAAAACCCCATACCTCCACAAAACCCTATTCCTAAGCCTTAATAATTTATATTATCTACCTACCTTTTCCTGTTTTAAATTACAGTTTTGTTCACTTAAGAGGATTCAAATGATTATGCATAGCCAACCAGTGGTGAYTATACCAAATGCTGTAAAATACACTTAGTTGGCACAACTGGGGCAAACAACTGGCCAGGTGTTTTCACTTGCTGGAGTCTCTATGCTGTCCATTACAAGTGACTACACTGCTCCTACAGGTAAAAGGCAGCTTCCAGGGGACACAGGMTTCTGTCATAATTTGCACCTCCAAAAACAAACAAGGAGGTTCATACAYGCTCCCTAATTATCTTAAGGCTTTCTGTAAGACAAAACTGCTTTTCTCTGTGAGTTTCCAGCCTCCTGCTCCTCTCTGTTTATAGGTTGGCAGGAGACTGCAGCACGCCATTAAAAAGGTATTGGTATGGTTTATTTACACTATTCAGCACTAGTCAAAAAGCCATTATATAAAACCATATGTATTAACACCCTGGATATGCAAAAGTAAGAACGGTCAATTCTCACAGGGTTACTAATCCCTCATCAAAACTTCCTTACATTTTTTAATATAACAGCATAAATTTCTCACTTTAAGAGCTATTTCTTGATTAAAGCAAGAACATCTTACTGTTACTTTGTCACGATGTGGTAATCTAAGAAACATCTATTTCTACTCTTCCTCCCCTCTCCCCACACCAAGAAAGCTTTCAGTGATACCTTATTGAAGGAGGGGTGGGGAATGTTTAGAAAAAAATTAAAATGAATTATACTTGTCAGAGAGCCCACAGGCACACACAAATGTATCAAAGAAAGGAATGTTTACTTCATTGACTCAGGATGATTTTCTGAAAATTTTTTATAGGTTGTTCTTCACCTGAGATTATATGAAATTACTAAATTTATTTTTAAGCCATATTTTTGATTTCCTGAAAAAAACCCCATCAAATTATTAGCAAGCCACATACTATGGTTACAGTGTGTGTGAGAATACTGATTAGATAACTAAAAAGACTGAGGTGTAACTTAGCCGGCAGTTCTGAAAAATGACAGATACCTCAAAAGTGAGCAGTCTGATAATTTTAAGTGAAAAAATCATTACATTATATGACAAGCTTAWGGGAATGAAACTGAACATTTATGTTGTTATCCCCCATTTTTTAAGGATAAAGAGAATGAATACAGGTTTGAATTGTGACAGAAACCCTAAACATATGTATACATACATATAAAAAGGTATATATRCATATATTTGTATACCATATATAAATGTCTATATACTAAAGACAGATGTTGCCTTACTTAAGACATTCTGATAGAAGACAAAGCTAAAGTTTTCATTATTGCTATTGTTTATTTAATGGAMACTAGGAATATTGCATGGACATAGGTATTTTAAAAATAAATGATAGGAAAAATAGCACTTGGAAGGAAAAGCTATGGATCTCTGTAAATCTCAGGAGTTTCTGACTTGCATACCATTTCACATGAAGGTGAAACAAGGTCAAAGAGCACTTCTGTGAGTCAAAAGAGTCTTGCACCACAAGGCATTTACATGCCACTGATGTGGATCCCTCAGGCCCAGAAGAGATCACAGGTCACAAAATTCCCATCTTGATCGACAACAACCCTTCCCATTACAAACTCCACTATTATTTTGCATGTAAACAAGGACAGAAGGAAGCTTCAGTGTTTACTACATGTGATACTTTGCTTTCCTATGAACAGCTGCTAAAACAGCCAGCAATGCACAAGGCACATAAATTGCACTGGCATTATCAAGGGCAAGGCCTCTTTCCTGGGATGATGTTAGAACTGGTGGAAAAGAGTGAAAGACAAGATGAGGTCTCAAGAGACTTCATGAACTGAGCCAGCATGTAAAAAAAAAGCTGAGGAGCCCAACTTGATTTGAGGGACCAGGACAAKCAGCATCCTAAGAGGTGAGTCAGCGCAGGCCCCACCTTTGGGAGGGCAGGAGCCTCAGGCTCAGAGAATAAAACCAAGAGAGAAGTGTAATGTCTGCAGAAAAATTAGATTGACAGGAAATACTGCTGAGTACAGGAATTCTGTAGATCTGTCATGGAAGAAAAACAGCAGGGAGGCTGGGAATGAACTAAGAATTGGTGGATTAGAACCAGGAGACTGAGCAGCAGCTGGACAGATGCTGGGAAGAGAACAGAGGCTACTGAAAATTTAATAAAGKGACTCTGATGAAAAAGACTCCCTTTAAAAATATTTATATTAAAATAAAAATTTAACATCATGACTATGGAGATCTGAATTAGRATGTATTTCTTTTAGGATAAGAACTAGCGGAGGTGGGATAAAGGGGTGGAAGAAGCTGAGGTTAACCCTGTTTCCTCACCCCCATGCTTGAATCTTCTTACAGATGTGGCAATGAGTATTTATCCACTACCCTTGGAAAGATCATTCTTCTTCACATCATATTTGGTGTATATTTTTTTTTAAATTGTCAATTCTGGAAAACCTTCAAGTGATAGCTTTGGATTCTGCTCCTGTTTGAACAACGTAGGCAACAAACAATAAATGAAGACRAAATTTTACCTTAAAAAAAGAAGTGTAGATTTATGTTTGTTGACAAAGCTAATATGATCCCAATATTACCCCTGAACAAGTTATTATCCCATTATAAAAAGACATGGGATTTGACACTGGCATGGAGTGATTTTACCTTCTTCAAAAATCAGTAAATATTTGAGCATATTGGGTATTCTCAGTGCTATGTAAATAGCAGATTTAAGGAGACACAATATTCCATGCAACTAATATAATGCCCAAAATAAATACATCAAAAGAATTTTAGATCAACAGCACATTGTGCGCTGTTATGACTAACATGCTGAAATCTGCCAAGCTATTTTTGAACACTTTCAAAGAAGTTCCACATCTGAGCTGAGACTGAAGACATGTTGATGTGTTTTCATTACAGATTTTTCTTTACCAAYTGGGCAATGCGGTCTTCTTAAATTAGCATTTAATACTGTATCTTTCTTAATTAAATCCAAACCTTCCCTTTTCTGCAGAAATGCTCCACTGTTCAGTAACATGGCACTATTATCAGCACTTAGGGGCAGAAGACAAAAAAGGTCTTTGGACATTTGCAATCCTGCCACTATTGGAGGAAATCCTCTGAGTAGCCTCTGCTTTCATGCAAAATCTTAAGGTGCTAAATGATWTTCTTTTGGTCCTATATATCCACAGGTTTTAGTACATAAGTATGAAAGTAAGGCTAAGACCATAAATACCAAGATAAGGAAGTAAATATGTATTCTAGCATTTTATTTTAACTACAGCTTTGCTAACGTAAGGTACATACAACAAAATGCAGTTTTTTGTTTGGTTACATGGCCTTTTCAAATTGAGTCTCAAGGTATCTTCAGTTTATGTAACYGGATCAGTCACAGCATTTCACTGATGTCTCAAAACACATTCTCCACTTGCAAATTCTTGAAAACCACTGCAGTTAAGTGGTGGCAAAGGAAGAGCTTTATGATTTCAACTGTGTATTAGAGGCTGAACTCAGGTTGTTTTGGAGTGGGGGTTATTTTCAATCTATATGAAATGTAAATAGCAGAGGTTACTTTTTCTTACTTGTTAGTGAAAAAAAATCAGAGTGTGTGCTGACTATGAAAAGCGCCTTCATTTAGCAGTCAAAAGATCTGGGGGAATCTCAACAGCTCTCAAGTTTAGTCTGAGGACCTTGAAAGAATGCCATTACTATCAAGTCCTTCTACATGTATTTTGGCACAAGTTGRTTTCCCTATGCTGCTTTATGTTGGCACATTTTGTACAACAAACATTACGTAACCTTCTGTCTAGCAGCATATCACTACTTATTTCCTGTTTCTTCCCTAAAATAAGGAAGCTGCTCTGCTTAAATCACTGTYTCAGTTATTTAGGAAATCAGTTTTGTTGAAAAGGCACCAGCCTGGAAGTCTGGACCRGGGTCTACGCCACCTCCCCTCACTTCCCAAGACTCACAGCASGAAACTAACACCAGTTACAGAGAGCAGCCCAGACCTGACCGAACCCTYAATGTGGGTCAACCTAAAGAAGATGCAGGAAAGTTAAAATCAAYGTCTAGACCTGAAGAATTTATAAAGAATACATTCCTCTATTAATTGTACTTTAGTTGTACCATAAATTCAATTAATCTATTCATCTAGACAAGCCATCAACATTTCTTCATTACAACACATCCCTTGAGTATTAATGCCTCTGAAACTGTCTTTCTAACTTCTATTCTAAAASGTTAAGTTGCCAACTTCAAACCAAAAAACGTATCAACATAACAGTGCTAATCTGCACTACCAGATCTGGATTCTTAGCCTACGAAAGAATTAAGTAACTGGTAAAAAACACACTAAAACAAAAGTGTGAGTAACTGTGCATAATTTTTGTTCACAGGAAGATAATTTTGGATAGTAATAACTCAGCTTCTAAAAGGCAATACGATCATTTTTCATCAGATGCCTAAATTCCCTCACATTCCAAGCTACAATTAAGCTAAGCATACATATTTCCCAGTGACACAGACTTTAACAATCACCTTGCTGCAATACTCAAGAGTTCAACTCCAAGGATAGGACTCTAATAACAACACAGAATAACTAGCTTGTTTTCCTCCCTTTACACACTRGAGTATTAAAAGACAGCAGGCATTAAATTACCTCAGAGATGCACAGATGACTAAATCATGAATAAGACAGTACACTACAGAACTAGGAGCTTGCTCTCTAGTTAGYTGCATAAAGAGCCAAACACGCAGTGTTCTCGAGAAACAAAACATTAACCTCGGATCTAACATCACAGGGGGGTTCTTCACGAAGCCATAGCAGCCATCTGGAGTTAATCTGACTGCGGTCTGGAAGACTACTTGAATAATACACTGGAAGAGTACACAAAATACACACTGCAACTTTTCAGCTCCTGAAATACTTCTGTCTCCTTTCACGCAACCTCTAAGATTTAAGCACAAAAACCTGCTTCACGAACCATGCCCAATTTTTTCYTTAAACTGTTTGCCGTTAGCAAGGCTGAAACGGAAGAGCTCAAAACTCCCAAAGATAACTAGGACATCTAGGATCTTTCCAAGAAGAGCTGTTGAAGTCTGGCACCAACCATGCCCCTGAGCCTCCCACGGCCGAGGAACCCACCCAGGGACTCCCAACCCGGCTGCCCTGGGCAGGAAGGGRACGGGGACCGCGGCGCGCCCCGGAGAGGGGCAGGGTCTGGGAGGGAATGCCTGGCAGGCGGGGAGCGGGCCCGCACTCGGGAAAGGCGGGACAGGGGCCGGGGAAGGGCGGCCGCCGCACCGAGCCCCGCGTTCCCACGGCCGGGCCCATGAGCACCGGGGGGAGGAGCGCCCCCTCCCCCGGGACGGGACGGGACGCRCTCCCTTACCCACGGTGGACTTGCAGGCCTCGCAGAAGGTGTCGTCGGTGAATCGCTCCATAAGGCTGGTCTTGCCCACCCCCCGCGACCCGATGATGATCACCTGCAGCTTGAAGTCGGCCGGGCGCGGCGGCTGCTTCCTGCGGCGGGACTGCCCCCCGGAGAGCGCCGGCGACCCCGCCGCCGAGCCCGCCCCGAGGTCCAGCCCGCCGCCCCCCGCCCTGCGCTGCGGCAGCCCCGAGCCCGGCTCCATCAGCGATGCATGCGGCGGCGCCGCGCTCTCTCCCCGCCCTCCCCGCCACCGGCGCCGACCACTGCGAGGCACGGGGAGGAGGGGGCAGCGAGGACGAGACGCGGCCGCCGCCCGGCCTTGCCCGAGGGGAACGGGAACAGCCACAGGAACGGGAACTGCGCCGCCGCCGCCGGGAGCGGCGCGCCCAGGCCCAGGCCCGCGCCCGCCTGCGCAGCGCCCTCTGCCGCGCCGGAGCCGCGGCCGAGCCGAGCCGCAGGGCCGGGGGCGGGAGTGCCCGCCCGTCCTGCCCGAGCGGCTTGGGAAGTGTGTCCCAGGGGCTCAGCCTTGCCCCGGCCCCTCCTGGGGTGACCCGCAGCCAGATCTTGCTTCGAGCTCCCAGTGGCAGCTGCCTCTGCCCGGACGGAGAGGTCTCCATCYTCTTTGGGGGATTGGAKCATTGCTCTTACGAGGAAAGGCTGRGGGAGTTGGGMTTGTTTAGCCTCAAGAAAAGACGACTGAGAGGGTGTCTATAAATATCTTGGGAGGGGTCCCAAGGAGATCAAGCTCTCCTCCGTGGTGCCGAGAAAAAGGACAAGAGGCAGTGAGGGAAGCAGATGTGCAGAAAGTTCACTTGAACATGAGGAAGACCTTTTTCACTGTGCAGTGACCGGGCACTGGAACAGCTTGCCCAGAGGGATGTGGAGTCTCCCTCAGTGGAAATAATCAGGAGCCCTCCGGACACAGTCCTGTGCGCTGTGCTCTAGGGTGACCCTGCTTGAGCAGGGAGGTTGATCAGATGACCCACTGTGGACTTTCCCTACATGACCTGTTCTAGAATTCTCGATTTTGTGATTGTCTAATTTTGTCTCRCCTAAATTTACCTTCAGGTAGTCAAGCAGAACTCAGCCCTGAGTGGACTCCCTGTGTGTGGTAGCACWCATGGCTCTGAGGTCATCCAGGGATGGATTTCACAGTTAGATTTCTTAACCTGGTGCCTGCTTGATCCTGGGCACTGGCGTTTTCATAACAACCACCTGTGCCAGCTCAGCTGTTCGAATTCCAAGCAAAGGAAATTATGGCTGTAGAGGAAGTAGTGTAATAAATCATATGAGGGACAAATGATAGGGATGAGTGTTGGTCATTGTAGTTTTTGAGGAAATTTCTATCTCTCCAAGCTCTGAGGACGTAGAGTTCAGAGAATATAGATTTTTCAGACGCAGCTGGCAGCAAAGGAGGCAGAATCATAAAATGTCCTGGGTTAGAAGGAACTTTCAAGATCATCTAATTCCAGTCATGCTGCTATGGGCAGGGACAACTTTCACTAGACCGGTTGCTCAGAGCTCCATCAAACTTGGCCTCGAGCACTTGCAKGGCTGAGGCATCCACAGCTTCTCTTCCAGAAATAGGAGGGRTTAATAGTCTTAAGAGAATCTGAAATCTAAAGTGTTACGAACATGAGAGGCACGGACAGTCAAAGCTGGTGGAGATGTGAGAACATTTGGTCCCGTTTCTTAGATTCTCACTACCATTTGTAAGCTAAGAAAATTTTTCAAGGGAAGGTGAAATTGGGGGTACATTTAGGAAACCATTGCCATACAGGAATGATTTTCTCAACAACTAATTTTCTTGGCCAAGTGAGGCTGTTTGGTAGTGAGGCTAAGTTTCTAAGAATAACAAACAAACAAAAATAGAAAAAAAACAAACACAAACTCCCAAACAAGCAAATTTTTAAAAAATCCACAAACAAAATGAGAACTGGAACCAATTTAATATTTTTATTAATTGCCACTAATTTTCATTACAATAAAAAGTGGCAGTTCTTCGAACAAATAGAATGGTCTAAACCTTAAAGCAAACAAACAAAAACCATTTCAATCCCAACACTTCTCGTGCATTACACTCAACCCACCSTCTCCTTATTGATTATATGTAATGCTATAATTAGGTATTTGAAGGGGCAGTTCATCACTGAGAGTGAATTAATCTAGCAAGTACAGCATCATAACAAGATAACTGTTTTGGTTTTAGTTGGGTTTTTTATCCCTTAGGTCCATCCTCTAGAATTATAATGTTCTTCCAAATCTCTAACACTGATAGATCCTCAAGACTCCTCTGTTCCTCCTAAAGGGTGCAGGCCAGTAGGTTTGTTATAGACTGTTCCTGCACATTCATTATTGGGCATTAGAGTAGCCTCACTTCAGTTGTTATTTTGTGTGCTGCCAATTCACTTTCAAACAAGATAATTCAAGCAAATCTATGCTGACCCCCTTATACCTGTACCTGCACACAAATATTCAGCAACATTAATACTTTCAGTCCTTCATTAAATGAACTGAGCTGTGAATACCAGGCTTTAATTGCATAGCCTTGAGTGGTTTGCAGAGTTTGTTCAGCTAAAGAGCTTTGTCCTGATTAGTCCACAGCTGCAGAGAACCCACAAACATGAAGTGTATTCGTTTGTGCCTCCAGGCTGTTGCCAGCCATTACCACTCTTCCTTTTTATCTCTTTGGCTACTTGGTGGGGCCATCTCAGTGAGTGTGCATAAATTTTTTATGTCACCTACTTCCTGGAATCCAGACCTTTCCTTCAGCATCTGTCACCATTCACTATGTAACTGCTCCTAGTTTTATAAAGAGATTTATATTGGTGTGGTTCAGACGTTTTCACTAAATGAGAGCCTGTATATATGAGCTATTAAGTGTATGTGCATCAGTAGACTCTTACTAACATATATACGTAAGAATATACCAATATTACTATGTAAAAAGTTTTGATGAAGCTCAATTTTTGTACAATTTTTATGGACATCCTGGTCTGCACTTCAACTCATTTATAAACACAAATAAAAGATGAACATAGGGGAAAAAACTCAATCAAAAACTAGCTCAAAAAACAGAGAAAGAGATGGGATTTTGATTTCCTTGTAATTGTTTGGTGAAAAATAATCGATGTGCTAGTAGGTAGTGTAGTCTGAGTTGCAATGCTTTCATTACAAATTAAATTGGTATTGGGCAGCAGAAAAAGGGTTGGAGCAGAACTCACAGGATTGCTATAGCAGCAGGGATGAAATAGAAAACCAGCTTCTATCCTCTTGAAAGCAAAGAAACAAAAAGGAAAAAAATGTCCCCAAACCTCTCATTTGATTAATAAGCATATGTATGGAAAAAAGGGCTATTTTAATACATGATTCAGCTGTGCTCTTAGGGCAAAGTGTAGCTAAAATTTCCATCCCTCCTCTGCATCCTTGTCACTCTTAGGGCAGCCAACATGTGTTTATGTTTAGAAATGTGAAGGGAGGCTTGGTTCAATGTGGGGAGCTGCTTGGAGATGTCACTTTGTGTCTGTATATTGAATTTCCACTGTACRGCCTTTATTAGATGTCCCCTATGTGTCATCTGTCATGCCCCAGGCCTAAACTCTTTTTTTTCATGCAGGTTGTTTCTGCCTTCTGCTACATCTTGTGCTTTTCTAGATTTGATCCAGGTGGAATTTATTTCAAGAGAATTATTTAAAAGAAAATATATGAAGTGTTCCTTTGGAGAGAGGGGAGGCAGAACAGCTGGATAGATCAGCTTCCCTGGCTGTCAAACCCAGTGTCTCTAAGCTTAAAGGATATTGATGGAATATTGACTGCCTGGTCACTGTTCCAGTGGAAGGAAACTTGCTACTCAATTGACTACAACAGTATAGTTAATTTGGATGTCTCTTTAATCAATCTTTCTCACAGGCTGTTCTGTGATACTTATGCCATCACGTCTGAGCTATTTTACTATTATAATTTATTTATCTTTTCAGTACACATCTAAAGGGATGCTGTTATGTCCACATTACAGGTGGAAAGTGAGGCCTTGGTAATTTTGGCTGTGTACTCTTTGAGACTGGAAAAATTTGAGATGGTTATCTCATGTGTTAAGTCTTGAGGATTTMCTTCATAAACTGCTTGGAATATACTGTTTTGGAAAGGGTGGCACAAGATTTTTAAGACCATGGCAATCAAAAGGAACACAAGACAGGGACTGGAAGCTTATGATGCCAGAATTGTCTAAAAGTGGGATTTCAGAGGCTACTGCTAYAGTACATTGGAAAATTTATAGCACTAGCACTACAGAAGAGTGATCCAGGAAATAGTAGTCTTGACCTACATTGGAAGAAATACTAAGCACAGGGGTATCGCTAATATCTTTCTTTCCCAGAGAGCTCAAAATTTTACAGAGCTTCTTCAAGCTCTACAGGTGCATAGCRGAATGCAAATTCTCCCTCACAGATTAATATCCTAAGACAATCTCTTATGAAGTATAAAGTAAGTCAGTGGCTTTTGTTAGCTTCATTGCTCCTTTTTTTACTGCATGAGCTTGTGGAAAGATATCTATCTGCAACTTCTTTTTTTCCCTCTTCTATATTTTTTTCAGAAAGAAACAATTACCTTGTCTCTCCTGTTTTCAGATACTTCATCAACTCTATTTTTCCCTTGCAGTTTAGTGGTCCACTGTGATTCCCATGTGAGTACTATATGTGAGCTCCCATGTGAGTTTTATATGTGCTTTTTGAACAGCTTTTATTCTGAGCAAGAAACCTCCTTTTTAATGTTTGTTCCTTTCTATGCTTGAATATTTTATTTACTGTGTGAGTAAACTGAAAGAAACTTTTTCCTAGGCCAAGAACCCATTTTAAGATTTTAAAAATAGCAACTTTGTGTGATATAACACCTTGCTTTAGTTCCTTAGTATTTTTCCCTTTATAGTTGAATCTTAGCATTATTTCATCCATATTAGCCTCATTTTTGAGAAATTCCTTACATGTGTGGGATATTTATCATCCAGTGGCTCCATGTCAAATTGAATGTGACTAAATCCAACAAGAAAGCAAATAAAAATTAGGAAAAGTCCTACTGTAAACAACTTTGAAAATTCTTTATTGTACTATCAGTTTTAAGCAGGTTTTTTCATTTATTTCAGCATGGAGTTTGGCCTCCTGATGATACATTTAAATTTGAACGAAAACAATAAAAGGATTTTATGTGTGGGAGGGACTTTTTTACTAGCACTGTTAGTGTGAGGGTTAGTAGGCTGCATTCTGATCACTGTCACTTCTGAGTAGGTTTTCCTTTGACACATCTTGCACATAGAGAACAGCTTCACACATGTAATCCATGCCTTTCTTCAGGCAGGAGTGAATAGCTTTCCACATCTTGGAAACCAAATTAACTTCTTCATATGCAGGAACTCTAGGGAGAACTGGAAGCAAGTAAGCAGGAGAAGCAGGCACTCACTTAGCCTTCATTTTTAAACAAATTTTAGGATGCAGAACTCCTAATACCCTTTAGCTGTTGCCATGAGTTTGTGTGGTCTGCCACAGGAACTCTGGTCTGTCCTGTGGAGGTTAGCAGGTCCCCATCCCCAGTGGAAGGCTGTCTTAGGACTGTATTTTGCTAAATTCCTTGGTTCACAGAAAAATCTTCATTGACATCTGTGAAATCAAACTAGTGCATACTTTTTTTTTCCTGTGGTTGAAGTTTCCAATAAAGTTCTGAAGTACACGAAAAGATTTACAGAGCAATTTTCCTGATGCAAGCATATCTACCTCAGTCCTGTTTCTAGCAATGCTTCAAGTGAAATATATTTGCTATTGAAATGAGAAACTTGGTAAAGTGCAAAAAATAAATCCTGAAGATAAATGGACCTATAAACAAATTCTTAGATTAAAATTAAAGCTAATGATCCAATAATCTCTGACTACTGTATTATGATGAAATGTGAAACAAACTTTCAAAGTGTGCAATCTTATGGAGCTCAGGTTGTTTTAATAAGCTTGACTGACCAGATTTTCTCCTTACTGCACTTTTCTGAGCAATTTCAGAGAACTACTGTTAGATATTTTTCACATTTTTGCTTCACTTAAAGATAAATAAACTCTGAGGTTTGATAATGAATATTGATAATTATTGTGAATAACTTGAAGGCCTTGATTTAAATATGGGAGGATTATAACTAGATGAAGACATTAAAATACTTTGCTCACTATGAGAAGATGCAGATTTTTTTATAAAGCATGAGGTCTGTATACGGGTTGCCTTTATGGTAAGCAATGAGACTTTTAAAAACTCAAGAGTTTTTTCTTTCTTGTATTTTTCTGTGAAATACTAAAGGATAAATTCACTCTAGATAAAGCTCTAGATCCCAGAGAAAGTCAGAATAAACTGTTAAGAAAGTGATCTGTTTATGCATTTCAAGACCACTAGATGCTGCCTATTCACTGCAGCAAATATTACAGTCTCTTTTATAGTGAGTTAGAGGAATTATGTGAATTATTCATAGTATCAAACTGAATTTAAGCCTTTTGCTTCCCACTGTAATCCAAATAACTGAGAATAAAGCTAAAAAATATGGTAGAGGGCTTATGTTGTCTAGGTAAAAGAAGCATTTGCTTGGCCACTTAGTTTTGAGCCCTCAGTTACTGACATGATGAATAAAAGATATCAAGAAAATCCTGCAAAAAGCCATTCCAGTATTTTAAGAAAGGAGAACACCTCAAAAGGCCTCATATTCTAGTCTGACTGGCATAGGAGGGATTTACTGTCAGACAATTACTGAAAATTGAAAAATGTAATTAAGGTTCACTTAAAAGTTTATAATCTCACTTTAGCTCTGATGCTCATTATCATCTTAAATGCGACAACTATTGTTTTATAAACAACATGGGAAAAGCTGGTTTCTTACAGTTAACAGTCAATCCTTCCTAATATATTTCATTACCTGCTAATTCTGCACATGCAACTGCAGATTAAGGACGGACAGGAGCAGAAGAATAGATTTTTCTGCTTGGTTATAATAGAAAAAAGAATAATGCAGATCTCTAGCTTTAAACAAGCCTGTCCAGGATAGTTGTAAATAGTGCTTAAGAACAAAATGCCAAGAGCAATCACAGCATGTGAGTCACCTATCCACAGACAAATGGAAGCTCATGGCTGCATCAGATTTCGTGGAAACAGTTGTGGTTTTGCTGTGTTGGACAAACCTGGATTTCTGTGTTCTACAAGATGGACTGCTGTATGAAGTTCAACAAGGACAAGTGCTGGATTCTGCAGCTGGAGCAGGGCAACCCTGGATGAATGTACATCCTGGGGAATGARAGCAGTGCCATGGAAAGAAACTTTGAATTCTTGGTCATTGGCAGGTTGAAYATGAGGCAGCAGTGCCTGGCAGCCAGGAGGGCCAACCTGTCCTTGGGGGGCATCACCAGCAAGGCAAGGGAGGGGATTGTCCTTCTCTGCTCTGCACTGGGGTGGCATCACCTCCAATCCCCTATGCAGTTTTGGGAGCTACAATATAGGAAAGATACTGAGCTCTTGAAGAGCATCCAAAGGAAGGTCAAAAGGATAGTGAAGGGCTTTGAGGGGAAGCTGTATGAGCAGTGGCTGAGGTCATTTGGTCTGTTAAGCCTGGAGAAGAGGAAGCTGAGGGGGAGGCCTCATTGCRCTGTACAGCTTCYTCACAAGGGGAAGAGGAAGGGCAGGCATTGATCTCTGCTCTATATTGACTAGTGAYRGGATCTGAGGGAATGGCATGAAGTTGTGCCAGAGGAGGTTTAGGCTGGATATCAGGAAAAAGTTCTTCACWGAGAGGGTGACTGGGCACTGGAACAGGCTCCCCAGGGAAGTRGTCACAGCACCAAGCCARACAGAGTTCAAGAAGCATTTGGACAGTGCTCTCAGGCACATGGTGTGACTCTTGGGTTGTCTTGTGCAAGGCAGGAGCTGGACTTCGATGATCCCTGTGGGCAACTTCCAACTCAGGACTTTCTGTGGTTCTATGACTAGTTTGGAAATAAATATGGGACAAGAAATAGAATTAAAGAGCATTGATAGTTTGTTSATATTAGCATATTTTGATAAATGAAACACTGAAATAAAATTTGCAGTACGTAGAAAGCCTGGTTATTGTTACTATGTGTGTTTGATACCACTTTCTCTTTTCTAATGAAGAAGAGATGAAATTTCATTTTTCCTTTGACTCAAGTAGACCATTTTTTCAGTAGGAAGAAYAGTAAAGATGTGAAACTAATGTTGAAAAGCAGAACTAAGCGTTATCAAAAATTTTGGAAAAATTTAGATAAAAAATTGCAAAAGTGCAATTGTTCTCTTCATGTCAGTGAAACAACTCTAAGAATGAAGCTGTACGCCCGTTCTTTTCAAGGTCTGGAAAAAAAAGTAATGCTTSAATAAACAGTGTAATAAAGAAAATTAGTAGTCTATGTGAAGTGGTTAGTCACTTCTATAAAATATCTCTCTAGTAAAACTTCRTGTAAAGATTGTCATTAGAGAACATAGGTGACAGAGAGCCCAAGGGAGCAATGTGATGGTAAGAACATGGGTAAGATTCTGAAGCAAAGTTTAGAAACATGARCCCCCTGCGTGTTCAGCTTTTGCTTTCCTCTCTCTTTATTTGAAAGGTGCAAATCATAGAACCCAGAACAATGTTATGATCCAGAAAATTTAACATGAATCAWAACACTCTCAGTGTTCTATTTTTCMGTGGTAAATCCCAAATCCATTTAAGCTAATGGGAGGTTAGTKTTTTCCACCTGTAATTTCAGCACAGTGAAAACCCATCAGTGTATCATTTTAACCCCTGGCTGGGAAGTGCAGGTTGCTTCCAGTTGTGTGGAACAGGCATGATCTTCCCATTCATGTTTCTGAAACTCTTGTTTTTCACAGCCACTGCCAGGTTTGGGACCATCCAGTCAGTCTTCTCTGCTGCAGATTTCCTCTCYTTTTCCAGAGCAAGAGACTTGGCATTCACTATTCATACTGGCAGCACTGTCTAACAATCATTAAATAGARTCATAATGAAAATGTTGCATACTGGAGGTGGGAAGTGTCAGGCTCGTCTGGTCCATGTCACCTCTTTGAAGCACACGTTTCGTTTTGCAGCAGTAAAAATGAGAATGAC
Organism: Cardinalis cardinalis; assembly: GCA_014549065.1. NCBI lineage: Eukaryota > Metazoa > Chordata > Aves > Passeriformes > Cardinalidae > Cardinalis > Cardinalis cardinalis. Next base: position 781,583 of record JACDOX010000056.1, read on the forward strand.
TTGGGGAACACTGTAATGGCTTTCATAATTTCCTTCTCTAGAGATCTGCCAGAAAAACAGCTTTTAATTGTGTCTGGGGTATGGAAGAGACGCTGTGACAGAGCCTGCCCCAGTGAACAGTGACCAGCTGTGTGGGGTCAAAGCTTTAAATTCTAAATGCTTGAAAACCATCAGTTATTTAATGGTGTTATTTTCAGCTATGCATGGGAAGCCTGACCAAAGGACCTGCTTAGTGAATGTCACTGTTCAGAAATTTGTGTGCAAATAGCAGACTTGTGTCTGATCACACAGTTGCCCAAGTTACAAGGTGGGGATCTTTATTTGTCTTCTTTATGGCAATAACGCCAAGATCGCCACAACAAGCATCTCATTTTCTGCATAGGACAGAACATTTACTTTACCTGAGGAAGGTAGAGAGAAGAATATAGGGTAGCATCTTTTGAAATTAAATATACTTCTATCAATAATTAATGTGCTGGTAAAGTTCTTATTGAAATAATATTAAATAACATTAATCTTCAAATTAACTTGGAAATCAGAGGACATGCCAGTGAGGATTTCCAGTTTTAGAGAAAGGGAAGGAAACTTGAGGATCTACTTATTTGCTTAAATCCCATGCAAAGTTAAAAAAAAATAAAATATCCATACAAAGTCAAAATGAAGTTATCTTTTTAACAATAACATCATAAACTGTCAATAAGCATTATTTCATGGAAAATAGAACTTTCCAAACAGTCATGTTTATTTCATAGTGCACTGTGCTTCTGATGGAACAAGACAATTGTATTGATATGGTAGTGTTGGGATTATCCAGAGAGTTTGATATAATAAAGCACATTCTGAAGAAAAAAAAAAAAAAGGCTATGATTCTCATGGGACAACYAGTATACACACCACATAGAATTAAAGTTGGATTGAAGAGGTCTTGAAATGCAGCTGATACCAGGCTGTCAGAGCTGGGTGCCTTGAGCAGGTTCCAAAGGGGTCATTAAAGTACTTCAATGCTCTTTTTAAAATCAATTGTGTGGATGATGATACAGAATCTTTGCCTGGGTGGTTTAAAGATGACATAAAGATCGACCAGGGAGGATAATGAATACAAGTTGTTTTACAGAGAGGACCTCATTACCTAATTAAATGCAATTACAGAGTCCAAAGAACTGTGAATCAGAAGAGACACATCTATAACTAGGAGTCATTACAGTTCACAACAGTSTTTGCCAGTGCTGAGTATTCTTCAGCAGGGCTACCTGGTCTCGGCATGTGGTTTTGACTGTGCTGTCCACTGTATTCTGATTAACTCTTTAGGGGCCGTCTCAGGCATGTCTGAATTGGATTGGATCCARTTGGTTCAAATTGGATTGGATCTTGGTAGATGAGTGATGTAAAGAGTATCTGAAAGCTCAGTGTAGGCRATCATCTCGAAATCAAACACTAAGGCTGTGCTTTAGGAGGAAGGAGCAAAGGGAAACAGGGAAGTSCCTTTATCTATAGGAATGGCATTACTAGAATAGTAGTTTTAATTTTTCATAGCTATGCTATGAAAAGCATGTGGAGATATGATTGAAAGATGCAGAAAGGTACAGGGCAGGGTCAGCATGAGGTCTGTAGATATCCCTGCTCAGTTTAACTCCTAACTCTTAGGGAATTTGAAAGAAAGGAGAATACCTTTCCAGCTGTAGCCTGTGTTCATAGCTTAACTTCCAAGTTCATTACTTSCTTAGAGAAAGTCTGGGCTAAAAGCATTGTTCTGAGACTCACACCTGCCCCCTCTCCAGTCTGTGCACTGAAGCAGTTTCTCTTGRTAGGCACATAGACTAGATCATTGTAGGTCCCTTCCAAAGGAAATATTCTAATCTASTACAGACTATTCTGTTCTTCAGGGTTAGCTCTGTCATTGACTCCTTTTCCTTGGGCTTCCCCATGTGACTTTTTTTAGTGAAAGACTGTTGGCCACCTGGAGCAAATATCAGACAAGATGAGCAAAGGAGATTAAATAAATAAGTCCTGCAGRAGCAATTGCATAATACTGTGGGGGTTTTTAAAAGTTAAACCTGAATGATTTTAGAAAATATGTTAGTCATTATATATTACTCTAAAGACCCTCTATAATTACCTTTTCATTTGCACTGACTTGATAGCAGAGGGTGGACCACTAATGATCTTTGGCTACATGGTACTTTTTTCCTTTCAATGAAGGGACAATAGATAATTATAGCTTATTAATGGACAAGAGAACAGTTATATATATACAGGAAAAAATGTTAGGGTCTCATTCAAAGATGCAGGGGGGAATTTTCAATGCATAGAGGCATTCTGTTTTATCAAAGGACTTGGTTTTTTTTTTTCTCTAAACACTGATTCTTTGGAAGCTCAGCGATACCTTGCATGCTGCATTATTTTGTTATGTAGCAGTGTGCAAGGATTTGCACCTTACGGAAGGAGGAATCTGCCAAAATTCAAAGATGTTTCTGATTTGGTTTATTGACTCTAGTTCAGTCATGTTGATCTTTTTCAGTTAACTGCAGATTTGAAAATGGGAACTTGAAGTTTGATGTCAAATGTCCCTGCCACTGGAAAACTCTTGTGATCTGTCAGCATCCTGGATGACATTTCAATGTGTACTTTTGCTATTTTGAAAAATCAATTTTTATATAACTTCAGTGACAGCAAACTTTATTTGAATTTAAATTCTTTCCAGGATACTTTGKAAGTCTTGTGGCTGCAAAAAATCATGTATCTCGTTAATAGAGCTAGACCACTTGCCTTCTGCTTTGATCAGTACTTTGGGTATTAGGAAGGGATAAAACTGTGTGGTAAATTGTAGCTATTTTTTTGCACTCCAAACCCTTTTAATTTTTTTTTTAAAGGAAGGGAAATATGTCCTTTTCCCCAGTCCCTAACAAATACTGCTGCGACTCAGAAGTGCAATTTGAGATTAGGTTATGCCCGTTTCAAAAGGAGCTTTGAGTAGAGTGGATACATGGAAGATGCAAAACCACTGGAGTCTTTATAAACAACAATTTCTGAACTGTAATACACTGTGGTTTTTGAAAATTTATTTTATTATGTGTTACTAATAAGATGCACCACAAGATGGCTCTCTAACAAAAAAAATAGTCATGAAATCCAGTGCTTTTTCTAAAACTAGTTACTGAGTTCTGAGTAGGAGCAAATTCACCGTCACTCACCTGTGTGTGGTGCTGTTGGAACTGAGGAGGAACGCTTTAACCACACGGACAATGCCACATGGATCCTAGATTTTTTCCCTGCAGGCTGTTATTTGCTTACAGGAAGCAAGTAGAATTTAATAGCACTCTCTTAAAAGTTCAACAGCAAATAGCCATGGCTACCTGTGACAAGTCAACAGTSTATTTGTTACATGGCTGCTGAGTGCAACAGCAGAACTCATTGGCATTTTTAGCTAAAAAACAATTTCAAAGTAATTCATACCAAATTTTGTGTGAAAAAAGTGAAGTATTTGTTCTTAATTTGCAGAGTACTGTTTTCTACTCCACTATCCTTTTAAAAGGAAGATAAGCATGTTCCAAATGTCCATTTATTTAAAAAAAAAGTATGTATAGAACTATTATTTAACAGGTTTGCTTGCTGGAAACAAAAATTTGTATGTATGCTAAAGTGAGGGGAGAAGTATTCATGTGGAGAATGAATAGCAAATAAATGAATATCAATGGCAACTTGTGTGCAGTAATAGTCTTAAGCAGGTAYAGACGGGGAAAGGCCATCTCCCAGGAAGTATGCACTGACTTTGCTAAAGATGAAGCACCAGATTTTTGTATTCTTGTCCTTCATTTCATAGGTTACCATCAAAAAACTGAGTTTTCCTGCCTGTAGCAAAGGCTAAAACAAACTTCAGATTTTTTTAAAGGCAACATCTGGTTTTGGAGAGCCATTGAGTAGGTGTAGTCAGTTCCAGCACAGGACATTTTATGCCCCAGGCAACCAAAAGACAAGGACACTAGTCTAACCTGACTAGTTTAGTCCAGTCAAGCTCTCCCTGGAGCTCAACTGCAAATTTCACAACCCARTGGAAGAAACAGGGTTAGCATCTTGCTGAGCAGATCAGAACACAAGAGGAGAAAGTTGGAAGCTGTCCTTAGCTGCTCCTCATCTKTTGGTCATGGCCAACACCTGCAACTCAGTAATTGCCCATGTGAGCCCTTAGGAATTGTGTTAGGACAAAAATCAGCTTGAATTCATTCAGCTGTTTGAATTTTCCCATAGATGGAACAGAACCCCTGTAGCTAGTTTCCAGCTCTCAGCCAGGAGTTATACATTATCCAATTGATAGAAGGCAAAATAACAGATTAGTTTGAACTATATTTAGCAGCTTGTTAAGATAACACGGCCTGAAATGAAGTGCTYCCATAGTCAGGCACAGCAGAGATGTGATGCTAGAATATCTTTTACCTTTGTTTTCAGATGCTGGCTGCTGCCTCAGACCCATACCTGACTGTGGAAAGGCTTAGGGAGTACTAATAAATCAAAGGCAGGCACAGATTTAATGTGTTAGTGGGTTTGCTGTGACTGAACTTGGGATAGAGAGCTTAGCCACAACTCAGTGTTATTATGGTTCTGATAGAGACCACTTCACAGAGGCTAGTAATGAAATATAAGAGGATTACTGTTTTGGACAGAGATTTATATCTAGTCTTCCTAGCTCTAATAAGAAATGGTCCTAAGCCACATAAAATGGGATTTAAGACTTTTCTAAAGTTTAGTTGTGTTCTGAATGGGGACTTTGGATCAGGGGAAGTATTTATAAACTTAAGGATCCTGGAATGTCTGCTGTCTGAGACTCCGTAGCTCTCACTATGGCTCCCTGTGGAGCAGTCCAGCAAATTTACTGTGATGAAAGTTCTRCCTTGCAGTTCCTCATTCCTAACCCTGTCCATGTTTCTTATAAAGGGCTCTTGTTGCTGAACTGGTCTCTGGTTACTGCCCTTTGGGTAACTTATCTTTCACAGGGGTGAGTTAAGGTCACAGACAATGCCAACAGAATTCTCCTAATTTGTTATTATGTGACCATTACTTGATTGCCCTTGTGAAATCATGGGATAGAYTGTGTCTGTTGCCTGACCCCAAGTGAGGTGATATATTAGACACTGAAATGGCTGGATTAAACTGAAAGTCATGGCTGATTCCTTCCCTTATCCTGATCAATCTCTTCATTGGAAGCATAACCTCCAGTTACAATTCYGTTGCAAAATTTTATCTGATTAAAACGACCCATTGTGGGTGGTACTGAAATAAAGAAAGCRCCCCTGAATCTGTGGAATGGGCCAGCCAGATTATATCCATTGATACAGAATTACGGAATGGATGAGGTTAGAAGGTACCATYCCAGGAAGTGTTCAAGGCCAGGTTGGATGGAGCCCTGAAAAATCTGATCTCATGAGAAACACCCCCACCCATGGTAGGGGGGTTGGAGCTAGATGATACTTAAGGTCCCTTCAAACCCAAGACACTCTATGATTCTGTGACCTTCAGGTCCAATCCCATTGCTCACCATGTCTAGTCAGACCTTGAATTTCTCCACAGATGGAGTATCCACAACCCTTCRGGGCAACCTGATCCAGTGTTAGGCCACYTTTGTGGTAGAAAYGTGTTTTATCATGTTCAGRTGGAATTTCATGTGGTTTAATGTTAAAACCCTTGCAGAAGGTGGATTCTGCCCCCATCACTRAGGTCATTAATGAAGCTGTTGAATAGTATTGGCCCCAGTATTGTGCCCCATGACTTGTGCCTTTGGGGATTTGCCTCCAGCTGGACTTAGGGCCACAGATCACAAAGCTCTGGACCTGGTCATCCAGCTACCTTCTAATCCACATCACTGTCCACTTGTCTGATCTAYATTTTGTCAGCTTGTCCATGATGTTATTACTTGATCTTGAAGTCTTTATTTAGGGTGAACAGTGTCCACTGCTTTCCCCTTGTCCACTAGAGCAGTCATCTCAATGTAGAAGGCTATCAGGTTGGTCRAACATGTTCCTCCCTGTGCAAATCCTTGCTGACTATTCCCCATAACCTTTTTGTCCTTCTTATATTTGGAGATGTTTTCCAGGAAGATTTTCTTCTAAACCTTGATTCAGACTAAGCTGAAACTGACTGTCCTGTATTTCTCTAGATAGTTATTCTGGGCTTCTTGAAGATAGGAGTGATATTTTCTCTCTTTCAGTAATCTCTCCCAGTTGCCATGACTGTTCAAAGATAATCAAGAATGTCCTTGCAATATTAGCCAGCTCCCTCATCATGAGTGCAGCCTGTCAGRCCCCTGCAGTTATGTACATCCTCTTGGTTCCAGTGCTCCCTAAACTGCTCCTCTTCCACTAGGGTGAGTCTTCCTGGCCCCAGACCTTTCCTCTTGTCTTAAGTGCCTGGGATTCCTGAAGGATAGTTTTCCTTGTAGAGACTTAGGCAAAAAAGGCATGGAGTACCTCAGCCTGTCCACATCATATATCACCAACTCCCTTGATCCATTCAGCAGTGGGACCATGTTTTCCATGACGTTTTTGAACTTGAAGAACCCTTTCTGGTAGTCTTTCACATCCCTTGCCAGACTCAACTTCAAGTCAGCCTGTATAYGTCAGACTCTATGCTCCTCCTGGGATATCTGCCTCTGCTTCCACCTTTGTACACTTCCCTGTCATAGCCATGTACCTGCTGAAAATGCTTCAGCAGACATGGAGAAGAGCTGCAAGATTCTTCATTCTCCACCAGCCCTTTGCAAGGCAGGTTGTGCTGAGTTTGCCAGCTTCTCCTTTCATTTGCTTGCACCTCTGGGCTTGGCATGGCTTTCACACCTAACTGCTGTCAGCGGCTTCTGCCCCAGAGCATGTAGCATCACTGGACTTTTTTGTCTTTCGCTGTTTATTTATAAGAACAATGTATTTTTCATATATAAAGGATAAGGATAAAGAGCATAATAAATATATTGGCTATGTTGTTTCATTTATTTCTGTTTAACAATTTGTTATTGAAACTCGAAATGGCCAAAGTGACTTGGCCAGTCAGAATATGCAATCCATTGTATTGCTCTTTGGCAAGTGATGTTTTGGGATGCACAGGACACATTATCAKTACAGTTAGAATACCATGGAGTCAACTGGGAAAAGATACCAGGCAGAAGAAATCTCTTTATCTTGTTCTAGGTTAAAATTCACAAATCTTTGCAGATTTAAATGAAGGAAAAACATTTTTTTTTTTTTTCTGAAGGAATAAACTATAGAATATTAATAATGAAAACAGTCGCAACTCTTTGGAAATAGATGTGTAACAGTATACTCTCTGCATTCTCAGTAGTTAGCAATTTGAGTAAATTCAGTACAAATGAAAATAARATAAAATTCATCTGTGGTGTTCAAATGTTTCACTGCTGTCTTGTGAAATTTACATTCTGTGACTCAAGTAATAATACTTGAAAGTCTTAAGTGATAAAACAAAAAAAAAGTGGCTCATAGAGAACACAGAAATTACATTAACAAGCACTCAACAAGAACAGTCACAATAGGGAACAACAGGAAGGAAAATTATGGATATGCCATCATTGCTTTTAGAGACAATGTGGGGATGGGAAGATACCTTTTTGCAAAAATACTTCATTTAAAAAAATCTATTGACTTAGTCAGCAGTGAATAATCTTCTTGGTGTGTTAAAGCATCAACCACCATATTTAATCTTGTGAGATCTGTATCATTAATCCATACATGCCCCCAGTGCAATACTAGGTTATGTAGGTGCATGAGTTTATCAAAGTGTGTGATATTTTCTTAGATCTGACAGTCTCTGAGATRTCACACCATTAACTGGCATTAGAAGAGGCAAAATTTTTTCCCTCTCCATGTGGGTAGTTTATGTTCCTGGACAGTTGACAGGACACCAGAGACTTTAATTTTCTCAGTATTAAAGCTGAGTGTGGCACCAGCACATGCCCAGTTTCAACTGAAAGATGTAATTCAAAGCTCATGTTGATGAAGATGTTTATCAAGAGATACATGGAGTGGACAATTTAACTTCCAAGTACTTGTGCAGCTGGACCTGCCCTGGAATTGAGGGTGCCTGTAYGTCCTCACCAACATCAGAACTGTTGACTTTCAGTAAGAAGTTGAAACACTGAAGGTCAGGCTGCCAACACACCATTAAACCATCAAACCACACATTCCAACAAGATGCGGATCAGCATTGAGCTGCCCCTACATGAGCAGCATGGAAGTGGGCAGTGCCTTCCTGGTTTTCTGTTGCACTCATCCAGCTAGGAGGGATAAAGATTAGCCCTGAGGTTGTAGCACCAAATCTTAAAGTTTATTTCCCAAGAAAKAATAAATGTTTTCTAATGTGCACCATAAACCCTTCATGGGTGAAAAGCTGCCAATGTAAAAGTTGACRTTCARAATTCCCGGGCTTTACCCTGCTTGYCAYGGAATATCTTTTTGTGCTGAATACAATTGTTTTCCTATTGGTAAATTTAAGGCCAGGCATATGCCRTGTCTGAATATCCTAAAGTAGATTCTTGCACCTGGTACTGAGCATGGCAGGAAGAGCACGTTGTCTGCTTCTCTGTTGTTGTGCCAAGCTTTACAGACGTCCCTTTCAAATCAGTAGTCTATCAAGGTGTTTTCAGTACAAGCAATGTATTTAGTTGTTCTCTAGTGAGGATGTAGCTATTAGTGCAGGCAGCAATAAAAATCCTCAAAAACGATGAAAAATCTGTTCATCTGGCAACAATATCTCTCAGGGTTGTATGCTACCACATATAATTATAGCTGGTCTTCCAGGGTTAGTCCTCTGAGCTGGGTGTATGAACTCCTTAAAACAGACAGGTAACTTGCAGCAGAACTAGTCCCCTGGAAGGAGTTACTCCCATGCCTGAGTGCAGATAGGGCTCGGCAGATCTGTATTTGCATTGTGCAGTTGCAAATGCCAAGGTGAAAGCTACTGAAGTGGTTAAATTTTGGCATGAAGGAAACTCCATAGCACGGTCATAGATATCTGTGCATTGGACCAAGGCAGTGTTTTCTACAAAATTCTGAAGTAAATTACAATAATAATACCTTATTTKCTTAATGTCAAGCTATCATCAATCCCATGCAAATTGTTAGCTTTGCAACAAAACACCATGTAATTGTCACTACAATCTTAAGCCTCAGCAGTCTTGATTTTCAAAATACTAGTTCATCAATAAACAATTGTAAAGGCTTTAAGCTTCAACAGGAATGAAGTAAAGAAGCTCTTTTCATCTGTGATGTCAATAAACTAAGATGAGAAAAGAAACTAGATTAATCCAAATGACAAGTGGAGATATATATTTTAACCATAATGACTATATGACATCCCTATTAATGATTTATCTGCTTTCAACTTTAACAAACAGTTCTAGTGATAACAACTAAATTTTTTTTTGCGTTAGAAAAATAAACTGACACATAGCTAACATAGTCAATTAGAGCCTAGTTCGATATTCATAAATGCTAGCTTAGTGTATGGAAATTGWGTTGGTAATTACTACCAGAACTATTCATTTTCTTTTTTAAGAGTAGATATCTAGGAATGCTATTTAGTCATTACTCAGAATTACTTGTTATCTTTGATGAACTTAGTCTATGCTTTCATCTGGTATCAGACTGCATGCTAATGCCAATCAACAGTGTAAATATGCAAAGAAAAATATTTGGGATGCAAATTTTAAAAAAGCCTGGTGTCATTTTCATCCTGATCCCATTGAGTTAGAAACTGCAGTGGCAGCACCCTCTTCAAAAATGCTATCACTGGGGCAATAGGGGATATCATAATGCTCAGAGAAATCCATCTCTATTCTTGTGACAAGAAATGCACTGCAAATGGGCATTTTTCCTGTCCCTCAGTCCATTCCATTTGTTCCTATTCTTATACCAATTTCGAGCCACTCACCCGTATCCTGCCCATTAGAGCTGGTTAGTACGTGCTGTTCATTTATCACACAGGAAACAGGCTGCTTCACCAGTCAGATTTTTTTACAGGAAGGTGTCTGTGTCAGCAGGGTTTTTTCTGAAGGCTTGGAGAGCGAGAGAGCAGAGCCCTGTGTCCCATGGCAGCCTTGCCATCGCCAGGGGCCACAGGCGCTGGCGTCGGAGGCTGAAACCCAGCGCTTCTGTTCTGTGCAAACAGCGGAAACAGGTTGTTTTTGTCCCTGTACAGAGAAAAAAAGCACAGCAGCAACAATAAATGTCACAACCTGAAGAGCTGCCACAAAACAGAAATGTCATCCTCCGGTCAAGTTTTGGAGACATTTTGTTTGGGRATCCAACTCAGCATCTAAGACACACACACAGAGAAAAAGATGATGCAGCTGTTTTTCTGCAACAGGATTATATATATTTTTTTGACATCCTTTTTTAAAATACCTATCTTAACCTTTCCTGTGGAGTCTGTTATAAACCCTTTAAGGTACTGCAGAGAAAATTTTGAAACACAAATACTCAATAATAATAACAGCAATAACAATAAATATGAATGTCAGAAAGACAATTACTCCTATTTTTGGCTTTGAAAAGTTCTAACACTGTATCTATAAACATCCCCAGTGTTCTCTAACCTCAGTACATTTATCTGTAGGGATATTAATGCTCTTTTGAAGTTGTGGGTAATTTTTCAAAATGTTGGTTTCCTCCTGTTTTCTCTTCATTTTTCTCAAGATGCCTCTGCTCCATGGAGATGCTAGTTAGCACATTGGCTCTTTGCCTCTGAAGAGCTAGATGAAAGATTTTAACCTTTCACACTTGTCCCTTACGTTTACTCAGTCAAAAACCACAGCACACCTTCCAGAAAAGCAGGAAGAAACACAGAGCAAAGCTGGAGCACGTGGCTGGATGATGAGTAGAGCTGGGAGGGGAACACTCACTAAAGCCAGCAAATCTGGTTAAACCTGAGTTAGGCTGTCAGCACTGAGGTCAATGCATTGTCACAGCTGGACCAAGGTGAAATCAGGACTTAACCTCTTATGTTTTTTTCCTGCTGGTTGCAGATTCAGTGCCTCATTCTAGCAAGACTGTAAGAACTCTCTCCCCACCTTTGGAGAATAGACATTAACCTTGAAGGAYAGCTATTTGCATAAAATATGTTGCAAGTACTGGATTTCTGAACACAGGCTTCTGTTAACATATTTCATTGGAAGCACAGTTTAAAAAAAGATGGTTATTTGGAATTGTCACGCATTACAGTGAATACAAATACACTTTTATAAATGAATAAAATGCTAAAGCTTCTTATGTTAGGATCTGTCACTCAGTCTCAGTGGAACTTTATCCTCTTCGTAAAGGCTTAAATTTTCCACTGAAATAAATATAAATCAGCACCTCATTCTAAGTCATTGAAAGGGTGGTTTGCTTTGTTTTTCCTGACAAAAAAGATGGGATCCAGCTAGCAAGCTGGAGGTGAATGTCTTAGTGGTCAGACTAATCACCTCTAATCATTTCAAGCCCTGAGCCACTCTGACATAAAAAGGGAAAATCCAGGCATTGCTGTCTGCGCCTTCCTGAGAAAAAGTGTCTTTGGGCATAAAGCCCAGTGGAGGCCACAACCTTGGAAAGAGGGGCCAGAAAAAATAAGTAACTTCAGCCTAGCCTGAAAATGTTCTTTGTCCTGGTGGGGACCTCCCAGGGCTCAGAAAGATGCTCCTGTGACCCTTCAGGCATGCTTTAACCTAAATGGAGAGGTGCACAGGAAGCAGGGGAGAAATGTCAGATAGTCCCTCCTGTCGTGGTGCGTGGTAGGCTGTGCAAGAAAGCAGAGTGGTGCTGTGCAGGAGCCGCAGAAAGCAGAGTGGTGCTGTGCAGGAGCTGCAGAAAGCAGGCTTTGAGAAGCTGTCTGGCAGGAAGAAGTGACTGTGTTGTGTGTGATGGCTTGCTCCTAGGAAGAGGGCCCTCAATCTCTTTTCCAATGAGGATGTTTTATAGAAAGTCATAGCAAATATCAGGCCAGGCATCAGACAGTTCTGTGGTCTCACTGTCCTCAGATTTCAGAAATAGTGTGTATAGGCCATTTTGCTGTTTACACTGGAAATCACAGCTTCCTAGCAGAGACTGAGGAGGTTAAATRAGAKTTTTTATCTTCTCTGGGAGTCCTGSTGGGCTGAGGTCCATGTTCTGCATGCAGGTGTTGATAGTGTCTCTGTATGACAAGAAGACAGCAGATAGAAATCAAAATGGCTTTTCATTGTGAATGTGCTTTGTGACCACAGCCACTGCAGTACACATGAGCCATCTCTGATCTTGTAATAATAACACGTAGAGGAAAATTTCCTTTGGAAAAAACAATGTTAACAGAGCTTTTAAAGACAAATCTCTACCCTTTTGCCCTGCTTCTTTCAGTTATTATAAGACTTGAYAAAGATGTGTTTGCTTGTCCCCTTCCCCCCCTCTTTCAGCTCTCCTTTCTCCCTGCTCCTCAAGCTCTGCTAGGGCCTGTCTGCTGTGCCTGAAGTATTCTTGCAGCTGACTGCTTCCAAACAACAATTAGGAAAGTTTCTGGACTGGGACCAGAAAAAAGCAAATGGAAAGGAGGGGAACAAGGTATGTGTTACAGACCATTTGTTCCCAAACTTTTCTGTCCCCCACAACATCATGCAATCAGATCTTGATTATCCACATTAACAGAGAYTTAACACAGCCTGTTTAGAGCAAAAATGTAGCTAATGCAAACCATATGGCAATTAGGCTATCAGAATATTGAGTGAAAAAGTAGTGGGGAAGGGAAATAAGGCCAGTAAAACTCTCAAGCCACTTTAAACTGGGATTTAAAATTATTGATTCCACTTTGTCTTCTCAGTGGGCTCTCAGAAGAAACTTGTCCATGTTCAGCAAACAGCCGCTGCAGGTTAAGMTGCCCAGTGGTCAGCCCTGAGGGACAGTGCCTGAAATCACAACAGATGAACACCTGTTAAAGCTTGGAAGTGAAACATCCCACCTGCTTAATGCCCTGGCTGAGAAATGAAAAACCTGGAATTAGAAAAAGTTCCTGCCTGWTGAACTGAAAATGACAGCCTTTGAGCAGTTCATTGTTTAGTTGCCCCATCAGGCTTCAAACTGCTTTGCTCACTTGGAAGATAGACCTGAAGGAGTTCATTGACCAAGATGTGTCAGAATATCTCATTTGTTTGCAAGTTTATCCTGACCTAGTACACTCCATTTCTCAGAGAAGGAAACAAGAAATAATTAATATTAAATATGTTTCTCTAAAAACATGCTGTCTGCTGATAATTTGATCAAGATCCAGAAAATCCCTTTTCTGTTTGGGAACACTAAGTGCTACCCTATGGGATTGAAAGCAAAGACTCTGTAATGCATCAGGAAATGGATCCTGGGATTTCAAGACATGGCAAAAACATTTGGAGGACTTAGATGCAAAGCTGTTGRGAGGGAAAGCAGTAATAAGGAATCTTACAATGGTAGGACTGAAACCACCAGATTCCTGATGTGTTATGGATCCCTTGGGATGTCACTTGTCTTAAAATCTAACTTACTGATTCTCACTGTACTGCAATGGAATGACTGGAAGGATTCTGCATYTTCTTCTTACCTTCCATGGCTGTCAGAGTGTGTCTTCTGGTGAGTCTAATGCCAGGCTGCTGTTCAGTAATGAAATACTAAGTGGAAAAGAACTCCATACATCTCTGGGTGATAAAAAACCTCAAGGAAAAAAGTCTGTGCATGTTCACAAAGAACAAATCGTACCACCCAAGCTAGATTATTTTTTTGATAGAATTACTAAATTAATGGATGATGGGAATGAAATCGATTAAGCGGTTCTGAGCTTTCAGTAAGRCTTTTGATATGGTGTGTCACAAAATCTGGTGTGAAAAATGAGTAGCCATCTGAGCTGCAAAGAAACTGTCATGGATTGAATCAAGGACTTAAGGGGAGGGAAAGAAAGTTCAAAAAATAAATGGCAATGACAAACCAGAAGGACGTATTTGCTCTGGGCTCTCCAAAATCTGGTGTTCATTTCACTGGTATTTCATGCCCTATTAGGGAGCTGTTACAAAAGGTGGAGGTGACAATAAATTAGGAGGTTCAACTGAGTTAGAAATATGAGCAAGAATTAGTAGAAAGATGAATTTCCCCTCAGCCTCAGATTCACTCAACATCACCTCCACACATGCACTCCAGACCCCCCAGAAAATATCAAATCAGACCTATTGTGGGAGAAAGGGAGGGAAACACAGCAGGACTGAAATGTGTGCCCAGAAGGAGTGGCATGGTGAGTTCAGACCTTAGTGSAGAGACCTCTTGACCACCTGTCTGCATCCAGCTGGTGACCCTCTGGGCTCTGGGTTTTGGTTCTCTCACAGCTTGCTTTGCCTGACAGCTGTGCTCTGCTTGGAAGGCTGAAAAGCCAGCAGAGATGGCTTACAGAGATGGGAATTGAAAAAAAAAGAAAAATTGGCAATCTGACTCACACAGCACAGAAAAAGGTTATTTTAAGGAATGTGCAGGAATGTTTCATATCATGTCACACAGGAAGATCCTGTCTGCACACTGATGAAACTAGGCTTCAAATTCAGCTTTGCTGTACTGATTTTTACTCCAGTTTCTGTGCCTCTTCAATAATAACCTGGAGAATTGAAGRTGACACAATCAAGCTAAAGGACCAGCAAGAGTCCATGACATAGCCTAGGACAGATCCCTAAGCCCTGAGTGCCAACATCAGTTTTTTCTACCTGCTTAAAAGCACTTAACTCCCTCCCACCCTCTCAGTATTAGCATTAGCATTTAACTTCCAAATGTTGTTGGATGAAACCACTTGAAGACCTTCCATCCAGGAAAGCACCTTTTATTCCTGTACATGCATTGTAGCAATTTCTATTCTGAAGGTCTCAGATCATCTGTGACTCATTTTCTCAGGAGATTTCAGATTTTTGAACAAGTGAAGTAGMGAGCATGAGTGATAGTAAAATTTTGCCAAACAGAGAGGCTAATTTTCTTCTGTTACAGAGATAAATGTCATGCTTTTTGGATACAAAAGAAATGTCCTGGCTGATGAACTTTGCTCTGACACTGGGTGGGAAAGGCTCCAGACTGTTGTTATTCTCTCTGTTCCCCCAGAATTGCTTTGCTCAGCAGCTATTTGCAGGATACCGAATAAGCCRAGGAGCCGTGCCAGTTCCTGCTGAGAATCAGTGATCAGCTCTTGTGCTGGGGGAAAAGGCAATAGGAACTGAGCCCTTCTGAGGGAAAGCTGCCTTGTTAAAGACCTCTCAGCTGCTGCCAAAACCAGCAAGGCAACAGCCCTCATGGGCATCTGTGAGCCCATGGGGTGGAGAGGTCTTTGCTGGTGGTGCAGTCCACTGGGTGAGAACACCTGCAGTTTGAAGGAGCCAGCAGTCCTTTCTGATTAACAACCTCCTACAAAGCACATTTTCCTCTAATTTACCTCTTTTGGCTTTCAAATAAGCAAGTAATGTCACACCTGCTAAGCAGCTAGAATTATGCAGCATCATAAATTAAACTTTTTAATTTGCCAAGATTCCTGGCTTATACCGTTTATCATTCAGAGTTATCCTTCAGAGAGGCAAGAGTGTTTCCTGCCTGGCTGCGTGTGAGGGGGCCACCTTTTTCCCTAGTCCTGCAGCACAAGAGGAGGCACGGGTGGCAGTGGGCAGGGGGTGCCAGCACTAGGAGCTCTCCAGAAGGATGCTTCATTAGCAAAGTCATTAAGGCAGGACACTCGTGTGGCCGCGCTGTGTTTTGCACCACGTACCCCCACAGCTGCTGGAGGCTGAGCAGCTGGAGAGGTCCTGCTGTTTGGGTCCCCGTGGTGCAGACCAGAGCTCTCTGTGGCTCAGGCAGTTCTGGTCAGCAGGGCAGCACTGAGGAGCCAACAGCTTTGCAGCTGTCAGGTACTCTGAGARGTCCTTACAAACGGGAGCATGATGCTCACATTACTGCTGCTGTTCCARCTGAGTAGGCTGGCATCAAACATTCTGCTGTGCAGGAAGGGAAAGTGGCCTTATGAAGTTGGGTGTTTTTGGCCTCCCTCTTCCCGTCCCTCAAGGCCCTTTGGACTCAAGGCCCAAAGCTGTTTAACACATGAGAGAGGGAATCAGAGAAAAGGATCCTTCTGTAAATGCATTTCACTGATGGAAGCTGGCTTTGGAGATTTTTATCTCTTGAAAATTATTTAATGCAGTGAGTATCTTTGGAAAAGTATTGATGAGACTGGGTTTTACATAACAGCACAAAGTGGTGCTGCTGCTTATCACAAGTTCCCTGGAGGAGAAATCAGAAATGTGAGTTAGTCCCAGGTCTGGTAATTGCAGAAAAAATGGGGTGACTCTACTGTCTTTTCCTGTGAAATTTTTCAATGGCCTTTTTCCCAAAACTGATTCCTTCTGATTGTTTGGAGAATCATGGTAGGTTCCTCTTCTCAACAAGAAATAGACTTATTTATGGACTAGAACAGTTTAAGGTCAGGGAATGTGGAGTGAAAACACTAAAGTGAAAAAATAATTTCCTTTTGAAGAAATATTTGAAATAACAACAAATTGGTTTTTGAACAAATCTATGAAAAGTTGTCTAGGCACCAACCAAGTAATACAAATGAGTTAAACTGCTCATAAACATTTAACSTTTTTCATAAGTGAAAAATCTGTATCAAAAAAGATACAGATATATGTGGATGTGCTTAGAGAAAAAACTGCATTTAAAGAACTTAAACCAAAAATAGTAGCACACATAGTCTAGATGTTCTAGCATCACAACAGATGCTAGAAGATGAGGGTGATTTGTGGCACCTTGCAGAGAGAGAGAGAGAGAGAGCTTTATTTGGATGCTATCCCTTCTTTCTGTACAACATACACATAGCTGCTCGAAAACAAGTTGGGAAGGAGCCTAAAAGGACACCAGTCAATGGCATGAACTCCCTAAAGGGAAAACAAAGTTCACCAACTGTGTACAGCACAGCTCAGCTTTCCCCTCTGCCATTGGCTTTGCTGGGGCCAGCAGCTCAGCCTGGGGCCAGAGGGCAGAAGGGGAATTTCTTCTGGACAGCCTTCTCCCAGTGAGATCCTGGGCTTGCCAAGGAAAGAGCAAAAGGGCTGTGGGGGCTCAGAAATGTACCTGCTTATATGAGACACCAAAACTGCTCTGCTGTCATGCAGTCAGGACAATCCATGGAGGTTTTGTTTGTCTTTCTGAGGAAAGACAAACTCTTAAGTTAAATGTGCACATTGCCTATGCAATACTGATAAAGAATCTTCTACACTCTATCCCTACTGTTAAGGGATATAAAAATTCTGTGTTTAAATGAAGACTACATTATTGCTGTTCACATCTAAATTAAAGCGTGGAGACCAAGTCTGGAGTTGTTACACACACCTCTCCCCAGAGGACTTAGCCATATTTATTCAGTGTAGGGACAGATGTGGGAGGCTCAGGGTCTGTAATAAGCATATCCATGGCTTGGATGTGCTGGCACCTCTGGGCCTTCCTCAGTCAGCAATGGGAATGCAGCCCAAGGGTAGGAGGCTGTGTCTTGCTTCAGCTGGGCCTGGAGCAGCAATGCCACTAACTCCAAGCCCAGCAGGAATAGCCCATCCCCACAGGTCAGTAGTGTTAAATGTCTTCTGGAAGCCAAATCAGTTGGATACCTCATCACCATGTGAAGTGTATTTAGAACTTCACACCTGTGAGTTATAATAAAAAAAAAATTATGCTAACATATACATCAACAAGGTGTGATTTGTGATGTTAATCACTTWCCCATCTATGCATTTACTCACGAAATACATTGCATAATTTATGGAATTGCTTTAGAGCTCAGACCACAAACAGCATCTTCTGATTGGTTCAGTTCAGTGCCATATGTTATAGAGGAAATATGTATATACTCAATGAAGATGTAAGTTTTAAGGAAACCTTGAGCAAAATGATAAAATTATAAACACATTTTCTGCCTGTTGAACACAGAATTTATATTTGTAATCTTATCTGAGTTGTGTTGCAACAGACAGCTTGGCTTTTGTTTTCACCCCTTAAGGCTTTCTTCAAATATTCCTGTACTAGAAATGTTTTCTGAAGCTCTACAACCAGACAATTAAGTGAGTACAAAGAGCACAGTAATTACTCCACACAGCAAGTATCGTGTTGTGTGTGGTAATGCCTTTCTTCCTTTCAGTTTTTCTTATCTAGAGATAAGTTACACCGACAGACTGCCTTCTGAGCCCATATCCAGTTCAGTTAGGATCAGTTTTAAGAGAATATTGTGCTTCTGAAAATACATAAATGCAAATTCTTGAAGACTGGAAAGAGTTAAAGTGATCTAGGAATTTTTCATGAGAGCATTTAAATTTTGAACTCTCCTGCTATAATTTACATAAATATGTATGTATTTAAACTCCATTYCCTCAATTGTTTATGTTATATTATCATATAGCATGTTACTTTAAACAGGTATATCCTTTCTGAAATAATTTAGGTGTAAAATATGCAAGAGGAGAAGAGAGGTGATGGTAGCCCATCTTACAGGATGGGCTCAGTTTGTGGAGACAGACAGACCTCTCCAATATGACTCACCCCACAGCCATGGAAAAAGAGTTTTGGGGCAGGCAGGCCCCTAGCAGGGTCCTCAGATGGCTGCGATGAGTCAGAGCCTTGGCACATGTGTTTTATTTGAAATACAGATTTCTGACAATCCTGGTAGACGTTGGCCAAGTTGGCCAAGCTTTTTTTCTTTCCTACCTCCTTTCCAGAGAGAACTGAAGATGTGTTTAACTACTTCTGCCAACTTTGCTGGCTGATTGATGGTCTTGCTGGCCTGGCTGAGCRCTGCTCTGAAGGTTAGGTTTCCTGAAAGCAGAAGGAAACCACCCCCCACCCCCCCCATGACCACTCTGGCACTTGTAGAACAAGCAGTTTGTCTGACTGGCTGCTGAATGTATTAATATTTGAAGTTAATTTGTCTGCTTGAATAATCTGGTGCCAAATCATGTAGCCATTTATCAGTTGTAAAGGGAAGACACTGCTCTTGCCCAACCATCTCTAGAAAGTAAAACCACCATAACCTTGGTACGTTTGACACAGCTGATTGTGGAAAACGACACTGCAATATTGTTCTGACTGCTTGCTAACAAGAAGTATTTAGTAGTCTTATGTTCAAGGTTGGACTAAATTATATCTCCATTGTCCAGAAGAAATGTAACATATGAATTTGCAGTTGTATTAGCAGTGCCAGCTATGCAAGGGTATCCAAGTCTTCCTAAGAGTCTCAGCTAAATGGAAATCCCGTGCAGTAAGTACATGTATTGCAAGAGAGCATTCTCAGCAGAGGTCCTGGGAGGGGAGAGAATCCTCTATTTAAAAACAGGGAAGGTAAACACCACCCAAAGCAATACAACTCTTCCCACCTTCATCAGATGTTGCCCTGTCCCCAGCTGAACTGCTGACAGATGGTGGGATGGCAAACAGGAGAGCAATGCTGCCAGCAGGAATGAGAGCCTTCCCTGGAGGACATGGGTTTGGCAAAGCTGCCTGTCAAACCAGCCACAGGATGACGACAGACTGATCCTTAAGTGCTGTCAGATACCCAGAATGGGGGTCAGAATGATTTGGCAAGAGGGAAGRTTGGCAATGGGAAGGGAGGAAGGAAGAGAGGAGTGCCAACAGAAGGAGAGAGAAGCTCTATTGGACCAGCAGGCTTTGTCATCTGATAGAAAGACAGTGCATTTTAATATATCAAAAGCTTTCATTTACTAAATCAAAGGCTTTTATTCAAATCAATTACAGCAGCACTCATTGCTGGGCCCTTTTGGCTGTCAGGCCAAGCTGTGGCTGCATGCAAGGCTTTCTAAAGAATTCGGAAGACAGACTGATGTTGCATTCCATTTGTTGATTGTCATTGGAAGAGATACAGATTTGTGCATGTGCTATTTTCTTGCTRGGTCTCAACAGAGGTTGGTACAGTCAGGCTTGAAGAACCAGGATGTGAAAAGTACCTAGTCTGGGTGATGGTATTGTATTTGCTTGTATTTTGCTCATATCCTACCAAGAAAAAAAAACCCAACCTGAATAAAATGAAGCAAAGGCATTGCAAGCCATTGGCAGATGGTTTTTTAACAGTGCTGTCTCTATGGATTTGCTCAAAATCTGGTTTTCAGATGTAGACTGTAATAATTCCAAAAAACAGGGCTGCAATCCATGACTGCAATTCAGTGTGGCTGAATCTGTGCTGATCCTTGTAACAGCAAAGCTACATTTTGGTTTATGTGGTGTGTAATACTGATTTAATTCCTGTCCATGTCCAACAAAGGTCATGTCCCTTATGACTGGATGTGCAAGTTTCCCAGGCATTCCCACCTAACTGTGCAGAYTGGAGAACACTGAGATAATGAAATCTTCAAGGACCAACATAAAATGYCATCCCACTTCTCATGTGGCAAGGCAGTAACTATATTTCACTCCCAAGACTTTTCATTCCCAAAGGTTTATATTGTAGGCTGATTGTTATATACTGTATAAATCAGAATTTCAAGAGGACACAACAGCAGGTTAGTTCTCTATGCATTCAGCTCAACTTTTAAGGGTTACAGATACAGAGTGTAATGAGATTACATACATACCAGTCTCTCTTCAGAGGCTGTCATTGTTAACCTCATGTGTGAAAGGAGTGTGAAGTGTGTGATCCAGCATGGTGCTCACCCTTCTGAGTTATCTGAAGGTAATAGTTTCTGGAGGAGCAACTCATCAGGGTCAAATGCCAYCTCCATGTACAGCGTCTACAGTTGTGCAGCCTGTAAGCTCTCAGGAAGGGCTCTGCCCACTTGTAACATTCATTCRTGGCATAGCAAAAGCACTGGCAGAGGGGTTTTTGTCATAGTAAGTGCTGGTTATGAYATTGCTTAAAATGGACTGAATACTGTACAGATAGAGAGGGCCAAATGCCTGCCCCAAATTTTCTGCCACACACAACTAACTTCCATGTTTTTATCACCTTGAGTGAGTGGGCCAATCTGCTCCACCTATTTAGGTTCATTTTTAAAATGTGCTCTTAATGACATACATCATGTGCTTGGGCACCTAAGGCACATTGGGCACAACCCAATTAATTTAATGACAAGTAAGCTCCTATGTGAAGTTTTTTGTGGAAGCATATTGTTGACTGATGTCTGTAGACCTTAGTCCTATGAACCTTTATGTGCGGTGGTGGACTGACACCAGCCAGCAGTTAAGTTCTCCACAGAGACACTTGCACAGTACTTCCAGAGAACAGCAAGAACAAAAGCATGGTAAATATGTGGGTCGAGATAAAAAGACTTCAGAAGTGAAGGGAAGTGGAAGAAGAAAGGGGAAAAAAGGCCCCACACAATTAATGCAAAAGCATTCACTCAGCACCTCCCACAGACAGACCAGTGCCCAGCCAGCCTCCTAGCAATTGCTTCCCCTTCCTCCATCCCCCTTTTGTTGCTGAGTGTGATGATAGGACATCCTGTCTTTGGTCAGCGGAGCTCATCTGTCCCAGCCATGGTCCCTCCCACTCTGCCCTTGATCACCCCCAGGTCACTTGCTGGAGTAGAGGCAGAGTGAGAACCAGAGAAGGTCCTGATGTTGTGCAAACACTGATCGGCAATAGCTAAAATATTGGTGTGCTATCAGCACTGCTTTATCACAAATACAAAACACAACACCATATGGGCTGCTATGAAGAAAATTAACTTCATCCCCAACAGACTCAATATAGCATCGTGACAGGACATGCACAAGGACTGATGAACTCTTATATGCATAATGTGTGTATCAGATTGATTTTTTTGTGTATGTTGGACTAGACAAGAGAATATTAACGCAAATGTTTGTAGGACTGGGAGTTCTGATTGCATTTGCTCAGGCCTGGCAGCAGTATTAATGCATGTCTAGCATGAAAGATACTTAGGCTTTAATTGTGACCCCTGAGCACATCATCATAAAAACCTCCAATTGCTAGAAATATCACAACTGTAGAGATACAATTAAAAATCTTCTAGCTGCTACTAAAAACACATCAATACAAGGGTTTCAGAAGTAAAAATACCACTGCTTGGAAAGACTGTCAGTGAACGTGAGATATTAATCTCCCCTGCCATGTTCCCCTAGACAAGCTACAGCAAGTATCATTCTCACTCTTCATACCCAAGGCCCCACTTTTCTTTTCCTTTGTACATTGAATCCTACCAGCAATATTAAAAAAACCCCTAAAAATCATGGCAGAGTGTTTGTAGACCCCAGCCCCACCCCCTATACCCCCTTCCCTTCAGCCTCAAATCTTCGTTTCACCTCTCTCAAGTCAYGTTACTGAGAAAGAACAGCACATGCTGTGGTGACAGGACTGGAAGTGGGAGCACCAGAGGGCACTGCATCTTCCAGAGGGCTCCTGGAGGTGGAAATGTGACAGCCTTGCCCTGAGAGTAGGTAAAAACCTGGAGGGACAGACTGAAGGAAGTGTGGGCAGSAGGAAGTGGCTTCATGCTTGAAGCAGATCAGGTGAGTCTGGAGAAAAAGCCAGGGCAGGAGCTGCCTTTTCTCTGCCTTCYACAGAGAAGTCTGCTTGGAAATAGCAGCAGGAGTGAAGAAGGCATTTTGCTGCTGCTGTTTGTTGCAGTTTGCAAAGGGTTGATAAGGCCTTAGAAAGGTTTTTCCATTAAAGTGGGCTAGGATGCTGAAGGGGGATGCTGGCTGCTGAGCAGGGATGTGCAGAACAATCTCCCTCATGCCAGTGGTGCATGGAAAACTCCCACAGGCAGAGCATGGGAATGGCTGAAGCAATGCAAATGCACCCATCAGTTTATAGTTTCACCATATAGACAAGGTCTAAGCTACAAAAACCAACCAAACAAATGGGCTCAAATTTTTCACAAGGTCTGTTKGGTTTTACTGGTATTGTGCCCCAAAATTGGTAGTGGTCTTCCCTAACAAGCATCACACAAGAGACCTAACCTGTAAATTTTTTTTTTTTATTCCTGATTTATTTTTTCTTTTAATAAAGCCCTGTGTCTGGCATGAGATATAGGAAGCATGGGATTTTGTAGGGTGAGGCTCCAAGTTGAGAAATGAGTGTAAAGCCAACAATAAATCCAAAATGATGCAACGAATCATTCTGTTACAGTGATCTGTGTATATGACTTGCTTCCTMTGAAGGCTAATGCACAAATGCTTGAAGAAGTTACTTTGGGAGGCAAAGCAACCCAATAACTTCTGAATCAGAAAAACTAATGAAGCTGTAAAATCTCAAGTAAACTTCAGATTTACTTACTTTCCTTGAGTCAGTCTTGATATGTGGGAGGGGGCAGGGGGAGAAGAGACAAGACTCAAAACCACCACAAAAGGAGACCCAGCAGATGATCCTGCTCAGTTTTGGAGTAATGCCAGAAGTTTTATGTTTGCTACTGCCATTACAGCTTCCCCAGGCCTTCCCAAAGGAAAAGGCTTGGAATAGCTGTTGCTGGAAGTGTCAAATTATCTCCATTGGCACACCTCAAAGAACAAAAGTCTGTTTGTGTCTTTGCTACATGTTATTAAAGAACTGGGAAGGGGCTCATACAATAAGCAGTTGGATCTGTAGACAGACCCACATACAATGAAATAAAGAGAAAACATTTCAGAGATATTAAAGATAAGCCAGAACCAGATAAAGGAGATACCCTAAATGAAGATGGTCTTGATGATGCATTACACCTTCAGATCAAGTCTTTGTGCCACAGACACCTTTTTGAAACACACTATGTAGAGCTGGGTAAGTTTTTCTATTTTATTTTTCATCTTACTAGCGACAGACCTTAAACTGTTAGTACTCCATGAAGGTATCCTACCAGGGACAGACTAATTTTCCTGACAAAGAAGCCCACGAAGCTGTCAGGAGTATTGCTGTTATAAAGATACAGATTACTTGCATGCCATCACCTCTCTCACCATCCCCACTGCTGCTCTTTCAGAATAGCTTAGATAAAATCACCTACGTCAAGTCCTGCAGAGATGATGAGTTGGGTGATACAACAAATGGCAAAYCATTCAAAGTATCTCTTTATTCATTTTTATACCTCCTATATACTGGGTATACTGGGCATTGAAGAAAGCATCCCTTCCTCTATTCCAGACTGGGACTGATGTCTCCCRAAGTTCTGCAGCTCTACTGGGCCTGTGTTCATGTAACTTTCTTCTGAAAAGGGAGGTTGGGTTATGAACACTTAAMATGGCTGTCACTGCTGTTTTCTTTTTCTCCTCTAAAATTCCACACTCCAGATAACTTTCAGARTTCTGGAATATCAGCCCCTCATGTTCATTATATCTTCTTTCTCATCCTTTCTGATTCCTTTTACTTTCTCCATTCCTGACTCCTGAATGAGTGGTGTGGGTTGGAATGTAGTAGTCCAACCCTGCTGCCATGGGCAGGAATCCTTCCACTAGATAMAAGTTGCAAAGAACCTCATCCAACACATCCTTGAATGTTTCCAGGAATGGACATCTACCACCTCTCTGGGCAACCAGATTTTCCCATCCTCCCTGGAAAAAATTTCTTCCATCTAATCTAAATAGTTCCTCTTTTAGTTTAAAACCATTACCCTCGATCCTATTGCAACAGGCYCTGCCACAAAGTCTGTCACCATCTTTCCTGTAGACTGCCCTGAAGTACTGAAAGGCTGCARTGAGGTCTCCATGGAGCCTTCTCTTCTCCAGAGAACAACCYCAGCTCTCTCAGCCTTTTCTTATYGGAGAGCTGCTCCAACCATGTCACCAGCTTCATCTGAARTCCTCATCTGTTTTTTCTTCTTGGCAAAATACTGTTTTGCCTTAGCCTGTATTTTTTGTTTAATTTGTATGGATTGATAGCTGTAGCATGAGAGTGAGGACACAAAGCTGCTGGATGTGCTTTCTTTGGCTGGCTCCAGTTTTACAGCACTGAAGTTCGCAGAATGCCTTTTGGAACAACATCAGACAGACTCTGCAACACAAACTCTATGCCAGAAGAACTAGGGAAAAAAAGACTAATATCAGTAAAACAGTAAGAAGCACTGCAGAACTCTTTACTCCTCATCTCCTTTGACCCCTTGCCCCAGCCCCTCCAAGGCTGACCTGTGCAAAGTATGTCTGCACGAGTGCAGCAGCTGAAATAATGTCTGGTTGACACTTGGGAGAGAAATCCATGATTCTTGCTGCATTTCACGTTTGGGATCACCTTCTGTCCAAGGGCTCCTTTGGCACACATATCTTACTTATGCTTTTGAAACACTGGATGTGTCCATGCATATTTCAATGGACAGATCACAGAACACAACTTTTTATGGTCCCATAACTATTACAAAGAAGCGTGCTTGGCTGGCATACCTGGCCTGTCAAGCTGGTTGTGAGGAATATGATGTTGGAGGTTTGGATTTTGTTTCCTAGGRTTTTAAAATGAGTAAGAGCACATTCTGCAACAGGCTGAGATGCTACAAGGTTTATCCAAGGACCATCATTCTTCTCAGGACTGGGATTGTATTTCCCAAGTTTTTCAGTACTGCTGTTCAATTTATAGCAATGGCCTGTACCTGCCAGCCACACTTTAAAAGAGATGCTTTCCAGATACAGAGCAAACCTGTCTTTGTGTATTCAGATCTAAATTTTAGAGTGGTTTTGAACTGGGAGTTGACAAGCTGTGAGTCATTCCATCCAAGCTGGATCTGTTAGATTTAGAGCTTCTCAAAATGTATCAGGTTGACTGATACATTTATATAGATACTCTCCCCATTCCAGATGGCCTAGCAGGATCATTTAAGAGCTGAAATACTGCGCAGTCAGCCACATCCTTGAATTGGGTTTCCCATAAAGCTTTGGAAGGATTGAGCAGTTGCTCTGCCTGCAATGTCTCCTTGAAATTCCTGTGTGAAAAAATGCTCTATGGTTCCAGCAGATGGCTCAGGAAGCCATTGCTGACTCATTCCCCCTTTTTGCTGCTTTGTTGCTGCAACAAAGGCAATTCCCAGCATATTCAGACACTGGTCAGTGCTTTGTAGAAAGGAGAACCATCCAAACACCATGGAAGATCAGGACAGCCATTCTCAGGAGCTTTATTGATGTAAACCTGTCCACTGACAACAGGTCAACTTATGAAGCATTTTCACAATTTTTTGAGTAAGTTCCCCATCAGCCATTCTAGTATTGGTGTCTTTAACATCTTTAACAGCAGGAGTTACATCCCCCTCACAGCAGTCATACATCTCAAGAACAAGAGCACCACCACCCCAACCACAGCAGCAGCAGGCACAGGGAATGGCAGGGAATGCCCAGGGCTGCAGAGGGTTGCTGTGACAAGACCAAGCACACCACCATATCTTCCTCAAAGCAGGGCATCTCTCAGGTTCTGCATTTGTTCATTTTTAAGCATACAATTCACCTATTTCAGATACTGGCACAGCATATCTAACTCCACTCCGGTGAGCTGCATCCAGCTCCAGGGATCCCAGTAATGGCTGTGAGAATTTGATTTGTTCAGTCTGGAGAAGAGAAGGCTTCAGGGTGACCTAAATGCAACCCTTCAGTATCTGAAGGGAGCCTACAAGAACAATGGAGATGGACTTTTTACAAGAGATTGTAGYGACAAGACAAGAGGGAATGGATCAAAACTGAGAAAGAGCTGATTTAGAAGAGATATTAGTAAGAATTTTTCACTCTCAGAGTGGTGAGGCAATGGAACAGGGTGCCCAGAGAAGCTGTGGATGCTCCATCCCTGAAAGTGTTCAAGGCCAGGCTGGATGGGGCTTTGAACAACCTGGTCTAGTGAAAGGTGTCCCAGCCTATGGCAGGGGGTTGGAACTAGATCATCTTGAAGGTCCCTCCCAACCCAAACCATACTATGATTCTGTGATTCTATGACCTTGCTATTGGCTGGATCACACAATAAACACTCACTGGAGGTAGCTCAGTATTTACTAGATTTAATCTAGAAAAGAGGCTTAGTTGGAGGCACTCAGATGCCAAGAGATATTAAATTAAACAAAATCTTATCATGTATGTAATTATTTATTGAGCTGAGAATCCATACAAGGTAAACAAATGTTTACACTATCATACAGTAAGCATTTCCAGGGCTTAATAAAAATGATTGTCACTCACTGTGCTTCACCAAAAAAAATCATTTTAATGAATAAATAATTTGATGAAATCAAAAAATATTTACAATATAAACAAATGAAAAAGCTTTGGATATATTAATCTGAGCATCCTGTCTTTTGCATTTTTTAACTGCATTTCTATCAAGATTCTCTCTATGAAATGGTACAAAGTGGATAGAAATTACAACTCAACAAAGTTATCATGATTTGGTACATGTCTTTCTGTTAGTTCAGATAAGCTACATATGATTTGTTTATTATGCACGTGTTAGAATACAAATATAACTAAAATCATGTATTATCAAAATGCCAGACAGCATTCTCCACAGAACAGAAATGTACACTAGGCTGTGACAATAACTGAGAATCACAGGCAACGAAATGTAACAGAAAAAGTACAAATTCCTTCATAAGAATATAATTGTGCTCTCTTATTTACCAGAGGACTATGCTGCTTCACCACATCAATGGCTGAGCATGAGTAAGGTGTTCAAGGACTGCCACGTGGTTTGGTGTAGGCTCACAGGGGTGCCAAGCAGCAGCTTTGGAGTGGGAATCGGGCAGTGCAAGCGGTTTTATAAACATCTTTTGGGGCTCTTAAAAAGAGCCAATTATACAAAGCAGTAGAAGCATAACACTGAGAAGTCTTCATCTCGTTTACACAGACATCATGAAGTGACTTGCTTTGTTTGTGGTAGTGAAAGGAGGAGCTCTGTCTGTGCTGTTTAGACAATCAGCCYGAATTCAAGTATTCTAAAGCCACTTCGTAGCAGAATTTGTATTGATCCTGAAAAATCAAAAGGAAACCACAAAGTCAGTTATTGAAGAAACTTAATTAAAGGAGTCAATATTTCTCTCCTGCTAAAATTATTTACTATCARCTGTTGTCAGTGGGAACCAGTTTGCAAATCCAATTTACGTTCAGATAAGAAAATCTTTATATTAACCAGACAATAGACACTATACATAGTAACTTATGGTACTGCTCATGTTAGATGAGTATTTAGCTGCTGTAATACACTTGTATGAGAAAAACTGACTGCACATAAGCAAATTGACTWGCAGCCCCTCCTGTCATCTGTGAAAATGCTCATGTAGCACTTTCTGAGAATTGGAGTTACTGAAATTCCTCCCTGGAAATGTTTATCTTAAAATAGACCCAGTGATTAGTACTTCCCAGACTGCAACTTTTATTTTAATGTCATTCAGACACTTGCTGTATTTCAGGGCAAGGGTACTTAGTGTTGGTCCTCAATCTGCAGCCCAGACCCAACCCACTGTGCAATAGCCTTGTGAGATGGGGCCTGAGCTAAATTAATTGGATTAATTCAAAATAATTTTTAGCAACTGCCAGTGATGCTCAAGTTAGCCTGGGTGACAGAGGAACTGTAAAGAGCCCAAGTTTTCTGGTGCCTGCCCTGTGCTTCAAACACAGACCTGCTGGTTTTATTTATAACTGCCTGGAAACAGAGCAAGTCTCAAGGAAATAAATCCCCTTCCTGAGGGATGCAAACCCATTCTGCATCTTTGGGGACAAAAGGTCATGTCTTGGCCCCTTTCACATCTTCAGTGGAATGGAGAGGACAGATTTGACTGACCTTTGYCCACTCTGAAACTTTTAAATGGTGCAGTCACTGATGACTTCCCAGTTTTATGTGCATACATACCCCTCTCCCGTTTCCATTCTTGCTACTCACAATACYCAAAAATACTACAAATATTTAAATGAAAAAAAAGCTGAAGGAAATAGTAAGTGCAGGTTCCCTGAATCTAAGGGCTCTGGCTTCTGAAAATTCAATTTGGAAACACTTGCCAATTTTATAACTATTTCTGTTGCTGAAATGCCTCTTTTGCTTATGCACTTTATTTGATTAATAAAGGATAACTAAGCACATATTGACATTTAGGAACAACAACAGATTTAAGGAGCTGATAGCACTCAGCCTTGCCCAACATCACGAGCAGTAAGATCTTTAGATATATTCTCTTTTCCCTGAAGCAAACATTTTAAAGGATTAAATCTTTTGGCCTGTACTTGTGATTTTGGGTCACATTTTAGCTGAGAAGAGAGTCAGTCCACTTTACATGCAAAAGACCATATACTATTAATAAAATAAAAAAGCTATTAACAAGCTTGGATCATTCAGAAGTTCTTTTGTTGAGAAAAGTCACATCATGAGAAGACAAGTCTTAGGTGCACATGTAACCTCAGTGATAAGTGAGCTGTGATAACCTCAGATAAGTGAGCTGTGTGTGAGGGTTTAAAGTCCTGCAARGTTCCATAAACTGCTTGTGTCTTCTTCAGAATGAGAAAAGAATAAAAAAAAAGAAGAAAGGAAAGAACAGAGTATTATGTAAATTCCTTTTCTGCTTTTATTGCATATATGCCTCTAAATAAATGGAAATTGTTCTATAACTACATAACAGATCAAAACAAGAGATCAGCCACTCATCCATTTCCACTCTTCCATGCTCATTTTATGCTGATTTACTGATCTAGCAGAATAACTGTCATTTTCAGTAAGCTGAATACCTGTCTTAAAGAGCAGACATACCTTATTTCCCACTGTGTTCACTCACTAGTGTCCTTTGTACATTTTTATTATTCACTTGATGGTGGATATTAAAAGTCTCTTTAGACTAGCTAGCTTCAGAGAGGTATATTTAAATTTATTTTCTAGGACACCTGTGGGTAGGCCCAATAACATTTATCACCAAATGCTCYGGGCATTCCATTATAGATATTTTGCAATATGATGTGTTACCTTTGACAGCTGAAAAAATTATTAGATTTCCATACTGTAGGCATGTGGTATTCAGATTTTTACACTTGGAGGAAAACCGAACGTTTCAGTGACATTGAGATGAATCTCTAAGTATGGATGGTAAAGACTGCCTTTTATCTAGTCAGAAGGTGCATGACATGTATTAATAAAAGCAGTCTTAAAACTGTTTTTTTGTGAAACAGTGTAATGATTTTGAGCATTTAATCTTTTACTATAAAATTTTACAAGGTAGATGAATATTACTTTTCTTCTTTTTTCCAGTAGAGAAACTGAGGCAAAGACACATTGATACAAGAGTCATAAAGGATAAAGTCAGTAACATGATCAGGAAAAGAACTCCAGTCTCCCAATTCCCTTTACCATGAAGCAATTTACACAGAAATTGAAACCTGGCTAATTCAAATATTTGTTCCTATGAGGTGGCAGACCACAACTGAAAAGATGTCATTCTAACTCTGCTCAGTCAGTGCATTATGTGATAATGGGAAAAATCCTGGTTGYCCCTTGCCTTTATTCCTCTGTCTGTAAAAATAAGGAAAACACTTTCACAAGTGCTTTGAAATTTCCTAATAAAAAAGGCCCTACAAGGCCTTTCTATGCCTTCCAGATATACCCAATACCACTCTCAATTTACTAAAAGATATATTTTTATTTAAAATAACACATTTAGCTTTTTTGATTAAAAAAAAATTTCTGCTGAAAAATGGAGATAACTGCCTGACAAATCTATACCTGGAGATTTGTAACAAATGGGAATTTATAGAGAGCATTTTCTTTAACTGTATTTCTACGCTGGTAATTTTAATTTTATTTCTACAAAATAAATGAATAAGAGATCAGAGAGTTCTGTGGGCTTAAGCTGTAGGAGGATGGAGAACAGCAGGCCTGCCAAATCCCTGTATAAACTATACTACATGAATGAAGTAGAAGGACATTTTTCTTAATATCTAGGAAATAAAAATGTATGGTTCTCACCACGATGATTCTTCTCCTGAGGATACAAACTAGAGGAAAAGAAGCCAATAAAGCTGCTCCCTCCCATCACTGTGGAAGTTTGATAGTTTCTCACTGACACAAGACTCACAGCTCCACACTGCTGGTGCTGCTCATGAACTCCCTCCTTGCTCTGCACAGCTGACAACAGCTGGCCTTCTTCCCTGTGCCTGGCCAGAGCTGGGCCTAGGGGAGGGCTGGGGACTTCAGAGGCAGGCTAGGAGAGAGCACTGTGATGGGGGATGCGGTGGGAGCCACCCTCCCACAGGAAAGGAGAGGAACAGCCATCCATGTGGTGGGGAGGTGGATATCCCTCCCTGCCTGCCTTTTCACCTGTGTGTGAAAGCCTCCCTCTTTCTGCCTATTTTCCAGTGTGGGCCACACTCAGCTCATCCGAGGGGGTCCTCTCCTAAAATTACAAGAGGTTGGACCAACTCAGTGAGATGTCTTCTGCCTCACCCTGGGCATGCTATAGAAAAGTTGCTGAAATGACCCCAATTTGTTTAACCAGAGCTTGCAAAATTGGCTCAGATTGGGTTAATATCCCTGAAAGTGCCCAGATGCTGCTTCCTCCTGCCTGTGATACTAAATCAAATGCAGCTGCCTCTTAAGCAGCCACCTCTGCAGCAGGATGTTGTAGAAGTGTCTTTTATAGCCCAGGCTTCAGAACAGGGCATCGAGCTASACCCATCTCCAAGTACAAAACTACACACTGGAGTGTAAGAACCTGCTGGTTTAAGCTGTTCTGCAGCTCTTCTGGCACAGCAGCTGGCACTTCAGCACTTCTCCATTTAGGAAAAAAGCTCATAAAACACTCTCTAGGAAAATAATTGCACATGGCCCCTTGTTTCTGAACTTCTTTAATCTTTCTATGAGATAGAGCAACCATAATTAAATGCAATATTCTGGATGTCAAACTGAAATCCATGGCTTTGATAAATATTAGGCGATTAAGCTATTTATAAAATATATAATTTGAAAATCTGGCATTTAATTTTACATAACTATTATTTCTACCGTACAAGTGCTGCTCTCCACTTGGTTCAGTCTGCTAGAAAAGAAAATTAATAAGGATGTTCATCTGAAAGTTTAAAACTTAAAAAATTCAAACGAACAGAGACAAAGTCTCCTTGGGAAGAAAGCAGTGTAAAAATACTCTTACAAGTGAAGTGACTTCATTATCCCCTTTGAAAATGACTCGCTTGCTTTGTGAACAACTCCCACTGCAAATCCTGGAAATCTTACTGACTCTCCTGAGAAAAAGGACATATTTTCTATTTAATGGTGCAGTTAAAAAGCTCCTACCAGAAGGTCCACCATGTTAGGCTTATTATTCCTCAGTGTCTTCACAGCATGGAACACATCAACAGCCCTCTGATGTCGAAGCATTTCACAAACAATACTGATTGCACAGAATGTCCCACTGCGGCCACCTCCATTCCTGCAGCAAAAGCGATAAAATGGCTCAGTTACAATGGACTCTGTGGCACAAGTTTGTACAGCAACAGGGATGGCTCCAGAAGGCAAGAGTTCCAGCAGGGAGAAACCAGAGAACATTCCTGGCCCCGAAGGCTGCCCAACTCCAGGCAAAACATAATTTTTAATTGGAATTGGCATGCTGAAAGATCTCAAAGCTATGATTCAGAAGTCAGCAGGCTGACAGCCTGGAGGCAATTGAATGGCTGAGTTYTTGCACCACCCTTCAGTGAACACTGGAGACAGCACAAAGAAGATGCTAAAATAAGGATAAAGTACTTTTAGTTTCAGTTCAACACTGCTTTGCATTGTAAACACACATGGCTGCAATGAGCATCAGGCCTGGAAATGCCACAGAGAAAGCAAATCTTTGAGCTCTTTAATTCCAGATTCTGGTGCTTTCCTCCTGGACACAAAGGCATTTCAGAGGAACTGCAAAAGCACCAGAAGTCTCATTTGGGGGAGTCCTGATGGCTGCCCTTGGTATGGCACTGGGTGGTGCTGCCATGTCCCCCTGGCTGGTTATCTCAGCTCCTGGCAGCAGGAAGAGGGGCTGGCTGCCTGGCAAGGGCTGCTTCTAAAGGCAGATGTATTCCCCCTCCACCCACAGTTATCAGAGGATGAGAACCCAAAGCGAATTGCTAACAAAGAAGCCAGGCACAAATGTTCATATACATGATCAAATACAGTATTTAATAATACTTTATCCCTGGTTATTTTTAATCTTCAAGAGAATCTCTTTCTTTCTGGAAGCCCCATTATTTCTACACTTATTCTAATCAGAATCTTTAGGCTGTGCTTCACTGAAAATAATAAACCTTAATAATTACCACAGTGCAGACTAGTTAGGTAGCAGGTCTTTCAAACAAGCTTTGCAAATGGTTGATTTTCAAAGGAAGATACAACGTCGCACATCTGTCACATCCAGGCACTATGAAAAGAATGCTCTCTGCTGCCAAAACAGTGCCTGATATTGTGGGACTGTTTGAGAATTTTAATTAAAATAAAGTCATTTAAAAGGATTATATTAGAGCTTTTTCTTTCTTTACTGCCTGGAAGTGACGCATGTGTGATGTTGTACAACTATTTAATATCATCAGCCACCTCAGAGATAACAGTAATTTGCACTTCAAAAGGGTCTTTTCAGCTAAAGATCTCAAAACATTAATTAATCACACTGCACAATGCTCCTTTGATGAAAGTATTATTATCCCCATACTACAGATGGGGAAACTGAAGAGCAATGACTTGTTCAAGGTCAGTAATAGTGGGAATTATTAATATACTCTTAGATTTTCCTCCATCATTCTGACACAGGGTCCCAACTTCTGAACATGGTTCTCCTGTTTGCAGGTCCCTTCTCTATCATGGCAACATCTTTAAACAGATGTTTAGAGGAAGATGAATACAACTTCAACYGCTGAAGACTCAGCCCCAAAAGATCAGCTACTTCTGAGGGCAAAAGCATGTACAAGTATTAAACTGTACCAAAAGAAGGATGGTAGCAGAGTGGATGAGAGTCTGCATGAGTGGAGCACAAAGTCACAGGAGGACAAAAATATATACCATTATTAGAGAAAGGTAAGGCAATTACAGGATCATCGTAACTGGTCTATCACACCACTTTTACTCCCGTGCTTTATGCCTGGAAAATGAATCACCCCTCAAAACCTACTTATTTCTATTGTCCTTATCTGCAGAAATAAAAGGTACATTGTTCTGAAGGTACATTTTTGATTTACTGTGAATAAGTATGCAACTTTCCCATTTGCAAGAGTCACTGGACTCTTTATATAAAATAGTTAACTTGAACCCATCATCTTTTCATAGGGCTCTAACAAAGGACAGATGGGGAAACTCATGAATCTGCATTAAAATGACACAATTCCTCTTGCATTCAAAGCTTTTAAATGAGCAGTTGTATTATTTATTCAGCTCCAGATTAGATAGATGCCTCTTCAYCTTGTTACAAATCTTTTAAAGCCTGGCACAAATTCTGTGATGGTATTCCCTTATTCCTCTCTTCCGTTTCCACACTTACAAGCAATGCACAACTGTGCGTCCCTCTCCCCCGTTGTACTCCTCCTGCCACTTGTCCACCTGACGGATGAGCTTCAAGAAGGAGCGTTTCGAAACAGGAGTATCCCTGTACATGGGCCACCCCAGGAACTGGAACTGCTGCACCATCCGATAGCCATCCTGGGGCTGCAGGGATCCAAAGAAAAGCAGGAAAAGTTACAGTATTTGTTTGGCACGAAATTTAGGTATTTGCATCAGGAAGGGAAGTTGTTCAAGCAAATGATTGCTTACAAACTGCTAATCTAATTTCAACTGCCCTTGAGGATTGATGACTTTTAATTTCCAATGGAGTTGTCAGAAAAAGAGTTTTTAAACAGACAGCTATACAACAGGCTGAAATATAGCAACAGTATGTCTGCACAATCAAGGAAATAATTAATAAGATAGGAGGAACTTGGTAGGAAAGACAAGAGCTGTAACATAACTTCAATTATATACTGTTCTCATGTATAAGCTTCAGTGTTTTTAAGAACGTTTATGTGTTTCTGTCCTTTTTTTACAAGAAAGGTCAAACCCTCTCAAGATATTTTGCAGCAGGAAACATTAAGAATATCAAACTGAACCCTCAGATGTTTCTGGCTTATAAAAAAATATCTAACTACATTTTATTCTATTGTGTTCTACTGCAGCAGTCAGAACCCCTCTGGTGAAACATTACTGAACAGTTGCTTTATGGTGATTTAAAATAAAAAAGGAGCACAGAACAAGTGATAGTGGCAGAAAACTAGAGTCCTTTGAAAAGGGCATAATAAACATGCACATGAAAACTGGTTTTGTAGTCTAGAGTTTGCCACTTCTGTGCAAAGTGAGGACATTTTAGTGCCACTCCTAAAATGAACAACACACAGAAACGCAGACATTATATTTTATTCTGTAGAGTAAGAGTTAATAGAGAGGATGTAAGATTAACACAACATGGGAATAAACAAAACTGGATGCAGCATTAGATGCGCTCTCCAATTGGTTTTGTGTGCTTTATGTCAAAGCTTGGAATCTACTAATTTCCTGTCCAGTTTCTTTCAGCTGATGGCCCCTCTTCCCAAAGCAGCCAGACCCAGTGCTTGCTGAAGGTCACAGCCTGCTGGAGGCTGTGTTTTTTATATTGCCACATTTACTGCAAATGCCAGGCCTTCACAGCATTAAAGAAGTATTTKAAGCTTTACAATCTGCTTCCTTGTTTGGATATTAACATGTTTTTGGTGTCTTTCCCTGTCCAGTGACAGGTCCTAGGGAAGTTCTTGATTTTTTTTCCTGAATGGAGTGCCGTGTATCCCTAACTGCAGCTTTTTGGTGGCTGATACGAGTCCATTGCAAAGGCTCCCTGGATGGGAACARATACTTGGTCTGTGGTGGAATCTTTTTTCCACTCAGCTTGAAAGACATGCCTGTTTAGTCTTCTGTCAACTTTATGGGAGCATAAAAGCTGGATACGAGAATAACCTGCTTGCCCTTCTGAAGTGGTTACATATGTTATGAAGTGTGGTTATTGGGAGAGGATCTTCACTAAGAGGCTGGGATTGCTATTGAAAAACATAASTAACATAAACTGGTGCACAGCTTTCTTCACATAACACAGGATACAAATATACAAGATGACTAATTTCAAACTATTGAAAACAGCACTGATTTCAGCATTTTTTGGCTATCATACAATCTGAATGCTGCATTTATTTCATTTGCATTTAACACACTTGAGATATGTATTAAATTTTTTCTATTACTTTTATTATACATAGAAGTTTTTTTATCCTCTGTAATTGTGCTGTGACTCAGTATTGCGCCATTGCTTTCAAATAAATATGCTGAAAAATGAAAATGGTTCTATGTGAGTTTAGCTTTCATCTTTATGATTTGGGTGGACTCAACTCATCTACTGAGCCAAAATTGTTTTGCAAATAAGATCCTTACCCTGGCTGCATTATAAATTCGGAATATCCGGCTGATGATGTCTTCTTCCAAGTCAGCCGATACAAACTCCACCTGAATAGGACCGTGCCGGTGGACTCCATTTTCTGGCCAGTACTGAGGACAGAGCTACAGGAGACCATGGACAAAAAAGAACACAGTTAATCATCTGTATTTTAATTTGTCATACATGTACTCCTGGAATTCTTGCACAGTATCTTTATAAAACAGATGATGCACCGAGTTCGGTTTCGAGCACTCTGCTTTCATAATGCCTTTCCATGCACCTAACTTGCTGGCTCTTGCTGCTGTGCTTTCAGTGTCTGGTGCCTGGAGTAAAACACTTCTGACACTCAGCATTACTTCTACGRTATATTATGACGAGACAGGGAGAGGCTGACAAATATTGCCATATCTTGGAGACAGTGGAGGCTAAAGACCAAAGGCCTGGGACCTCCAACTGCCCTGAATAGTTGCTAATAATTCAAACTGCATGTGATTTATGCATGGAAAGGTACATAAATTCTCAAAACTCAGGACTTAAAACTTTCAYGTTTTTCACCTGTGACCGATAATACTGGCTAATATTAGCATTGCTTTAAACTTTCAATAATTGCTTAATTTCATCTTATTAGTGACACCTGAAAATATTAAYTATGCTTTCTTCAGTTCTCAGAAAAAATTACTTCTAGATATCTAAAGATCACAAAGTAAAATTACTATTATCTTGCATGGTTTTAGTGTCTAATAATATAACAATGGCTTAATCCATGAACCAATTACCATCTGTATTAATACTTTAAAGATTGAATCAAYACTTTGCAAGAAGGTTTTTGAAGCTAGAATCTGCCTATTTTTTCACAAAAATCCTAATGATTTTTTTTTTCCAGAGATATTTAGAGCAGTTTKAACATGTAGCTTTTGTAAGCATTCACCAAAATTAAATATGAACTCATGAAATTTTGTTTGCTTGCAGAASCATTGATGTCATATTTGGAACTTTTTATTTCAATCAGTAAAACAGCTGTGGTCTTCATTCTGCTGCATTGCTGTTGGTGATCCAGAGCTGAGCTGACAAATCACATTTACTCCAGATGTTGTTTTGCATTTCTTACAACACTTAGTCCTCAACAAAGCTGTTTAGAGATGACTACGTTTTAGAAAAACATAATCATTTACTATACCAATTAAAAAAGAAAACAGGGTCTGATTTGGAGGATATCACTTTAACAAGTTAAACTCAGAAATTTTGAGTAGGAAAATATATTTTAATTTTTTTAACCCTCCCTATGATGTGGTCTGCTGAGACAACTGCTTTCCAAATATTGTCTAAAACTTACATAAATCTTTATTATTAAATATGCTGGTGTACAGGATAGCAAAATGCAATGTATACAACTGTTGCAAATGCCAGYGCTCAGATCATGTAATATGTGCACAGTTTAGTACACATCTTTCAAATACATAGGAAYACAGTTCTAACACATCTCTGAAAAATGCTTAAATGATAATAAGCAGAGCTGTTTGCTGGGGCTGTTTTAGGAAGCTATGATTTTCAAGTTCTAAAGAAACCAAAAGCATTTAAGTCTGCACATTTTGCATGCAAGTGATGCTAGCGACTCTCTTCAAGTCAGAGCCACTGTGAAGGGTTGAATTTCAATTCCCAATAGAGCACAACAATCCACATAAATGGTAATATCTAAACAGAACTGTAAACACTTCATATATACATAAATAATAATCATAAYAGTAATTAWTAATAAATCWRAATGTAATGTGTGTTTTTAATAAGCTTTGCCCTCTCTCCACTTCTGTTTGCTCTGAGGGTTTTGAGATTTATTCCTAATGAAAAGATTGTTACTCGCATTAAGAGGTAAAAGGTTTAACATACTGCAGAGGCAGGTGCATTAACTGCATATCCCAACAGCTTTTAAATCCTGTGAGGCTAATACATGCTTGGAATAGCCATACCCTATTGTAAATTCAAAACACAGCCAACAAATTAAAAAACACTCTGTTCA
Organism: Cardinalis cardinalis; assembly: GCA_014549065.1. Classification (NCBI taxonomy): domain Eukaryota; kingdom Metazoa; phylum Chordata; class Aves; order Passeriformes; family Cardinalidae; genus Cardinalis; species Cardinalis cardinalis. The sequence goes on from JACDOX010000056.1 coordinate 819,952, forward strand.
GCAGTCCCTAACACTCTGTCTCCCTTGAGTCTTTCCTTATTCACTCAGAAAATAATCTTAGATTCATGAATAAAAGTTTTGTCTTTCATTTCTGTTTTTCCTCCCTGTAGACAGCACAGGGCTTAGAATCAGAAATTCAGTCTTTAAAACAGTGTGTGGAATTCCTACATGTTCCTTTGAAAGACCAAAAGGAAGACCAGTATCTTTTAAAAACAAATTCTACATATTAAAAAGAAGAGGAAACATTTTTTAAGTATATGCAGTACYGAACAAAGCTAAAAAGATTCTTGATCATTAAATGACCTGCAGTCTGCTCTAAAAAATCACAGTTGCTCTTAACTAATAATTAACAAATATTAACATATTAGGAATCCAGATTACCACCACATTACTCCAGCAGAGGGCTGGTGCAGTTTGTTGGAATTAAGGAAATTATATCTTTGTAAGAACTTGGAATGGTGCAGTTGTGAGCCAGGCTCTGGGACACTTAGTGATTAATCCTAGTGATTAAACTGCCAACCAGTAGGTTCGGTTTTCCAATTTTCTGAACAACATGTACGGCATGTGCAACTCTTTTGTAAGGTAATTACATTCCCCTACACATTTTGTTGCCCTCTTTTGTCTTCCAAAGGATGCTTGATCTCCAATCTTTAGCTCCTCTCTCCAAGTTTAGTTCCTATCTCCTTGCTAATGACATCATTTTGTGCAACACTCAACACAGATTTTCACACTGGGAACACCTATTCCCTGGTAAGGAGACCAAGGTCACTGACCTGTTTCAGGCAGGCGAATGAATAGCTGTTGGCTTCTGTTCATGATTTTGGCCACTACATCATGTTTTAGACTTGAGTCAGAACTCTACAACCTTAATTTTTGGGTTTTAGCAGCCCTTCCCAAAACATGTTCTCTCAGAACAAATTTCAGGTGCATGCTTTTATGTCTGTGTGCACTAACATTTTGGAGGAGAAGCTGCTGATGGTCTGATTTATTCCTCTTCCCCTATGAGTATCTGTAAGCTACAAATCAATGTTTTAGTGTGTAAGTGTTTAATGTTGTTTTAAAAAAAACTGATTACATCCTAAAGCTGATCTGTAATGCTGAGGCACTAGCACTCCTCTTTTAAATGATGCATTTTTCTGGACTTACTTGTGCAGGATCCACATCATTCAACATAACTACTGAAGTGCAGTGATAATCTAGGACCAGTCTCCAGAAATCTTTGACAGTATTTGGTAAGGGATGCTGCGTAACTATAAAAGCTGATGGTTGCTTGTAGCTCTGCAAAGAAGTAACAAGATGATGAGAAGAATGGCAAGAGAGAAAAACCCATTTAGCAGAATGTCAGTCATAGCCCCAAAACTTCAGGACTGAAAGCATTATTTCTATTTTCTGTATAATTAATATATTGTTTTCAGCTCTTTCCTGAGATCTTATACGCTTCAAAGTTAATAAACTGCATTTGGGAAGGATATAACTTCTGCAAATGTTATATTTCTAAAATGTATTTCATGCCACAGGCATAGAGTAAAATCATCAGAGGCTTTTGCTTCCAATGTAACTCCTACAAGATTTTGAGCAACGGGTTTGTTTTGAGCTGCTAATGTACAGATTAATCTTGGCTGTTTGCATTTAGCTCTAAATTTGAATGATGCCTGTGAAAGGAAATACCTAGTTATTCTTCAGAAATATTGTTGAAATTTTGGTCTATCTGACAGCAGTGAAGATACCCAGGGGATAAATTTCAGTGCTCTTTGTTTCTTTTAGTACCAGAGTATGTCATTGACTGAGCTGTTTGCTGGAACTTTTCCACTGTGGATCTCAAACCAGCATTTTTACTTACATCCTCCTGAGTGTTGAAAGCTACCATGGCCATACTGGGGCAATTTTTGGGAGGGGGTGCCACTGCCTTCATTAAGGAGGGTAGGGAAGTCTCTACATGCCTTGAACTGAACCACTTGCACCACAACAGAGATCCAATCAGATCAGCTACTGCAGGCAAGTGGTTGGATTCCTGGGGCTGTCCTGTGCAGGGCCAGGATTTGGACTTTGGTGGCTTTGACTTTGGCAGGTGCCAAGAGGATAGTGCYAGACTCCATTTGGTGGTGCCCACTGAAAGGACAGGGAGCAATGGCCATAAACTAAAACACAAGAAGTTCCAGCCTGAAGGTGAGGAAGAATTTACTTACACTGAGGTGTCAGAGCACTGAACAGGATGCCTAGGGAGGTCATGGAATCTCCCTCTCTGGGGACATTCAACACCCACCTGGACACATTCCCGTGCCACCCGCTCAGGGTGACCCTGCTTGGCAGGAGGGGTCAGACCACGTGATCTCCAGAGGTCTCTTCCAACCCTAGCAATTATGGGATTTGGTGATCCTTATGGGTCCCTTCCAATTCATGATATCCTATGATTGTTCTTTCACAGTCACTGAGGAGACCACAGAAAATGATTCCACTGTTTTGGGTACAGATGCAGACATGCAAAACTTTGTTTTTTTGTTTCAGCACATGGCAATCAGCWGGTACTGATGCTGCTCCTACGTTAGGCATTTGCTTTCTATCCTACTGGTCCTGCCTTGCTGAAGTTTCATGCAGATGAGAGATATCCAAAGGGATCTTCATTATTTACTCAGTTAGGGTCCTCAGAAGTTTTTTTGGGAAAATTATTCTCAAATTCATTCTGATACTGAATAAATAAAACTATGCTTACTACCCCTTTTTGAAGTGAGCTCTGAAAGGCTTACATGAGGTGATTCAACAACACYTAAATGGATTCAAGTGGAGAGGGGGAAACATTTAATCTTGCCTGCTGGAGATTGAGTATTTAAGAKAGATGGACAAACATCTGCTCTTGTCCATCAGTGCAGGGATGCTGCAGAAGCATGCTTCAGGTGGAAAGCAACCCAAATCACCTCCTCCCTGGAGCCTTTTGCCCAGACACAGATCTGCATGTAGCCCATTGTTTCAATAGTGAAGAAGGGAAGMATCCTCAAAGCAAGTATTAAGGCCCTGCTCTTTCTGGGCATTACTTAATTCATGGAACAAAACAGTACTGAAGTCTCCAGGAAAGAAGACAATGTAATGGCACAATCACAGACCGCAAATTAAGGCAGCTCTGTTCTAATATGAAATGTCATTGACCTACTGTGAGAAGTTAGACAAGTCAATTACACTTCTGTTCTCAGTTTCTCTACATAGATAAACACAAAGATACATTTTCACAGGAGTGTTTTGAACTTCAGCTTATTTTAGGAAAAGGCTTTGAGAACTTGGAAGGAAAGAAATGAAAAAAACTGCAATAAACTGTTATTACCCTAGCTTCMCTTTTTAAAAAGGCCATTTACAATGTGTTCCTTCCTTACTAACCTCTTTTTTCTTGTTGTTTATACGTTTGACAACAGTAATGACTATAGCTGTAAATTGTCAAAAATAGGCTATAAATATCTACAGACTGTAAAGGCAGTTTAAGTGTCTTTTTACTGTTACTCTATTACAAGGATTAGAATTGCCATAGATGCATTTGGGAAAAAAACCCACACACACATGAAGAGGAACCATTCATTCCAGCAGAAATAAACAGGAAGGCTGAAGTAATGGCTTGTGTACTATCTTGTGTTGACAGACAATTATTTTTTTTGTTAATTACTGTTTAAATTATAAACAAAGGGAACTGAAATATTGCTGCAAACCTTATTATTCTATTTAACTGCCTGTATCTCTTAATAGGTAACTCTTGTTTTCCTAGGCCAGATGGTTAAAAATTCAAGCACTAGGGAGAAATCCAGACACRTTCAATTTATCAAAACTCCCTGAATTGCTCTCTGAGCATGGCTTTGGAACCTTGGCTGTGACATAACATATGTGTGATCCTAAATGTACTTGGGAGTTTAAAGATTTTGTGCCACACTTCTGGGAAACAAAACAAGCCAGAAGGTTTTCCTTCTTAGGCWGACTCCATTTTCTAGCACGGCTCAGTTTGGAGGGCTGCTTATTGCCTTTTTATTATTAATGATGTGGTGCAGACTTACATCCATCAGTGCAGCATTGATGTAGTTACTGCTTTCCCCATCTATCGTGATGAGGAAAGGCAGGCATCTGTCTGGAGGCAGCACATCCATGCAGCGATTCTTCTCGTGGTTTCGCGGCAAAAGCGCGATGCTGCAATCCTCAACGCGCAGCGTCGGAGTCACCATATTTAAAGTCTTTCAAGGAGAGTAAACAATGCAACGTAAAAATTAACACAGCACTGAAAGCAACCCAAAATATTTAAGAATAGATCAGCTCATCATTCAGCTTCAGCGGGAATCAATATGCAGAGAAATGAAAACACATCACAGTCAGCAGGCTTTGGGAGCAGAGAAATCCTGGGAGCATACAATTATGGAAAACAACCTCACAGACAGCTGTGGAGTAGCCTGCCTTCTGGAGAAAGGACAGCAGAAGGATTGACATASTCCCCTCGAGTAAAATGAATATTTTACTACTACCCCACTGCATTATTTTATGATTCAGCATTACTCAGTAGAGATGAGTGTCATGTTATTATTCCCTTTTTTTGCCATCTTTCCCTCGTAGACCYGTTACAAAATTCATATAGGCCATAAAAACTTAAGCAGAAGTCTTTACTGTAGCTAAACTCTACAGCTTCTAGGCAACGTAAGCCACTACTTACCCTAAATTCCTCTTTGATCTGGCTCGAGTTTGTTTGAGGATCTAGTTTATTCATTTCATAGTAAGCAGACCTAACTTGAGAAGCTGGAATAGTTGTGTCCCCACAAAGACAGGCTTCCAGGATAGCATCATGGATGAATACATACTGTTCCTGGTTAAGCAATTAAAATAGATAGTTACTGACATGGGATGCACAGACCATTAGTATTTTGGTAAATAAAACATAGCAACTAATATGGTTGCTACTTCACTCTTCAGTTTACCAGYGCTGAAGCAAGACCAGAAGTAACAACCACAGTTTAAAAAACTTTATCCCACTCATTAGGAAATGAATATATCAAGATTGGCTTAAACTAACTACAAATACTTAGAGAAATGCAGTAACACTCTGTAACAAAACTCAGAATGTTTCTGGTTTCCTCATTCTTCTGGGTGATTCTGTAGGTTCTATTGTGAARCTAAACCTCAACAAGATGTACTCCAGAATGAATCCTTCCCAGAGAGGAAACATTCCCCATTTTCCCCATTTTTTAAGAAACATTGTGAACCTTCAGTGAAGCAYAACTCTGCACTTGTTTGGGAAAGGGTTCTTCAGATTTGTGCAGAGACTATTTTCTGCATGTGACTGAGTAAATTACTTTCTGGAAGGTGCCAACTGCAAAGCTCTATCTTTATGAACTAGAAGGGCTAAAAAAGAATTTTTTCTTGCAAAGCAGTATTCCAGTAGATGAGCAATACCTCGGTCTGCACCATGTTAACTCTGCGGGATCGAAGCTCTCTCACGCAGTTGTAGATGTCTACGACRCCTTCTCGTTCTGCCATATCCAGCATGATGTCAATGACAATGAAGCATCCAGTTCTGCCAGCACCAGCACTGAAGAAGAAGAAGAGCACAGTTAACATGCAGCAGTGTATTGGAAATGTAAAGGGTGTAAGAGTTCATCTCACTGATGCTTGATCTATTGGATGATTACTGAAATTGAGCYGGGCACTTGCAGAACTTCAGACTCAGCTTTCTTACTCTCATTTATATATTCAATATATGTTTTTTATATATGTAATATATGTATTCTTGTTTAAAGTTAATGGTTGAGTAGACCTCTGTCCTGGATTGTCCAGCAAATTGTATTCTATTTACCATCTGTATGGCAGCTGTCTTCTGTTAAGTGGGCAGTTTTCCTCATCTCTTCCACAACTGGGGAGACATCTGCTGATAAGAGGCTATTTAATGTCACTGCATGACTGATAAGAACTATAGCATCCCATTGTGAGATGCTCCGCCCAGAGAGGGGAGCCAAGCATTCTATCCCAATATAATGTGGAGATTCTGGAACACCAGCACTGCTTTTCCCCACTGGATTTCCCAGAGGACCCTGGATCATCAGAGAAGACTACACCTTTTTTCTACAGGATCTCTGCTCCAACAGAACCACACCTGACACTCCAGGGGGACTACAGCCAAAATTCCAACTGGACTGCTACCAACACCCTGACCAACAGGGTGTCAGGTTGTGTTGTGACTCTGCCAGTGTTGTTTTAGTTTACTGTATTGTTTRTCTTTTAATTTTCTTCCCTATTAAAGAACTGTTATTCCCTGCTCCCATATTTTTTGCCTGAGAGCCCCTTAATTTAAAATTTAGAGCAATTCGGAAAAGGCGGGAGGAGGGGATTTATATTTTCCATTTCAGGGGAGGCTCCTGCCTTCCTTGGCAAACACCTGTCTTTAGAAACCAAGACAACCTCCAGTGGCTTCAGCAGCCTGTGTGGGGAATATACAGTAAAGGAGAAGCAAAAGCAGGTCTTGAGTTTAACGCAAACCACAGCAGAGAGATTTCTGTTTTACCTACCTGCAGTGAACAACCAGAGGCCCAGCATTGGGTGGACTCTTGGATTTCACCTGCCGTACAAATCCCAGCAGGCCCGTGGCATGGTACGGGACACCATGGTCTGGCCAGCCCGTGAAGTGGAACTGACGTATCTCCCGAATCTCATGAGCACCTCTCTGTTGAAAAGATAAGGGCTGAAATCTTSAAAAGCCTGAGCCTTGCTGAAAAGCACCCCCTACCAAGGCAATCTGTACAGACTGCTGGAGAGCTTCCTCACAGCAGAAAAGCAAGCTCAAAGGTTACGTATTAACAGGTTTCAAAGCCTTCCAACAAAATTAAGTAAGTAAGCACTAGATTGATCAGAAACCTTCAGCAACAAGAGAAATGCCCATCTCTATGTTTAAGTACTAGGCTGCTTTGCAAACTGTGGCCTTAAGATGCACRCCGTGATCACAGAACAGGTCAGCAGCAAGGCTGAACACAGAGCACTGATGACCTTTTTCCCCACTGCCCTCCACAGGGGTTTTGCTGCTGACTTCAGGGCACTACAGCTTCAGCATAATTTTCATTTGTCCCCTTCATTGGTCTGAAAGAAAAAGCTGAACAACAGAAAACCTTTTTGCACCTTCAATCACAGGGGCTGTGTTTGTAGCCCTCCACATGCTCACTGTTCAGGTGATTTGCCACAGTCTACAAGGACAYGGACATAGTGAGACAAGTATGAATGAGAAGCTGATTGTGTAGGGAATTTCCCATGTGACTTYGGGGAGCAGTCTGGATATCAGAAGAGTGTATGCTAAGTTTTATTTTCTTACTGCTTGTATTTTCCCTTCCTCAGCTCAAAATGCAGCTGCCAGTATTTTATCCTCATTAGAAATCCACAAAGTGCAGGCCATCATACATAGCTCATAAACAAATAGCAAAATTATGGCATATCATTTCYAGGCTGGACTAAATGTAACTGGTGGTTTACAGCTTTTCTTTTTAAATATGTATTTCCTGTCTTGAACTGGTTTGCATATAAAAGGTTTTATTCTCTTTGAATAATAAGTAATATAAAYTTCCTAATTTACTGGTATTATGCATTAGTCCGGGATTTTCAGTGGTGGAGAAATTTTGGACATGTCAGTGCTACAGGACTAGAGAGGACTTAGTGTATGTTGGAGCCTTTGATGCTCTGACAGCTCAGGCCGGGGGTCTGTGGAGACAGGGCATCTGCTCAAGGGAAAATATCYCCCCTGGAAATAGACACAAAAAGGCAGGTGAGGAAGAGGATTAAGAGAATATGAGGCAGTGGTGTGGACTGAGGAGATCCCACCCTTTGAACAGAAATGACCTTATATCCTAAAAACCAATTCTAAAACATAATGAAATCCAGGAATAGACAAAACAATTTGCATTTGAAGACAATCTAGCAAACACATTTGAATACAATTTGGTCTCTGTTCTCTGGGGATTTTAGAGTGTGGTAGTTGATGCATCTCTGCTACTGTAAGCAAGGCCTTCAACTCTGAAAATAGCTCTGCTTAGGTGAAGGCAGTGCCTCAAACACTTTTATATTGCTTGTAACAACTGCCCATGWCCCTCAAAGAATCAAAGATCCCATAGAAAAAAAAGCAATGCCATGACTATACAAGCTGAGGACTGAAGGGAGTATCCCATACAAATTCTTCACGCAGTATACAGCTGAGATTTTCAAACAATTTACAAAAAACAAACTAMTCCTCCAAAGAAATGTGCCTGGCTGCTACACAGATCAGGTTATGTCCTGTACATCCTCTGCCTTAGTTGTGAACAGGCTGTCAGGCTGACTGAATTTTTGTCTGTCATTTTAACAGATACTTAGGAAAGGTTTTGCATATAGGATACCTTTATAATGAGTTTTCTTATTATATCTACAAAGGAATGACTTTTATATCTAGCTTTCCTGCTGGTTTCTAAACCCAAAATAGCACACAACTGCATGAATCATAAAAGCATATGCTCATCTGGGAAAGACTATARAGCTGAAACAAACAGAAAAYGCTGTACACTGCTAAACCCTAGGATGTTAAAAAAATCTACAAAAACTTATGCTGCTGCTGTATTTTACTATTCAYGTATGACTTATTCATCTGAGTTAASTGTTGTGCTGTAAAGRAACTGCTCCAAAGGAACTGCTTATTCACACAGTGCAAAGCATACCTAGGAAACAGTCTCCAAAATCAGACTGCACTATTGGCTTCAATTTCCTCAGCATTATCCCCCTACTACTCAATATCCATCAAAAAAACCCCAACAAAACKGAAGTAAGTGATCAATTTATCTTCAAGCAAATCAACTTCTAAATTGCACTTTATGAGCAGGTATGAGATGTTCATCAACAAACAGAAAGGACGGTCAGAAGGGACTAAAGGTCTTGGAGAATTTGATTCCTCTGATTTTCTGAACACCTATGAGGAACCTGAGGCTGCAATTAGATCTTCCTTATCCCTCCTCCTCAWCTGCCACAATGGACAAGGCCACTTCTCTTAACTCCACCCTGGCAGTTCATATGTGTTAAATCTTTAAAGATTCTGGATTTCAGATGTTGCCCCCAGAAGTCACCCTGACACAGAGGGTTAGGCTGCCTAAGCCAGAGAACTCTGCAATTTTTTGCTATTGAATGACTGAAGCTGCTGTTAGTGAAATCTGCAAGTCCTTTGGAACGGAGGCTCCAGTGTTGAGTGTTACAAACCACCTTTCTATTACTATTATCTGCATTTTTGGTTAGGGTGCTCTCTGTCTCATCATGCACCTTGACTTAGGGAAGGTGAAAAGCACCAATCTCAGTACATCAAAAATATAAACTTGAGAGAATTATGGTGAAAAAAATGTACAGACTTGATGTTCCAGTAACATTRGAGGAGTTAAAAAATATGGAAAATAGAGTAAAAACAAATGTACTTTTACTCAAACTACAGTGACACTGCTTTTAGAGGCTTACTGAAAAACTACCAACTATTAAAAAGCAGTGTCTAAATGAAATCTTTTCAGATGGAGATTTTTAAAAAGAAATAAAATGTTTAGTGCCTTTTATCTCTATCTGTTCTAATGCACTTATTCAAGACAGTTTGGTTATGTTCAACTGTAAAATCCTCTAGGTCTTTTCTTCAGCCCCAGTTAAGAAGCGAAAAGCTAACATCAAAGCAGGAGCTTAAAATTTGCAGAATAGAAATCAACMAGTGCTTCATCTACTTCAAAGTGTAGCCAACGTTTCTCATCTGTTTATTAAAAATACCTAAATGCAAGGAAACAACAGGCCTGAGTGAATTCAGTCTACAATATGTATAGTGGTAAACATGATACAATATTTCAAATTCATTCAAACCACGTAATTCTATTATCATTACCCTCAGGTTGCTGTATTGATGCATATTTAAGTATTAGATTGAAGAATAAAACAGGAAAAAACCCTAATTCCTTTGYTACTCTGGACATGTGTACAGAGACCCTGTGGGATAATTATTTTGKCAGTTTCAAGTACCTGAGTGCAGGATTCTTTGATGCTAAATATTATGTTTTTCAAACCCATAAATGAATACTATTTCATCATTAGAAAGAGCCAATAAATCATGGGTACTGCAACTAAATCAAAAGAAGCTTTCTAAGCTAATTAGTTGAAAATCTACTCGTGGTGATGGAGTATTACTTTGGTAWGCCATTAGGAATATCTAGTCTTACCAAGGAGGCCCTTTCCTTGGTGTTCTGCAACTCAAATGGGTCCTGATACRTACAATTAAAACCTTTCTGTTCTTTAATGAATTCTGAATGAAACTGCTGAGTTGACACAAAATGCATGGTACATTTCACCATTGACCGACACCACCTGTTCTCACTTCCAGTGAGTACCTTATTTGTTATTTCTATGTTTTCCATGTATTTCTGGGGAGCTGCAGGTTCTACAGTCTACAAAGCATCAGACAAATGCGTGGCATTACTCTAACAAACAGTAATACAACACACAGGCTGGAACTCTCCATGTAAGGATGGATTCCTGTGAAAAGGGAAATTGCCTTGAGAAGAACAGTAATTTGTTACAGCTCTGTCTCTGCAGACCAGGCACACCCCTGGCCCAACAGAAAACCAAATTCTCCACCACAGACTTCTGAATAATGCTGCATGCARCCTCTGGTACAGACAGAAAATGATTGTGGGGAACGTAAGATGGGAAAGCAGCACAAATGTGTTTTTCAATTGATTGCTGTGAGGGAGGCTTCGATTTCTCCTAGGCAAGGAACATCACTTTTTCTAACTCAGGCAGGGGCCAACAGTGATGAAAAGCACAGAACAGTCGCTGCATTTGAAGAAGAAAAACACAGATTACCATAAGAGGGCGGTAGTAGTTTACCCAAAAAAACCTATAAACCCAGGATGTCARTCAAAAGATTTAACTTTCCCTTGTTGAATCTGCATGTAAGTTATTTTGGCATATACCAATSTATTTAAGAAAACTGAATTTGGGAACTTACCTTTTCTACAGCAAATGTTCGAATCACGTATTCAGCCAGCAGCTCTGTTTCTATTAGGGTAACTTTAATGTCTTTATATATCTCTGTGTCATCTGGCCAGTATTTGCAGCATTTGACCTTTAAAAGATACAAAAGAAATTAAGGTTCATTTATTTTAGAAGGTTCATACAGAATTCATTTTGCATTCTGTGCAATGATTTCTGTATTAAAGTGCAATCATGCACAGAACAGTCACATTTTCTGCACCTGTAACTGTTTGAGGGACATTGCATCTTCTCTTTTTAAGACAGCTTTCAGAGTTTCACATGAGCTTTGTGTTGTGCTTAGTGAAGTAAGGCAAATTTGTTTGGAGCACAAAGGATATTTATGCCCTGCACAGTTCAGCTATGGTAACTGTTAATTCCCTGTGCTTTCCAAAGCAGAGTGTGCCCAGAGGGACAAATACCACCAGAAAGTTTTTTCCCCAACTCTACTYGTTGATTTGTCTCCAAAATACTTTTCTACCTTCTAAAATAGAAGTGTTTTGCAGACAGGAAGGAGACCTCATGGCAGTTCACAGCTTCCTCATGAGGGGAAGAGGAGGGGCAGCACTGATYKCTTTTCTGAGCTGACCAGTGAGGGACCAAGGGAATGGCCTGAATCTGTGTSAGGGGAGGTTTGGGTTGGGTATCAGGAAAAGGTTCTTCCCCCAGAGGGTGGCTGGGCACTGGAACAGGCTCCYCAGGGAAGTGGTCACAGCACCAAGCCTGACGGAGTTCAAGAAGCATTTGGACAATGYTCTSAGGCACAGGGTGTGACTCCTGAGAATGGTGCCATGCAGAGCCAGGAGCTGGACTTCAGTGATCCTTGTGGATTCCTTCTAARTCAAAATATTTAYTGTATGATTCTCTATTGTTAGAAAAGCACCTGTTTTCTCAGATTAACTTTTCAAAGGAACTGATGAGAGGCTGAATAGCAAAACTCAATGCTTGAGGTCAAGAGCTGAGGTTTATGCCCAGGCTTTAACTATTATAACTCTACATAGCTTAACTACTAATTCACAGGTAACTCCAAACATTATGAGTAGGATTCATCTCACTTAGCTCAATCTAAACTGTTGTTTTTAAAAATGGGTGGTTTGAGGACTGTATTTGATGATGTAGATAGCTGACTGACTTAARAATTTTCTCCTCCTTCCCATTTGTGTGGACAAAATGGTGGGCTGGGAAGCTAACACATTACTTGCATCTCTCTTTTACTCTGCTTTATCATGGTAATAGCTCTGCTATCACCACTGCATCTGGCCATCATCCAGTAGTGCAGTACGTGCTAGGAGTGGCATCTGTTATACATCTGCTGCATGGAACAGTTTCTCTCTTTCTCCCACCAAAGGGAAAATTTAAAATTATCTTTTAATACATGTAAATCTAGTTTGCCTAAATAAGCACTTAAATGAGTCAGGTAAAAAATTTGAGCACTCTAAATATTCGATGGAAAACTGATAGAAAAAAAAAATAAACTTCACAACTGATAAGAGTATTTCTCAGACCTATTTTCAAGCAAAAATATTTTGATTACTACCATGTTTAATTCTGAGCAAAAGGTAAACCAGATGAATGTGCATATAAACATACATTGAAAACTGTAATGCGGGATTCAAATGATTTATTTATACAAACTCCAGGTTCAGTATAGAAAGGATTATGCAGAGAGTCAAACCCTGGCCTATCAAGAAGAAGGAAGCACATTTTCTTAAGCATTTGTTTCCAGAATGTCGCTGATAATTGTGTGCAATCCTTCTTTACTGTCTGCATAGATGGGAAGTCTTGCCACATCACAGTAGTGACACTGGCTGATAAAGTAAAAAGTTTGTCCAGGYAGGGTCAGTAGTTCTGGCCCTTTTTCTGGCTCATTAGCAGGATAAAATTTAAATCTGAATAGAATTGAGTTGAAGGGCTGGCAAAACACAGTCCCACATCAGGATCCTCTTCAGAGAAAAAGAGTAGCCTGGTCAGAATCCCTGGCTCCCAGCCACAAAATTATACAAGCATCCTAACAGCTTGTTCCTGCTTATGCAGCTGATGGAAAGCTCCTAGAGCAGAGTTGAAGTTCAGGTAGCTTTATAAGCAGGTTTTCATTTATTTTTTTCTGTGCTTGCCTTCAGACCTAGTAACCACAATAGTATTGGCTAAAAAAATTTCTTTATAGTATTCACATTTCATCTGGTATTAAGGGTGGTTTCAGGATGACTGGCAACACCAGAGTTCCCTTCCATGGCGAGAGGCCTGGAGCCCCATGGGACCCTGGACAGAGCTTGGCACTCCTGTAACAGGGCAAGGGTGCCAAGACTGCTCTCCCCCCATGCTCCAGAGCCAGAAAGCTCTGGAGAGGGAGGAGGAGGATTCCACTAGCCAAGGACCAAGCTGAGGGCCATTCCCAGGATCCCTAACCACAGGATCTCTGACAAATGCTGTTCATCTCTACAACTTATCTATCCACTGTCAGCAATGAACAAACATTTCAAAAGCATTATACATTTCTGCAAGCAGTTTAGTAGTTACTGCTGCTATCCTATTGTTGCATCTACTTGATATTTATCCAGATCTTATTTAGTTCAGATGTATTTCCAAAAATCCTCTCATAGAAGCTAAGTGAAAGACACTGAATGCTCACTGTTTTGTCTGTGTTGTTAAAATAATCCGGAAAATTCACATTATTCAAATCCCTCAGGCCAGCAAACTGACCATTTTATAGTCATTGCCAGAAACTCTTTGAAACAGAGTTTCCCCATCTATGGCTAAGATGACTTTTTGACTCTTCATGAAGAGTAAGACAATTCACACTGCCTCTGGGCTGGAGCAACACATTGACAACCCCTTCTCTGGAGCTGATTCCCTTTTCCTGCCTGTTCACATGTCTGTTCCATAGGTGGAACCTGAACCACACGAGAGGGCCCCTGCAGACAGGGAGGGAGCAGCTGCAGCCGTGATCCCAGGCACAGCACTGCCCATCAGCACCTCTCTTTGCTGCTAACTTTAGCCTCCTTTCTTTCTGATGGGCGCCTGCCATCCTTGAAACAGCTCTAGTTTAGCAAAATAAACAATTGCACGGAGGGGAAGCAACCTTGGCTGAAATRAATTGCTCTTTCCTTGAAGGAAAACATACCTGTCTTTAACTTGGTAAGTCCAGACTGTCTGGATTATGGCTAAGAACTAGGAACAATTCAGAAAGACCAGTTTAGAAGAGCAGAGTCCCCGTGTTCTTATGCCTCAACTGCTGGATTTGATTCCACTCTTTTTTAAACCTTATTTAAGATGATACAGTGGAATAATTAGGGAAGCATTGGGAGATGTTGCAAAGAAGTCATAGCCTTTTGTGCCTCACGCAGCTTGGGCCCACCAGGGATTTCTTACTCTGCTGCAAAGGGGATTTTGGGCATGAAGCAGACTGGAGCTGAGCAGAAGGATCCATGACAACACAATTTCCTGAAAACTCTCCCAAGTGGAATAGGGGCTGTGAAAGCCATGGGAACCGTGCCAGAATTCAGTCAGAGCCACAGACCAACTGATGATTCACTCTCTAACAGAGGAAAAAAGACTCAAGCCCAACTTTATTTTAATTCAGGCTTTTCTCCTACTTTTGGCTCTTGTTCTGCAATGCTCTGCACACGCTGAGCTCTGGACCTGAGAGCTCCATGGACTCAGGTGAACCAAAAGTCAAGAAAATGCTTAAATATCCATCTCCCGTCTCCTCTAGGACCACCCAAATAAATGCAGAGGTGTCTTAAAGACAGAAGCAGATGAACTAGTGTAAATCAAAATCACATTTATAAATGCTTATTGGATCAGGGCCTTTATTTGTACAAGAAAAGACAATTGCAACAAAATAGAATATGGTTTTACTCATTAAATATGAGAAACACTGCTGGTAGCATATGTTCAATTTTTCTTTTTAGCACAGCTTTAGCTACCATAACTTGACGAATCTCTGTTCCATTTTATAAACATTTGGTATGTGTTTTACAAAAAAGCCTTACTAACAGAAGGTTTAACTAAATAATTGATACATGATTCYAGAACTGAATATTAAATGCACTAGATCTTTTTTTTTCCCACACCGTTGCTACCATAACAGTAAGTATCGTCCACAAAACAGAAAACATAATTTTGAAATCTTATCTGAGCAGAATTATAATTGAGAGTTTGTTCACAAACACCCCACATTTATATCCCACCAACATGCCAAAAAATACAGATGTTCATCACAAGATGAGATAAAAGGATGATTGCCAGACACATAATGAAAATGCTCTGGTTTAATCTATTCATCCCAAGGTACACTGTCCAATTGTTTCAAACATGTTTATTTTGCTAAAATTTGGAGAAGAGAATTACCTGCTTCCACTGCCTAGTTCCATCCCCCTGTAAAATAGTCTAACCTGTGAAACTCAGAATTAAAAATGAAGGTGGAAAGTTGCTGTTGCTAGTTCTAAATATAACAAATRTTGTAGGCTGTGGATGGCTAATGAACACAAATTGTGACTTCCAAAGCTGTATATTTAACCATTTGGCAATGTGACACATGTAGCTAAAGGCAGTGGGAAAGTCAGGACAGTAATTCATTTACCTAGAATGTTGGAATAGGAGCAATATTACAGACTTAATATGTGAGCTGGCTGTGAAATACACTTTGCAGTCCATACAGAACAGTTTAAATAACACTGATTATTCAAAGTTTCCAATTGCCTTTGATTCTGAAATATTCTTAGCAAAAGGGTGATATATATAACTGACTATGCCCTGCATGGATTGTCATTAGTGAAGAGCACTATTATACATTCTAATCTAAAATTAATCCTGAACTAAGTAATGACGATAAGTCAGACATAAATTTTGAAGTGAAACCTCTTGGCTATAAAATGAAACAGCCAACCATGCTCACTGGTAAAATTTTTAACAGTTTTTACAGATGTAGCTCGGATAACAGGTACTTTTATTTGGCTAACTTGAACTAAAAGTACGTCCAATAATTGAAAGTATTTTTATTTAAATACTTTTCAAACAAAAAACGTATTACGATATAAGAACATTTTATGTGTTATAAAACAACCTTTGACAGGAGATAAAACCGAGTCTTCCTTTTTTTCATTTTCTTTTGTTTGCTTTTGAGCAAGTCTGTTATTAGTTTTATACCTCATTCTACAGTTTTCTAAAAGAGGTGTGGAAGACTATTGAGAAATACAATATTTGAGATACTGTTTGGCACCATCAGATGAATGGGTCTCTGTGAAGTCAGCCAGAAGTCTTTATGTTGTTCACAGCTGCCAGGGTGGGGAGAGATGTCTTCATGAATTTTACTAGCTCAGTCTAACTTCTTGGGATGACTCAGAGCTGACATTGTTCACCTTCTGCTGCCCTGAGCTGCCCCAACAGTGCAGCCCTAAGTTGCCTGGTGGGTGCACTCTCATTCAGCTTCTGCCCAGAAGAGCTGGCTTTCTGGACATGCCCAGCAGCAGCCATAAACAAATGCYTGCCACCTGACAGAATGAGTGTGACCCTTTGTTCTTAAGACTCAGTATTCTGTTAGCATGCCATGCAGCCTGGCAGAGTGGGTTACATGAAATTACGGTGACAGGCCCAACCATGGTGTGGCCTTCTTTTGACCATAAAGAGCTGCTTTAGGGTAAGGCAACCCAAGGTAAAGCTGCTCCAGTGTTCCTGCCTCCATTGTTAAAACCAACAGAGAAATATGGATTGTCTCTGTTTCACTGCTTATGTTTAGGCAATTCTGTGCATCTCAGTRCAGCCCTGGAGAAAAAAAGCTGAGCACAGAACACATGAGAAGGGTGGTCCCATGCCAAGATGAAAGATGGTGAGCTAGAGCTCCTCAAAGCCTGTGTTAATTCCTGACACAACTGTGAAATCATAGGCCTGTCTCTCAGATCCTGTGCTCCAAGGACCTGATGCATCTGCATTGAGCAGCCCAGCCTGTGCTCTGAACCATGCTTCCATTCCAAGATCAAAATGATGCCATTAGCTGGGTACAGAGCACCACCTACTTAGTGCATTGCCTTCTGGCTCTAAAACCTGATCATCTCATGTTAACTTAGACAGCTCTACATGGTACTCTACTGGGTAAAGYAAAACTGTGTCAGTGCCTCCAGGATACTTCTCCTTTCACAGAGAGATTGAGAGATAATTTCAAGAGACTGCTGAGGTGAGGAGATTTGCAGTTCTGAAGCCATTTTGCTAGCCCTGACAYTTCAAGTAAGAACCTGAAGCCCTYCCTCTTAGMAAACTGCACCTWAAGTTGCATCCTACACCTTGGTGGCAYTTCAGTTAGTCCAACAAAGCGGTCAGTGCATTTGTGTATCCTTAAACCTCTTTTGTTCATTTCTCTAAGTGAATTATCTCAATTGGATTAGTAACCATTAAGATATTAATCTSTGTTGATTAACATTCTTTGAAACATAGCTTTTATTGGAGAGGAGAACACAACAAAACACTGAGAGCTGAACCCATGACTGCTCTGTGTGACRTGGGACAGTGGTGAATGCCTCTAGCTTGATGTTCCACTTCATGATGCTAACGTTGCTAACCTGGGCACATCTTTTTTAGACRAATGCAGAGAGTCCTTCCTTCTCTTTCCTGGAAGACAACAAATTAAATTTTCCCTAAGGGCTCCTCCCCTACTATGTATAATGCAGTAATGTAAACCTACTATTTCTGGTTAAAAATCTAGAAAGATGAAATCTGTTTTGATGTCTAGAAGGGTTCACTGACTTGAAAGATGAACAATAGTTTTAAATTTTGATTGGTTTTCTGTTTTTCTCATTGATATTCTGTAAAAGTATAAACTGTCCTCTACCCAATAAGAGATACTGGAATTACAGTGAAACCAAAAGTATAMCAACAGAATATAATACCTTGTGCTGATGTACCATAAGCACAAGTCCCATTTTTGGAGGGTAAACAAGATTAGGAAAAAAAATATTCAACAGATGGAGAAGGACACTATATATATATTGAACAAGTTGGGACTAGAATTATCTTGAGGAAGCAAATAGATTCATATAACAACCTTTCCCCTCTTATTTATAAAATGTGGTYTCTTTCTTTCATTAGAAAAGGTGAAATGAAACCTTACTCACCAGTATGCATACAAACTCTTTGGCACACCTCCTAAGGAGCATTAACACCAGTATCCTGAATTAATTCCAGTGTAGGCAATTTGGCTTATTACATTTAGAGGGAGTTTCGATTAGACAGAGTGTTCTTCCATTTATACTAAATACAAATGTGCTGTTTGTGAGGCATGCTCAAGAGTCACTGTGTTTCACCTCTGCAAGATCACAATATTGGGTGATCTGAATCTTAAATACAATTTGAGTTTACCTTTGTTTATTAGAAGCATCTTCTTCATGGAAGGTTCTCAAAAACTTGTAAAATGTGTAAGTACAAACTTTGCAATGGCTTTTTCATTCTAAGCATAGGTGTTAAGTCCATTGGAAGTTTCACACAGTTTATTTGTTGCTGAAATTTCCAATGAAGATTTTGTTTGTTTGTTTGTTTTTTCTCTGCTTCCACTAAGAAGTCCTTGGACAGGGTTTTATTTAGCAGTTTTTCTTGGATGTATAAACTCTGTTGATAACAAAAATTATCAAGTAGATCTGAAGAAGATCTGGTTTGTCATAAAGAGTTTTGGGTTTTATTTGTTAAGGAAACATATTTGAATCTGTTTAAGAAATGTCTCTTGAATGCTGACCAGTGCTGCACATCCTGAGACGCCAAAGACAGGAACATACAATTGCTTAGGGTTGTGACCATACAAGATTTCCTAGGAAGAACAAGATTTCCTAGGTGTCCTTTTCTGACACCATTTATCTTACAAGTAATGCTTTTTATAGCAAGCCAGCATCAAGGAGATATTTCCTCTGTCAGAAGACTGTTGTATGGATCTCCTTGCTGTCATGTGGAACTCKTCTAAGCATGAAAAGTCAGAATTATCCCCATTTTTGCAGAGAAGTGCCACATACATAACTTGTCAAGCACAGGTCCAGGAAAACAAGCCAAGGGAAAGTTAAACCACCACTGTATTCTTCCTTTTCCCCTATGCAAATACAGCTTTCTGGCTCCTGGGAAGGAAATGTCACCTGGGAAGAGTGTGAAATGACTATCAGGAAAGTACACCACTCCTGAGGGGTAAGGTGGCAGAGAGAGGCAGTTTGGGTAGCACAAAGGTGTGGGTGCAGGCACASGGGCTGTTTACCAGTTTGTGGCTGACCTTCATTCCCCTTTGTGTCACATCCATTCTGTTGTAGTCAACCTTGCTTCCTTTCACAAAAAGGGTCTTTTGTGTGCTTATTAACACTATTAGCACTGGCTGTTTTCTAATTCCGACTAATAATTGAGAAACTCTAATTACTGTAATTACTATGCTCCTGGGGTGAGGTTTTATTTTTTATAATTATTTATAGTGATTTTGTTTGTGAATACTTTGTTACATTAAAAACATAATAGAMAACCATAAGTCCTTGCAGTGCATTTATTTATAACCACTTCTACTGCATTTTGCAGCATTTTGAATTTTTCAGCATTTATTAATCAGTTATTACTAAATTTCTTCTCCTAAAGCAAGTGGGAGARAAAGTGACTACTGAAAAATGACAAATAATGTGACATGC
Source organism: Cardinalis cardinalis (assembly GCA_014549065.1). Classification (NCBI taxonomy): domain Eukaryota; kingdom Metazoa; phylum Chordata; class Aves; order Passeriformes; family Cardinalidae; genus Cardinalis; species Cardinalis cardinalis. Next base: position 839,601 of record JACDOX010000056.1, read on the forward strand.
CAAGTTTGATTCTGCCAACTAAGTACTAGTACCAACCCAACAAGAGCAAAGATGGAGGTGACAGCTAGATGGCACAATTGAATATATTCTAAGTCTTCCCACCATGCCTCTTCAAGGAAGACAGAAATGCTTCAGCGTGTCTAAAAACTGAAACAAATCAAGAACCAGCTGAGATTTTGGCCGGTACACCTTGATCCCATTCCCACTGCTTTTCTGGGTCTTTGGGAGTTTGCCCTCCAGAGTGGTCTCTTGGAGTAAGCAAGATGTTCTTCTGKGTCTACTTTATGATCACGCCATGTGATCGTAACATCATCACACTGCTGGGTAAAAATTTTTGCTTCTTACAGAATAATCCACCAGATTATGCTCAATCTCTCAGGTAAAGATGCTCCCTCAAATTACACTATCTTCAGTAACTCTACCACTTACAGACATGGGCACATAGGCCTCTTGCATTAATATAATCCAGAATACATTACTTTGAAACAGCTTGTTGTCACACTGATGTAATTATATGAGTCTTGATTGTTGTTTATGCTTTTTATCCATTAGTGTGTGGCTCGGAAAATTCTGATTCTTGGATCATTACCATTAATTATTTGCCATTTTCTTTTTGTGAACTTCATTGTGAGTGGAAAGTTGTTGATCCCAGCAGGAAGAAGACAGAAAGACAGAGACCTTTTTTCAAGGTTGCTTCAAGGGTTGCTTATTTGTTTAGGGTTTTTTTGGTAAAAGTTGTTGTCAACCTAGGCCAACCTTAACAAGCACCACTTCATCATCCTTTATCAAAGAACTATTAATGCAACTCAGCAATGCTTTTTCTAAATGACTGTGAGACCTCATTTTGATTTTTAATAAACAGTCACATTCTAATGAGGTCTTCATAAAACTGACTAAATATGTTTAGAAATCATTAGCTTAAATTATCAGTACAAAAGTCTCCTTAGGGAGCCCTGCAGATTTTGTGATAAGACTTCTGGCAGATGTATTAGTGTAACAGCTCAAGCTAGTTCTGAATTTCCACACAAACAGTGTAAATGTGAGTGACTGGGTAACAGGCTACTAGATAAAGAGCTAAATGTCCCTCAGGCGGGTTCATTAAAGAGAGAAAACAATCAAAACACATTTCGGTGCCATTTAAATACCAGGTGCACAGCAGTCTGCAGGTGCCAGAAACACTGACAAGGGTCCCTCGCTGGAACACACAAGAGCTTAAAGGGATGTGCAGTTCTGACAAGTGTGCCTCAGATAATGACAGATATTGGCAGATGTACCCGGACCCTGCTGGAGGGTAATGGGGGACTGAGTCATTTGCAGCAGGTGCCTGTATTAGGGACAGCCTCATGGTGATTCCTCCAGCAGCAATTAAAACAGTCCCGATGCATAATGCTCCAGGGCAAGAAGCAAGTTCCTAGCACTGATTTAATGACTATCCATCCAGTACTGGAAAACAAATACAAATACGCCCACCTAATGACTAATTCATGATGGTCGTACATCGTATGGCAAAAATGTTAAATTTTGAAAATTCCTGTTTCCTGAAAATGCAAAATAATTTTCCTCCTTGGTTTACCATGGGTCAACATGGTTAAAAAGTAAAAATAAGAACTCCCCATAAATCTTATAGCAGTGATAGCAATAGAAACAGAAAACCTCAAGTTTGGGAAGGTTATAAAGGTTTGCCCTACCGGAATGCTACCAAAAGTCCATTAAAATCATTGCTACTCAAGGTGGCACAGAGCTTGTGTTAGGGGTTGCGGGACAGATGGTGTGTTTGCAATTTGCCTCCTTGTTGCAGATGATTCCAGCTCTGGGAGTGGCACAAAAACACCAATGGAGGAGTGAGTGCATTGCTCTGTGGCTCACACAATTTTATTTCCATTAAAAGCTCATTTCAATTTCTGCTCTCTGATTTCACCTATGCTGGCCTCCAGAGAAAGTGAGAACAAAGTCATTTCTACCACTGCCAGAAACAACAAATCTGCTGATCTGTATCCTACTAGGACTCTTGCACCCTGAAGAAATCTCCATGGTGGCACAAAGCATTCCTTGCTGCTGTGGGAATGTGCTGTGCACCTAAATGCTGTGAGCAGAGGCTGCCAGCACTGGCACCAAGACTGGTGTCTCCCTTGCTGACATCTGACAGTTCACTCTAATTGGCACTTCCAAACACTGACTTTGGGAAAACAGCATGTGGTTTGATGCAGAATGCTGTTTTTGCTCTCAGGCTTGTTTATTCATACCTAGAAAACATCCCTTTTTAAGTTGTTCGCTTGGGCACTTATGAATGTGTATAAAGCTTTAACAAAGAGGTTTGCTGGAGAGCTTCCTATTCCTACAAATCCATCTGTTTTGAATCGATATGTGACCATCCAGCTATTTCCACCTTTTCCTCACTCAAGGGACTGCATTTTTAAAGTGGCCTCCATGATCCCTCTTTGTCTCTGCAATTAGTCGTACATGTGCTCCTGCAGCAGGTGTTAATTGCAGTCACAATCTCCATCTTTTTACATCTAAAAATAATACTGGCACCTGATCTGTAAGCAGGCTTGAGCACACAGATACCTAACTGTTAGGATTTATATTATCAGTTCACAAAGGACACATGGAAGAATAAACTGAGATTGTAAAACTGGACTTGCTCAAAAGGACTTCAACTCGCACCACATAAACAGTGTACTCTCCTAATGCAAATGCCACAGGGCAGAGGGAATATCAGACACTCCACCAGTGTGCAATTAAAAACATCTCTTAAAACCATGCTGCTCAAACCAAGATGTGTGCACTTGACTTCCTATTTCAACACTCTGATTTACAATAATTGCCGTAGTTCCCATAAAAGCAGTGGGATTTCTTTTCATATCAAATGAAAGCTATATGCCAAATTCCTAAGCAAATTTTCTTGAAAAAAACCATCCCAGATGAGAACTAAGACAGCAGTGCACAGACAAAGCAGTAAATGAGAAGACTCACTTACTGACATTTGTGTGAAACACAGAAAAAGGTTCCATTCAATACTTGTTGAAAACAAAATTAGCCATAAAGACTAGAGTAGGAGGCCTACTTTAGAAGTTACCAAGCAAAGAAAGAGAGTTACACAATACCAGTCAGGTAACTCAAGCTTTCCTTTACTACCCAACTCCTGCACATGACCTCCTGATCAACAAACAGTGCACGAATGTGTAAAACTATTTTTTTCTGTTTTAATCCAGAAGGCTTTCAGGAAGGAAAACCCAAACAAGCCAGACCAATTTAGACAAATATACCAAGAAGCAATTTCATAGTTTAACTMCTTTTCTCAGATATCTGTTTCAGAATGATGCCCCCTTAGCCCTCCTTAAAAAAAAAAAAATATTATCCCATACCTTGTTCTGCAACAAATATACTGACTTTCATAAGAGAAATGGTATATCTGAGATATGCACAAACATATCACACCCCCTCTCTTTGTCAGTCTTTGCAGACTCTGCTGTACAGAATGCAGCTTTATCAGTTACTTTTTCATTGTGCTAATGGTAACAAAGCCAAGCATCCAAGGCACGTTTAAAAATAATTGATAATGAACCTCTCAGCACAGGCAGTCATACATATTTTATGTGCTATACTTAGTATGTAAGAATCTTGTTGGTCTGTTATTTAATTTTGAAAAGCAAACACCTTAGATGTCTTTCATCTTAAGTACAAAAACCACTTACCCTTCCCACTTCTACAAGATTAGTAACCATGATTATGCTCGCTGTGTTTTCATGCCATACCATCCTCCAGAAGTCATATATTGTCTCCTGCATTGGTCCTGAAACAATAAATCAAATGAAAGGTTATTATCTGAAAGTCTCATGACTGGAAGCTTGTCCCTGGGGAACTTTGTGAAACCGTGACTGTACACATATATTCACATCACTATCATCGTATTTTTCATTTAGGGTCGGTCAATTTCTTTTCTGTCATCCTAACTATCTGCATTTAAGTATTTTTCTTCTGAAAAAGTGTTGAGAAAGAAAGTTCTCCAGCACTTAGGTATTTATCTCCATAATACCCAGAAGTGGAATTATAAAAAATGGATAACATCACTCTTTCTTTTRGCAATTGGATGATAACCTAGGGAAGGTGTATTTGAATGAAATGAGCCTCAAAGGAGTAGGTGGCCTTTCCTGGTTTCTAATATTTTTCTTAGTGTACAATATTCATCAAATTAGCCCAGCTCCTAAATTGTAGTTCCTGAAGTGAGGCAGAAGTTATAGGTTTTTTTTGCTGCAATGTATCACTTTGGAAAACAGTGGGGAAAGCAGCAAAGAAACCTGATGTGCCATGGCAGCAGATCCTCTGCAGTGCTTTCCCTGTGTGCTTCTGTTCATGAACATACAGGGCTTCCTTCAGCGTCATGCTGAAGCTGGCTACCAGCTCCCAGGAAATGCTGCAGAAATGCAAAAGGTTGAAAAAAAACCCACATCTCTTTGTGTGCACCTGGTCCTGTCTGTTTGTAGCCTACACATCTTACCCATGGTGCTCAGTGTGCCACCCCAATTTTAAACCAGTGCTTTAAAATCACTGAGCCAGTAAGAGTAAACAATAYAAACTATAAGCTTAACACCCATACTGAATCCATTACTGAACTGTCACATTGCAGTAAACAATTAGAGGCTTATTTAGAGGAATGACTAAAATCTAAGCTAATTGGGGAACAAATGGATAATGTACTGCTCTAATGTTCCTTTAGTAAAAGAAGCCAACACTCTTCAAGCATTACCAAACCAGATATTGACAGATTTGGGCAGTTTGGCACCCATGTTGTGCGTTTTGATCTCCCTTTGAAAATAAAATATTCACTCTGAAATCAAGCATTTAGTGGAAAATGCAGTAATATATTATTACTATATTGTCATAGCAGAGGGCTTGGACCAGATGGTATTTAAAGATCCCTTCCATCCCTAACCATTCTGTGACTTTGTGACTCTCTGATATTATAGGCAAGTGAAAACCAACTCACTAGGCAAATAACATCACAGTTATGACATAACTTAGATCTGAAATTTAAGAAAAAGGCAATAGACTAAAACTCTTGAATTTTTAAAGAACTGTCTTTATTTACAGCAATTCCAAATTATAATTTTCCACCCATAATTTGCATAGATCATTTAAAGAAGCTATGTATTCTCCCCCTTATTTTATCCATCTTCAAAAATGATGCATGTATGATGAGTTTCATAGGTCTCCTTATAGTTTTGATTTCCATATAGGTTTCCTTGAATTGCTTTCATCGTTCGTGGAACAGAAGAAAAAGCCATTTAAAACAACAGGAAATGATGACTGTTAGAACACAAGAAATGTGAGAAGGTCTTAAGAGTAGAATTAACAGCAGAAACTCAAGCTACAGTTTCTGAAATTACTAAATTCAAGCCGATGTTATAGGTGCAAAACTGAACACCTTTCTTTTCTTCTTTAAATTAACAGCACAGAACAAGTGGTACTTTTGCGAGGTTTTATTCTGAATTTCAACAATACTTTAATCGCTCTGCATCATATGGAAATTTACAGCAAGCTTTTTATTTCTACCTAAGTGTCCTGGATATGTGATACCACCATGGTCCAAGTACAATTTTAAATGTCACAGTAATATAATTAGTATATATTCTAGTGAAAGTTTAGCTTGTTTGTGTTTTAATATTCTAGGATTCAATGTAGCTTTCTTTTGCAATAAAGTCATGACAGCACTGGAAAGGTTTTGTGCCAGCCTCTCCTACTGATTATAAGGAATCAGAGTATTCTACTCACTCTAGGAAATACTGTCTCTGTATTGCTCCTTCCTTCCTCTCAAATCTGAAACACATATTCAGCTCAATTACTGCTGCTATTATCTGTCAAGGAGAATAGCTAAAAGTGGGATTAGGGAAAGGTGGTTTTCCACAGAGCAGCGTCCTGGAAAAAGCCTGCAAGTTCATGACACATTATTAACATTACGTTTGATCAAGGACAAAAAAATAACAACATCATTGCTTCAAGAGTCCTGGTTTAATGGAGAAAATCTAGATGGCTCCCCTGCATTCTGTCTTCATAAGGACTGTGTGATGTTTCAACAAATTTAATCTGAGCATATTTTTGGTAATGCTGCAGGAAAGGTACACGGTCTACACATCTACGCAGGTCTTGTCCCCTTGCAAGAAGTCAGAATCTTTGAGAAACTGGGGYGATGTAGCAAGTTTCTTTATATACTAATTCAGTTTTCTTTCACACAGATTCACTTGAGATACAAGACAGTTGGGCCCTACATTGTAACAGTCATTTCTTTTTGAAAACTCTGGCATAACCTGCAACAATTTAATCCTGATCTCTTTTTTCCCCACAGACTGCATAATTTGTGCTGTGATTTAAAGATTCTTATATTTCAAATCCAGAAATCACAAATTACAACTGGGGAGAGATCCTAAGCACTAATTTATTTCTGTAGATTTTGAATTTGTCATTCTCCATAAAAAAAAAAAGACAATAAATTACAAGAAAAAGAAATCTTTAGGAAAAGTAATGGTTTTTTGCAGGCCAGAGAAAGAGCTGAGCTATAACAAGTTTTTCAATGTTGATTCTAAGGGTACTTCTAGAAGAAATGTCCTATTCTGCAGTGCAGAGTATGGTCTTGTCATCTTACTATCCAAATAAGATAACCATAATTAAAAGTGCTTGACAGGATTTCCTGCTCTCCCTTCATACTCTCACGTGTTTTCTTGCTTTTTGGGTCCAGTTCTTACATGTAGCCTCTAAACTTCTTTCATGTTCAAGACACCAAAAAAAAACCAACCCACCCTAAAACCTTCCTTAAAGTCTCAGTTAGTAATTTTTCTATATCCCATTTTTCTTTTCTTCTTGATATTTTAAAAAAATATTTTCTGACATATTAATAAATTATTACTTGTCTCCAGCAAGAATTCAAAAGCATTAGAGGCTAGGTAGGGTTGTGGGATTTATTGTCCTGAAGAGCTAAAAAATTTGATTCCAGAGACTTGTGGTAGGAGGAGAAAGAGGCTATAATTGTTCTAAGCATCATCTTAACAGATGTGTGCACAATAGGCATAAAGGTTATTCTCAGCAGTTGCCCTCTTGCAGGAGGAGAAGGTCTGAAGAGAAGGTACTGTGCTAGTCGACAGAAAGCCTGCAGCACACCCCATTAGCTCCTCAATACAGTACTTGGTATCAAAGATCTCTGCTGTGAAAAAAAAAGAGAYCACCAACAAACTGCAACCAGAAGATGAAAAGCAAAGGAAGATAAGAAAAAGAAATCAACCCTCCAAACCCCTAGCTAATTAAAGGCATTATTGAAAAACCTCAACAGAAACGATTGGTTGTGTATATTACAACCATTGGTTCTATTACAAGCAGTAGTTAGTTGCTGCTTTGGGAACAAAAACATATTAGGAAATGGAACATCACACAGCTTTTATGAACGATTTAGACTCTTTAAAGCTGCTTTTTTAACTAGTTTTCTAGTTCCTCTATTTCTGCTTCCTATTGTGAAAYGCACTTCTGAAAACTGGTATTGCTGCTGGGGTATGAGATCAATTTGAATATGATGAACTAGCCCAGAATATAGGAAAAAGTGTTCAGGTGTAGGGAGGCAATAAAGCAAGCACATGAATAAACAAGTAAAGCCTGAATCTTGAAGCATACATAGCACTTACTCACACAGGACTTTTAAATCTGTGGGTCATTTTTCAATTTCTAGAAAAGCAAGCAGCTTAGACAAGGAACAAAAAGCTTCCAAAATATTTTTCTAACATAGAATGTCAAATCCACCAGCTAACATTTGGTCCACCTGAGACTGAGTTCAGCGATAGATATTAAAGCTAGAAATGTGCAGAAAATTAACACACACCCTTAAGCTCCAAAGGCTCCCCAGGGACAGCACATGGGCAGTGGGAGCCATAAATASGTGCTAATAGAGGCAGGGGACTGACAAGATGCGAGACTTGTAACTGCAGCAGTTAAATTCCATCTTGAAAAGAGAGCAGAAATACCCCTTACAGTGAGCAGCCACAACTACACTGCATGAGGAGGTGATTATAAAATGGTCCCTTCACCTACTGGTTACTGTGGTTTCTGGTAGYAATGAAAACTGCCTCCACTTTTTACTGAAGCAAAACCTGCTGCTTGCTGCTGTGACTGCCTACAGCTGGACTACTGAAAGACACTTAGCTAATATACCTACTTACAGGGAGCTGCATTTTAGCCCTCATTCTTTTACTATGTATGTTCCCTTCAAAATGAACTTGAGATACAGTGAGTGTTTTCCTATTAAGAGATACGGCTGCAAGGCAACAACAATAACAACAAAAGCCCAAAAGCAATGATTCCCTTTGCATCTACAGTGTCAAAAACTCCMAAACCCATTATGTAGCAGAAATTGTCTAAAATACACTCAAAAGCATAAAACCAGAGGGGAATAAAATATTGGGAGAGGAGACAACAAGGTAGTAGATTAAAAATTTCAAGAACTCTTGTTTTCCTAATAAACCTTTTGGGACAGATGTAGCTGTTAGCAGGACAATTTATTTCACAGGAGGAAAAAAATTTAAAATTTGCCAGTCCAGAGATCTGATAATCCACAAGAATGTGTTATTTGCTCTTTTAACCATGCTAGAATTTGGAGGTAAATATGCCTTCAGAAAAAGATATGTAATAAACTGCAGCTAATTGTTACTTTACACTGTAAATGTCACTGACTGCAGGCAAGGGAACAAATCCCATAAATGGAATACATTTTTTTCCTACTCAATAAGGCAATTTGCCCAAGATTTTGTCAAAAGGAKTTTGCTGGTGCATCATAATGTGACCAAGTTTTCATGATTGTTCAGTTCTGCTAGTCTCCCAAATACCTCCTGGGAAGCTCATCACTGGTCAGCAGCTCTGCAAATCTGGACACTTCCTTAGGTGACCAGGTGTAGGCTAAAGAGTCTTGAGATTGAATCCTACTTTTTCAGAAAGTATCCTGTCTTCAGGTACAGATCCCAGTTGTGCTGACTTAGCCAACCAGCAAGATAAACTTGCTGGTTCAGTATTTTTTATAATTCCATGACCACACAGCAGTACAGCTGCTGCTGAATCATCTTCACCTTCCCAAACGAGCTGGTTTCTGGCATGGAAAGTCATTTGAAGATCTGTTCAATTGCTGATAATCTGATTTGTCAGGGGCAGTCTTCACCATGTGCTTGTTGAATACTTATGGTATAGCATGCATTGAACTTTCACTCACGCTCCCAGGAGCTCTTAAGCATTTAATACCTCTGTAAAGTCCAGAACAAAACCCTGCTAAAACTTCAAAAACTCAGGCAAAGATTATGCATCTTTTCTCTCTCAAAATAGGTGTAGACATTTGTTTTCTATTGTAACATATACACTTAACTTTAAGGGTTTACACAAGAGCATTTTCATAGGCACAGTATGTGYGTTCCCATTATATGAACAATTTTGATATCTGAGATAAAGCTGAAGTCAAGGTATCACTACACCATAYGGGCCCACTGCTCACCACTAGCTATCAAAATGCATACAGATCAGTCTTTTGTGTTTCTAGGTCTCAAGAAAATAATGATGAAAGAGAACCAGGTCACATAACCTGGAAGTCTTCTAAATGCCTTATGAAGTCCTCTGAAGTCTGTTCCAGAAACTAAAAGAGCATTGAGGGTAAAAGGTACCCCAGTGCAATCCACCTGTTCACTTTTCCTSAAGTCTCCTCCAGGCCTGTCACTGTAAGAATTAGCACACTAAAAAGCAACAACATTTGTACTGGCAAAACCTGGCCACTAATGCTTCGGTGTTATTTGTTAATTGCTAGTTTCTAGTTGTCATACACCTTTTATGCACTAAATAATCTCAATGAAATAAATAAAACCCCCATCATGAGCTGAAAAAAACCCATGTTTTTACCTTTTTCCCTTTATTTAATTTGAATTCATATTTAATTCCAATGTTGAGTGTGATGACATTTGAAAAGCACTTTCTAACTTTAGTTTTACAAGTATTAATTATTACATAATATTCAACAGGGCTATATTGTAATTATACAGCTATGCTGGATTTCCTGATAAAATCTTCCTTACAAATGTCTCTTGCCTTGGAAAAAATATGAATAAACAAAGTTGTGGATGGCTTACCACTGAGGCTGGTTCCCTATAAGTATGTTAGACTGGCAAGGATGCCTGAGGCTATGGTTACTCTCATGGAARAATCTTCTGCCCCAGTCCAAGACCTTATTTTAACAATTCTTTCATTGTAGTAGATTCAGAGATTTCACAGAGAAAAGCCAACTGCTTGCAGAGGCAGTAATGGCCTCATACTCAGCTGAGAAAAGATACCAATTTGCAAGTGAGAAATTCTACTAGAACTTAATTCACAAGCAAATAGAATTGTTTGTTTTCTCCTAACACTAGTTTTAACCCAGGCTTCAGAACATACCATGCATATCAGATRTATCTGAGTTGCAGCCAGTCTGCCAATTCTTCTTTTGGCCTTTTGCAACAATACCACCTTATAATTCTTACCCCCAAAAAACCAGTATTCAGCAACACTGCTCAACAGTAAGCCACCTCAGATATACTCAAATGGGTTAATCAGGACTGAGATACAAATTTAAAATGTGCTTTTCATTATTTCCTACTTAGATGGATTGTCAATAAGAAACAGAYCTGACTGAATCCTGTTAGCTTGACATTTCTGGAAAATGCTGCTTATATAGCAAGCTGAAATGCTTTATTGGGACAAATCCTGCCTAGTGCAGCTACTGGCARTGTAGAGGCTTTCTACTGTATCCTTTGCTCTGGAAAAACACAGCTTTCTCTCATTACCAGCCAAAGGACAGCACAGTGAATAGTAATTGGCTGATTTTCAAGCACAAACTGAATCCTACCTGCTTTGAGCTAGCCAGCCAGCCAGCCCTGCTGCCTGCACACTGCTATATGTGAAAATTGGCTTTCAGAAAATGAAATGTTCAAAGTGCTTTCAAGTCCCATTAGCTTTCAACAAGGCTTAGATGACTAAGTGACTGCGGAGCATGTGGAAATTTTATGTATAGCTCCCATGAGACTGACCTGTGCTTAGGCTGGCTTTCTATACCACCTACTCCTATATTTAAGGAGTGAGCACTAGACCTCTTACAGGAAGAAGAATAGGAGAAGATTGACCTGTAAATTCTACATCTCTTTCGAAAAATAAAAAGAAAACAAAAACATTGTTACTTACAATGTACAGTAGTGGGGAGCCAGAGTCCCACTGTTTTATGAAATAATGCAAGTGTTTCAAAAATAGCTAAAATAAAAAAACCCTCCATTCTGAATTCCCAGTTTAATATAGAAATACTTAAAAATATTATCCTTTGAGCAATGATAAAACTGATTACTCCAGAGATTTCTTCCTTTAAAATTGCTCATTTCATAAAAGTAGATAATTAGTTTGAAAATGCATATTTTCTAAATGCATGTATATTTACATACACATCAGCTGTTGGCTAGAGCTGGATCGTTTCACTTGTTGGCACTTCCTCTGCTCCTATTCTGCAATGATTCTGTGGCTAGTCAGATGGAGGAATGTGGTATTTATTCTCTGGAATATCATATGGCATTTTCTTTATTGATACAGATCTAACTGGGCCAGAACAGTGCCCATCTCAATGCATTATTTTGTCTTCATTATGGTACTATCTAGAAATCCSAGTCTGGGACTGGAGCTCCATTGAGCAGAAGTGCCTTACATACAAAATTCCCCTGAATGCACAAAGGTGTTCATGCCCCTCACAGTCATAAGAAGCCAAACATACCTTGAAAGACAACAGAAGTGAGACAGGCTTTGAAAGACCTGAACAGTCTTGGTACAATACACAGCAACCACAATATGACAACTTCTACCATTCCTGAATCATCTTACCTGTTCCTGCTCCATGTTAGTATTACCACCATTTTCAGAAACAAGTCATTGCTGAACTTATTTTAAAGGCTGTGACCACACTTTATTCGTGCACTCCTGACAGGTGCTATTTAAGACATTTTTATACCACTACAGCTAATGCTGCTAGCTAAGTTTCCATCTAATAAAGTGTTACACACTTATTGATTGACATTTCTCCACTGTTAGATTTCCAATACTAGCTCAGTTTGTTCTATTTGAACAAAATAAAATGAAAATGTCATATGGCTTTCCAAAGAATAAACAGTACATTTCCACAACACCTTTTGACTACTCACAGAAGTACTGCAGCAGTAACAGAGGAACTGGCAGCAGCAGAAATTGTCCAGATTTAAACAGTTAGCCTGAGATGAGACAAAGCTGAATGCAATAAAAGCAGCGTACATAACACTACTGTCCACGCATGCACCCTTATGCCACTCAAGAGAGCAGTTTTTTCTGATCTTAAGTGCAGGAAACTAAAAAACCAAACTACTACATCAAAAACAGTTTAGCTGTAGTTGAMTGTTGTTCATCCAGTCTAACTGAAGAACTCTGTCTTTCATATGATGTGCTTGCCCCACAGCAGAGATGTTAAATGGTCTGTTCCTCTCATTAACATTTTCTCAGACTGTGTAAATCCAGCATCTTCCAAATTCTGAATTACATGTAGCACTCCCGGGGGTTAGAAATCCCTAGTGAAGGCTATGTGGGATACCTGAGTCATGCCAGAGCCTTGAATCTTTACCTTGCAGCTTTTAAGACAGCACTGCTAGACAGTGGCTTGCAGAGAGTGTGCTTCAGGTTCTTCTTCTATGAAACAGGAAAGCTCTGAATAAGTAATTGTACCTAGAGGCCTTGATGTATTTTCCAAGGGAGTGTACTGGCTACAGAGAAGTAAGTCTCACTCATACATGGACCTTCTTTTGCTCTATGTACTACAGATACTTTAATTGCTTAATTATAGTCAAGCACGTGGGAAGAACGATGGGTGACTCCTCCGGGAACCTGAGATACAGGTATGAATACATCAGATGGGACAGCAGTGAAGGCACTGGCTCTCTGCCTGAGGTCCCAGCTCTGGCTGAAGGATTACTCCAGGAGGCTTGAGACCATGGTTCAAACCTGAGCTGTCTTTGTGAGAGCAGTCCAATAGAAAGTTTCAGTTGCTGAATCAGTGTTTTCCACCAAGAAAGCTGTTTATGTTTCTAATTTGCGCATTCTTCTTAATAAGCATGATTTGCATTGTGGAAATATGAATACCTATTAATCACTCATTCTAAATAGCTCATCTGAGCTTGGAAAGACTAACACAGATTTTTTTTTTTTGTAAAAAACATGCTGCATCTAGCATTTCCAAAACAAAAATCTTAGGTAATTGACTTGTTGGACTGGGCTCTTCATATCAACTTGTAATGCAGAATCAATTTTGATGATGGATGAGAAGTTTAAGATCATTTTATCCCCTTCAGTAGAAGGTTCCTTAGGGAATGGACAAAAGAACCTAATTAGTCTTTTGCGTTTCTACTTTCTACTTCCATGTTGAGTCAATCATAAGCATCAGATTGTAATAAAATCATCACTATTCTCTAGCTCAAAAATATGAGTTCATTTTGGCTACTTGTTTCTTTTATTTTTCCCCAAGGACCTTATTGTGAAGGAATGTTGCTCATGCCTGTGAGTAAGATATTCAGATGCTGTATTTTTTAATCTTGTACTGGGAGTTTAAGTGCATTAACATGAACACTTTACCTAGATGAACAAACAAGATAATTTAGTCTGCATTAAAGCATAAGTAAAAATGCTTAGAAAAAACTTCTGTCACAGTTGATTGTCCTGATAAGTATCTCATGAGTGAGACATATCACTCACAATGTATTTTGGTATTTAAGGGTAGAGAATATTGGTACATTTATTTCTTCCYCACAGAAATAGTCAGTATCTAACAACTGTTAGTCAGATCAAGATACRTACAAAAGCCATTAAAAAAGATGTTATTTGATATTTTAAAATGATATTTTTCTTTTCAATGTCAAGATAATTATGATTAAAAATCAAATCTATGTAACCAAAAACTCAGCACTATTATTTATTGTCATTTTTGGGGATCACCTAGTTATTTTTACCACTTTGAGTAGGAAAAGGCAATGTTAATTTTTCAACTCTGTTTTTTCATTATATTTTATGGGAGAAAGCAGTATTTGATATATACTGTGAACAAGGAATACCATTCTAACATGTCAAGTGTATTTGTGCTCGGTATAGACACAATACATGAACGTGCTTGCAACAGAATGAGATTTAGAAACAGCAGASGGAATCTCCAGTCTACATCTGAATATGCAACTGCATGGAAGAATAYAGATAGACAGGGAAAGAAATTAATCTAATAAGCCTGTATCTTTTTTTTTTTGTTTTTAAAGGCAGTGCTTCGAAATCACCTGGGCTGTCATGTGCATAGGTGGCCATATCAACACAGAGATTTCAGCTGCCACCAAAGGATATAAAAGAGAGAAAAAACAACAGACTTCAAAGATTTGGAAATGGTTACAAGAAAAAAACCAAATAAAAACAAAAACAATCAACCAAAAACCACACAAATACAAAAAAAACCCAACTCCCCAAAAAAACCAAACCACCCAAAACCACCAAAAAAAGCCATCCCAGTTTATTTGCTTCTTGATGCATTTGTTTCTGAAATACATCTTGTTTTGTAAACTTGCTACACTACTTTTTTTTAATCTAGGAGATGAGAAGACCAAAAGCCTTCTTCCTCCAGACTGCTGAAGACCATTTGGTGAATAAACTTCACAGAAAAAAAGATGCCCTGACTATGTGATTTTTCTGACAAAGTGCATTTCTTGGCCCTTTTTCTGCTTTAGCACTAGCCTTCACTGATTGACAGGTGTGTTAACAGGACTCTGTCTAGCACCTCTGGCTGCTAGGTACTCCCCCCACCAAGCCAAATTTATGACTGATTTTTTTGTCAAAGATGGAAAACTACTCGTGACACATCASCTTTTCATAATTTGCTTTCCTCTGAAATACAGACATGCAGGTGAATTTGTGCAGCTGATGCTGCATACACCTTCCTTGAACAAAAAATGGATTCTAGTGCATAATATAGGCAGGCAATTAGTAGTCAGAGCAACACTAATAGATGGTCACCTTTATAATGTTCTTTTCTGAAAGTGTTTGGTTCACAAGAAGAGTGTGCTCCGCTCTTGTCAGAAAGATGACAATTTCCCTGTTTACAGAATATATTTTAAGTTACATATTTTTAAAGAAGAAAAATATTCTACTTTTCACACAATCTTCTATTTTCTACATCACAACCAAGAAACATTTTCCTTTTGCCTTATTTGCCCCTAATTCTTTACTGAAGACTCTCATTTCTCTTACTTTATTCTGATATGCAAAGATCTGTTGTAACTTTTCTAGTCTGATTTYCACAACACAGAATTCGAACCAAGGTCTTGTCTTTGAGACAGGGATCTATATATGCTCTGAAGTCCTTTATGTCTGATTTTCTGCAGCTCAGTCTGTGTGGGGGAGAGGATAGGAAGAATTGTTTTTTCTTCCTCTATGGCTTTGACAATGAACTAGAGAAAAATCGTCATTTTCTCAAACTTGCTTCACAAGCCACATTGACAAGCAAGTGAAAGAACAGCCTGCATGGGATTTCGGAATTTATATTGGCAAATAAATACTAAATAATTATTTATATAACATCTAGAGCTTGTTTGGGCTTTCAGAGAACTTCCAAAGCTGTATGAAAGGTGRGCATGTATTACATACAAAATGTAGACACACATGTGAAAAATGCAAGTGCCTTCACCTAGCAATGAACCTATCAGCAGTTTTCTAACACTGCTCCAATTTCAYTTGGTCTGTACACAAAGATCCAGGGAAAGGAAACACTGCAACAAAGCCTAAGTCAWCTTTGTATCAGAAAAGCATGCTAGCTCTGGGTTTACAACCTTCCACCTGAATGGGGTGTCTCATTCCCTGCACAAATAAAACTACCACACAGCTGATTATGACAAAGACACAAAAATACAGAAATGATGAAAATGGTGAAAGACAGCTGCTCTGACAGTTATCACTAAATCCTCGTATTACAAATGAAGAGGCAGAGAGAAACTCTGATATTCTCATGCACCACAAAGCAGAAACTTGTAAAACACATTGACTTTGATGGTTACTAGTTTTTAGTACCCACTGTTTCTTTTTGTCCTCAACAGGAGTAAAAGTACAAATTTCTAACAGATACTCAAACACAATCGTAATCATGAGTCTTTGGTGGGTAATGGTAGCAAGTGAGCTAAGGTGAATTCACCATATGGCTTCACGATATCAACTGCAGATGGCATTTTCACATATAAAGGGTCTATTACCTCTGTATGTATTTAGGTGGGGCAAAAAGTAACKTTTTAATTTGTCACCAGTATTGCAAAACAGGTGAACTTGGTTCTATAAAGCCTCATCTCTCTAAAGGGGGGCTGAGAATGGGCTCATTGACTGAAGACAGATGGCTTCAACCACCTTTCTAATGTTTTGAAGATTACGAAGTAAAGAATAGCAGCAAAACCAGTTGAATCTTCAAGATTAATACAGGTACACAGAATTCACTTAGTACATATATCAGGAAAACAGTCTGGCTGTTTTCAGACCCACATCCTGCAAAAAAATTACAGCATCTATGAAACTGAAAAATTGTGGACAACTATTTTGCCTTGCTGTTATTTAATTCTCCCTGAAGTAATTTCACATGCTATTATTCATCTGAAGGCTAAAAAAGTAAAAGTTTCTTTGTAAAGAGAAGTGTGGAGCTTCCACACTACTGTAGTTGTGACAACTTTTTGTGACATAAAAACAAAAAACATGCCAAGGAAGTTAAGAGTATTGTTATTTAATGCACTATTTCTGCTTCAGACGCCTAAAAGGAAAGTTTCAGTTTGAAAGAAAATGTGTTTTTGTTTCTGAAAACCCTTATTAAAATGTTCACACAGCACACAGAGTTGTGTGTGGAAGAAAGACAAGTATTTTGCAGAAAAGAGAAGGAATATGAAAGGGGTTATTAGAGAGGCAACATTATGCTGTTGGTAGTGAAGACTGTAAACATTTTCCTTGTAAATATTTATTTTCAAAAGTTTCTAACTTATACCTAAAACGTCCTCCTGACTGAAACTTGGCTTGATGTCTGTCTCCATAATAAGCAATACAGAAAGCAATTTTGCATCTGCTTTACAACTGGATACAGAGGCAAAAAAAGAGGTTGAAAGGCTACACTGTATCTGAAATTGTCATATTTTCAAGAGTAACTTTTTACAGTCATTAAGATATGCTCTGAAGTATTTCCACAAAACATCTCAGATCCAGCYGCTCTGCATGCTGCAGAAAGCAGAGACAACATGAACTGTGGGCAGCATTCAAAAGTCTGAGATGCACAAAAGAACATACTTTATATGTAAAGACATGCAACCTGCATGTGAGATATCTGCTGTTTCACACAACTGACCTGCTTGAAAACCTGCCCTGGTGGAAATGGCCATAAGTGWTGCTGTAGAACTGTGCTAACATTCATTTGTCACTCATCATTTACAGCTGCTGGTGCTAGGAAGCATCCAAAACCCTTGACAGAGACTCACTAAAATAAGCTACAACATAGCTCAGTAAACTACCTGAGCTTCAGGAGACACAGAACAAATAAGTACAAAGCCAATCATTTTTTTTTCCTGCTCAGTAATCAAGGTGAGACATTCTAGATCGGAAGTCATACAATAGTCAGAATATCCAGCACTGTGTGTGAGAATAAGCACTGTAAAGATATTCAACCTAATGCTCTCACTGAACGACCAGGTTAATATTCATTGATTACCTAACTTCTGTAAAAAAATAACTTTTAGCTTCCAGTAAATTGAGCAGATCATACAAGAGCTCAATATTCTCCTATACAAAGAAGAATTATATGTATGGGACCAAGGGAAATATAAAGCAAAATAATGAGTTTTAAATTGCACCAGCCTGCTGGTTCTGCATGACCCAATAYTCTGGCTTCTGACGAGGGATTCTTTTAAATCATGGTGACTCAGGTGCAGATCCCATCTGTTGATGCCAATTACAGCAGATCACCAAAAGTCTTTATTAGCTGTAAATTCAGTCTACCACTCACATTATACTTATCACATAAAGGAAAATTGACATTAATTTAGTAATTGAAATTGCACACTCTGAATGTATTTCTCTTAAAAGCTGAAGTAAAATAATTTCTGATATTTAGTTGAGAAAGCCTCCATTAAGAAATTCTTTTAAAAAACATTTCCACCCCTAATTCAAGGTAGGAGCAGGATGCTGTGAATGCCAAGGYGGAAAGCTACCAGTCTGCACGTCAGACTCTGGTTAGTATGGAAGACAGTAACACTTCAATAAACAGGTGATTAGGCAACTCCCAKCCCTGTTAAAAGCAGATTGGTAGTCTATTACAAACTGATTAAATTTGCCACTTCTYCACTTCAAACAATTATATTTGCTCATTAACACTTGATATGTTGAATGCAGCTTAAGAACATAGGAAAATTAAATATCAATCATTCTAACTCCTCAGAGATTTAAAACTGACTCACATAATGATATTTTCCTTCAAAGAACAATAGGCATGTGCACCTGTGAAAGCTGCTGTGGAGGAGAAAAGGGAAGATGAGAAAAGTTATTTAAAGATTGATGAAAAGTAGCTATCAAGGGAATTAGGCATGCAGCTTAACTCTTGTGCTGCACTGATGTGTTCTTACATACCTGATGAAAGTGTGTTGTAAAACAGAGCATGAACATTGCTGCCCACAGTGCAAGCTGTGGCACATGACATGATTGTTACTAAGGCTGACCTAGAATAGGATCATAAAGTATCTTGGGACCTACAAGGATCATCAAGTCCAACTCCTGGCCCTGCATACATCAGCCTGAGAATCCCCACGTGTGCCTGAGAGTGTTATCCAAATGCACCCTGAACTCTGGCAAGCTTGGTGCCACGACCATTTCCCYGGAACATACGGAGGCATAGTCTGAATGTGAAACAAATGTGTTTCTTTCATAGTTAATGCTGAGTCCTAAAGGAGTTCTGGAGATTATTCCCAGCTACTTTATCACCTTTGCAAAACACAGAGATTGTATCTTACTGGAAGTGTACTTTGTCAGGAAGCTTGGATACTGGAGAGTAACACTAACTRGCCTTTAAACAACTGCATCTATCAGGAGGTTGCAGAGAACCATAAAAAGCAGAAGAGTAGTTTTAATCCTATTGTGATGATGGGAAAGCTGAGATTGAGGGAGGAGGGAAAATAAACTTTCTCATGATTCTTCATCAGGTCACAGASAGAACCAGACAGAACACATAAACTGTTGAGATCAGTGTTCTTCATTCCTACAAATTAAGAGGTACAAACCTGCTTTCCAACTGACCTTAAAAAGTAASATGTTAAAGATGTAAACCACAAAAACATCACAGCCAGATAATTTTAAGCTGGCTGTAAATTGCATGCTTACTTTTAAATTAATTTTACATTATTCAGAGAATTTGTTTCTTACTCATTACGCTATGGGAAGAAGGGGTTAGGCATTCCCATGTGCACTTAGCTGCACCTACACAGAAGACATTGATGTTACCCAGCCCCAAAATAGACAGCTGCAACAGTAATATATTCTTTGCATCTTGGAAGAACATTAGCTTCTACTCCTCCTATTCTCTTTCTTGACTAGGTACTTCTTGAAACCATATGAGGAAAAAATATGGGACTTGCTGGCGGATCTGGTAAACAGATCTTCAGCACATTATTCATATGTAATTACATACTTGGTTTTAAGTCCTTGGTTTTAAGTAATTACATACTTGGTTTTAAGTCCTGAAAGTACAAAACTTCAAGCTTGGTATTTGCTATTCAAGTACTATGATGATTGTAATAAAAATGATGATAAATTACAATAAACATTGTGATAAAACAGTATTTAAACTTTAGGTGGGGACCTATGAGAAAGATATCTGGGAGATCTTCTGGTTAACTTCCTGATGAAAACTTATTGCAAACTACAAGGTAAAAGCCAACTGTTTATCTTTTTATTTTCAATTAAAAGTGAAAAACAACACCACCGTTAGGTAAACGTTAAATGGAACAAACCATTTCTTCTTTGAAGAGGAGGATGTAAAARTCCAAAATGAATAAATCAAGTGCTGCATTTTTGTTCCTGTCTTCCTATCTGGCTGAAACCATGACAGTGGCTTGTCTGTAGAGACTGTGGGCYAAGGAACATGGTGGGTGGGCAGCAGAAGGGGAAGATGAAGCACATTTACATGGCTCATATTCTAAGATCACAAATTCTGAAAGTATAAAACTTTGGTCTAGAAGTGTGATGCTGACACTAGTGAAGTTGCTTTGGAAATCTGTGCCCTGCCCCACAGTCATCTGACATAAAGCAGCACCACATTTAAGACTGTGGACAGCTGAAGTACAGCAAAGCATAGATAAGAAACCTCCCACTGGTTTAAGTGGGGACTGGAGGCAGAAGACTCTGGGAAACTTAAGAAACAACTTCAATCACAGCAAGATGCCTTATTTGACATGGTCAACATTTTATTTGCTTTGATTAAAAAACATTTAAAAAGTATGTGAGCTCTAAACCCAACACATGTTAAGATTACTCTGAGCATATTATACTCAGTACTCCAGCTGGGTCCCTTAAAAAATTGAAATAACATCTGTGGGTGGATCTCAGCTTTCTCAGATCCACGAGCAGATGCAGGAAGCTCTGTCACAGACTACCTATTACAAAAAAGATTCCCTCCAATCAGTGGAGGAGCAATCAAATTTTCACACACGCTATCGAAGCATAGGCAGGAGATTGGCATATTGTTCAATATTATGACTAAGAAGTCACAGAAGACTCATTCTTCCCATTTGTTCCAGCTCTGAACTTGACCAAAAAAATAAATAAGGACTGCATCAGAATGCAAAAATTATGTCTTTGAAGACAAGTACAAACTGAAAATTAATTTGTGCGTTGATAAAAGAATAGGCTCTTTTTCTAGAGCAAGCATTTAAATGACAGCCTGTAAAACTGTCTCTGYAGAACCCTGTGATGAATCCTTCTGCCACTGCTTAGATGTCTTTTGCTCCTCTACCAAAAGGTGCTAGCGGAAGAGTTTTGTATTTTAAGGACCTGGAGCCTAGTTATCATTGAACAGTTAAGAGAACATGCATTTGCATGACACTGTTGTCTCTCTGAAGAGGTACAAAACATTTCTACCATGACTCATTTCCTTTTTCATGAGTAACAAAATGCTGAGTAACTTCTTTGAAAAAAGATGCATTTAGCTTTTTTACTCAAAACCTGTTTTAACACAAAGGTAAAGGAGTGCTCACTTGAAATACCTGAAAATTTGGTAATAATTTAGTTTCCTCGCTTCTACCTAAGTGATTGAGCCGACTCTACCCTGGATATTGACTGTGGCAAGAATTCGTGTTAGAGAGAATAAACTGCGATCCGAGTACCAAAACCTCTTAGCCTCACATAACTGGAAGGAAAGGGTGAAAAACTTACCTTGTGTAGCAATGTAGTGATTTGGTCTATGATACCCCTAGAAAAATTGAAAGGAAAGAAAAAATCAGCAATTTGCACCTTGGCTATGTTCCTATGAGCCAAACTTCATTTAGGATAGTATTCAGTAAATGTCACAACAATACAAATAATGTATTAGATGCAAAAGATCTTTTCAGCTGGGGAAGGGCAAGTGAGAAGGGAAACAAAAGCAAATGTGTTTTCTACAAAATACTGTAGTTGCAGCCTTGTATACTAGGGGCCAGAAGTAATATGTTCTTTTGGTCCCTTGTTGGCTCTGCTGAGAATGAACAGCATGAAATGCTTGCAGTTAACGACATTAGGTGCTCACAGAGTCTGAGATATTCCTTCACCTATTGCTGTTGACTGCAAAGCCTATCCCTTTTTAAACAGTAAAAAAAATGTCATATTTGCACTCAGCCTGGGGAAGGCAGGAGGGCACAGTGTTCACTCTGACTTTGGTGGTTTGTTTATGTTTTATTTCTCAACAGTAAAAAGGACTATAAGTTCTTTGATTAAATCATTTGGTATGAACATACTTTTCCAAGAAGAACATAATACAACTTTGATGACAAGAGCAGCTTAATCACAAGCTGGCCAAGCAATAAAGASCAATACTCTATGCATTCTTTGCAACATGGAAAAGGTTGCCAAAATTTAATGATAGCATTTTTATAGTATTTGAATTTCTGATGTGATTGGAGTGGCACCAAATTGTTAGATCATGCACCAGTATGTTGATCAATCCAGTTGTAGGAGTGTTAATATTTGAAAAACAGTTATGATKCATTGTCAGTTATCAGCAGGAAGAACTTCAGGCTGTAGTACATATGCCATTGCAATTTCTTTGTGAAATAGCAAGAGGAAATGCAGTGATACAAAGTGGGAAAGAATCAAAACAACTGAAGATACTTTAAATATTACAGAAAGAATAATGTGAGTTACAGAACTGATTTCTTTACATGACACTGAAGCAAAATTTGGAAGTCTGTGAACTGAGAAGTGYTCACAGAGCTACAGAATGGGTTTTTTTCCTGCTATATGTTACCTAATCCTTAGTGCCTAGGATCAAACACTTCCATTTTCCAGTGAAAAAAAGCATGGGAAGAAATACATCATAGCCATTGTGTCTATAATGGTGCCATTCGTTTACTAACGTGTTATACTGACAGCACGGCAACTGCAGTAATAACTGCATGCAATAACAAAATTAAAGCTGCTGCTATACTAGAAAAAACAGTGTTTCTAGCAGAAACCCGACTAGCAAATTATAAACAAACATGCTGTGTTTTGTGACAGAGTAGTCTTTGGAGGATGCCTGCAGTCCTCCAAGCTTTGCAATGAAGCCATCTGCTGAGGCTAGAAAGGGTCACATTTTTTCCATCCTTTTGTACTCCATAAACAAAAAAAAAGTTTCTATGCAGATATCTCTCAGCATTTTATATGAAACTGTATAATCGAAATCTTTATTTCTCATATCTCATAATATTTTAGAGTAAGATCCAAATCTGACACAAGAGCATACTACTAGCCTAAAACGAGAACAATCCTGAATGCTGGAGAAAATGCGAAAGTGAATTCAGATCTAAGTCCCCAGTGTGAACACTCCYTTCATGACAGATTACTCTCTTCAGAGATTAGTGTGGCGTCTAACTAAATATATTTCCATATGTGCCTTCACTAGTTGGTGACTATGCTATTCTTTCAAACAGCAAGGGACTGAACAGAAATCTGAGCTTAGTCTAATGATTCTTGAATGTGCTTATAAACATCAGTAACAAGAGGTATCTTCAGAAAGTTCCTTTAGACTTCATATTGTTACAATTGAAGTACCTACTTTTCTTGTACAGCTCTAGATCCTCCACATTCAGAAAAAAAAACCAAACAGTTACATTCCTGTTTCATACTAGTAATTAAATTTGAACTGCAAAATCTGACACCATTTTTCAAAGGAAAAAAAAAAACCTGCTGAACAAGAAATCTTTACAGGCACCGTTTGCTATGAAGCAGCAATTGTTTTACTTAGCCTAACATCCAGCACTCCCTGTAAATAGTAAAATTACTAACTTTGCTATCCATAGACTTGTGGCTTTAGATAAATAATACTGGCTTTTTAATGATTTTCAATTCTACTTTTGAGCTCATTCTTTCAACCAGAAACACCTTGTCTCTTAAAGAATTTATTTTAATGTAAAACATTAAGTTAACATGATGCAGAATGAACAAAGAAGCCACTTTCAATAATTAAACAGCCTACATATTTAATGAAATGTCTTGCTTGCATTAGAAATACTGGTTAACAGCTGCAGAATATACTTTGAAGGCAACTTAAAAGTGCAGAGATGACAAGAGACTGCAAATCTCTGCATTAGGCATTACGGAGTTTTGTCACATTAATATGCAAACAGCTTTCTTTTAAATGTGGAATGATGCCAAGCTGTTGACAGAAAGGGAAAATAACATTTTGCTAGCCCATATAAGCACCAGCAGGCAAAGTAGCCATACAGTGTTCCTGGCAARGTTTCAGTCTAGTGGCAGTTGGAGGAAATGACTAATTTCATTCACTGATTGACAAACCTTTGAGGCTTTTCYCTTCCTTTAGTGCACACCTAGCTTCCAAAGGTAGCACCCTCCAGTGCTAAACAATGTTAGCAGCTGTTATTAGCTGTGGTATCTATTACAAATTGTGAATAATGTGAGAATAAGAGTTCCCTCTTTGACTGAACACAACATTAGGCTTGTTGATTACATCAGGATACGCACATCGATATAATTCCCATTGATGTAATCGGAACTTGTTTCCCCTTCAATAGGCTGCAGTCTCACTCGAGAATGATCATCTGAAAAGGGAACAATAGACAGGAAAAAGAAGTAATTAAAGACATATCCAGTAACACAGGCCTAATCAAAATATTCCTTTATAGTCAAACTAAAACCTTGGAAATTGCAAGTTCATGCTTATTTTGTTGAACATGAAAACCATATCTACCTTTAACTCTCATTTCAGTCATTCACAAGCTTTCCAAATCCCCCCTGGTTTTCAGTATGAGTTTCTTAAATCTTATAATGTGAAACCCATKACAATTATCACTTTTGCCTTGACCCTCTGCTTTTGTCAACAAAATAACATTAAGTTGTCAAAGGTTTATTCATTTGGAAATGCTTCTGCCAGTACTGAGGAGGAGCTGAAGTCATTCAAGACATAATGCCACCTCCGAGTTTTTGAAGGAAACTTGTTATCTTTTCAATAAGAGAGAAAGCAAAACACAGTAATGGCAAAACCCAAGCAGTAAGACAATGGCTTTGTCACTGAATTTTGCTCCACTGTGGTCGTCTGTATCTATCCAGGGCTGTGAAAACACTTCCAACTTTATTTTCTAAATTCCAATCTGAAACATCATGGCATGAATTAATCTTATWACAGCTGCCTCTTCTTCTCTATGATAGAGGAATTGCTAGAGGCTAGTTTCCACTTTGCACAAGAATATCTGTAGGATGGCAGGGCTCCTTCTTCTCAGAGACTTTGTAAGCTCCTCTTAAAACACAATTTGAGGCTAGGATCTCAAGGATGGAGAGATGGTAAGCAGCCACTTTACTGCTGCCTTGTTTATGAGGTACTATTGCTAATTAGATACCTGTGTATTATTGTTTTGCTGCCTGCCTGCTGAGCTAATATTACTTGCAGCTGATGTTAGACMTTCATGACAGTCATTATTTTGCTGTAAATGTAAATAATCATTAAAACACCCAAACCTGCCCCCGGTGTTCTGAACAGCTAGCTCTGATGCTTTAAAATTCCTAAAAGACAGCAAATAAATGAAATAACATAAGTGGCTTAAAAACCCAACTGCATTATAAGTAGCATAATTTCGGCCCATATACTGGTGGAGGAAGACCAGGGCAAGTGCTTCTTAAAATAACATTGTTTTAGAATTGCAAGTCAAGAGAGAAACTGGTCGAGGTGAATTCTTCACCCTTTCCTTTTATGCTCCAAGTCTTAGGAAATAGAGATCTCAGAGCCTCATTTATTTCCCTGGGATTCCCTTGGGAGAGAGAAAGGGCACGCTACAAACCCAAACAYAGTAAATCAGAATGAATTAAAATTCCATCTCCAGGTTCCATACAGGTCTTACACTGCTATTTTCTTAGAATTATTTCATTCAACAGTCTTCAAGAATGAGGTTTTCCAACATGCTTGAATATTTGAATCAGTAATGTTAATCAGGTCAGCCTTTTTAGCCTCTTTATTCACTTTTCCAAGAATAAAAATTTATGGAGCTGTGACTTTCCATCACATAATCCCTGCTTGTCTGACTCTACCAAACTATGCTTATCCAAGTGCYCTGCTATTCTATGCTTAATTAAGCTATTTATCAGTGTCTTCAGAACAGCCGTTTGGCTCACAGGACCTTAATCCTAAAAATCCATCTTACTTAAGAAAGATACTAAGAAACTTTCTAAGCTCCAGCCATGCCTGCTGCTTTTACAGTTTTGGGACCTGATCCAACTTCTGCTAAACCCAGCAGACTCAGAAGTCAAGCTTGCTTGGACTCATGGTGTATCTTCATCTACATTTTCATGATTTTGTTGCCTTACAGGCATTCTCACCAGGACAACTCAGGCTAGTAAAAATCTACACTTTTGCATTCCTTGAATTACAGAGGGCAGGGTTCAGTTGTCTAAGCACAAAACATCTCATGGCACTTTATACAGCCACCAGGATATACTGCCTAGCTTTCAGCTGCCACTCTGGAATAACACATCTCTCATATTTACTGTTTTGCATTTGTTGGTCTTGTACTGAAATGGCATCACATGTCTGTATTTAGGTAACTGAAACCCCTATCTGATCACTTGCCTAGAAATGAGCGCCATATTGGACAAAACAAGCATAGATTTTCCTCTAAGAAACATCTTTAAAATGTAATTTCCTGTTATTTGACTGATTTATACAATTGAATAATATGCAGTTTCTTTTCTTTACATTTCCATTATTTTGCTAATTTTCTTGCAATAACTCTTGCTTTGGGTTAAGCAAAATAAAGAAGTTACTTTATACCTATGTCTTCATATCATCTCTTCCCCGTTTTTCTTCTCAYGTGGATTTTTTTTAGTACTGCATTCTCAGCTAGGTTTCCGGGAATTCTAGAGGTAATGGACTGTCCAATACCCATTTATTTGCAGYGGAACTGGAGTGACTCCCTTTTTTATTGCTTTGAGAACTCAAGTTAACTCCTTACTGCATGGCAACACTTGTTAAATTGAGAAAAATCCTTATGTCAACACAAAGAAATGTTACTGTGTCTGGGCTGCGCTTCTGTCAAGCAGATTTAAAACAGAGAGGTGCACAAGCCATATTCTTCAACACGTGTGTTGATTCTTAAATAGTCTCTAGATTAACKGTCTATATTATATTTTAAAGGTATTTTTTTCCTTTATACTTCAGCTGCTCTTGACCATTTATGCAGCTTTTAAAAACTCTCTTTTCCATCTCATTGTTATTTTGATACCCTTCCATTAGGAGATCTAATTTAACTTTCCACTGATCACTTAAGCTTTTAAAATCATATATCTTAGGATAAATTTGTCTTTGKGGAATATGGTAACAGATAACAAATATAAGCATTTTATTCTCTCTTGCCTCATGTTACCTACAACATGCATAAGCCAGCCTGCTGACTGTGATCTCTAACAAGCCCCTTGAGCACCTGCTTGATTAGCATGCCCAGCCAATGACCCTTTCTTGGACATGTACTCCCAATTCTCTGCAAATCAAACCTTTTATAAATGTCTCACCTAAAATCTTTAGCTGCTTTTAAAAGCTGTGATCAATACTCTCTTCTTGTTTAGTCAATATTGGGTTAGGTAAAAATAAATACAGAACCCTTCCCATCCCCTCAAGATCTCTCCTGAGGAGAAAACGAATACATTTTACCAAAATCCAAGCCTAACCCCACACAGTTATGGCAGAAACATAATATTTCTTAGGTGATGAAAGATTCATTTAGCAGGTTCATGCTACGTATAGTTTGTAATGAGAAAACATKAAGGTTTTTTTGTTCAGTAAAAAAGAACATGTTTTCTGTGGGTGATTGGACTGTGATCATGATTCAACTTTTTGTAGCCACTAACATAAAGTGGGCAGGGCACACTTGTAGCCAACTAAATGCACATCACTTGGGTAACATAAAGCATATTACAATTTTGACAATCTCCTGCAATGCTGGATGCTTGTTGCTATTGTTTTAGCTCCCTCTGAGAACAATAATGACTACAAGCAATAATATAACAGTAGTATCTTGGGAAAAATTAAAACAAAGAGGGTAAATGGATAGAAAAAAATACGCTATGCAGAAAAAAKATACATTTTATTATAATCATGTACCCATAGTTA
This sequence comes from Cardinalis cardinalis, assembly GCA_014549065.1. Taxonomy (NCBI): domain Eukaryota; kingdom Metazoa; phylum Chordata; class Aves; order Passeriformes; family Cardinalidae; genus Cardinalis; species Cardinalis cardinalis. The sequence continues at coordinate 867,526 of JACDOX010000056.1, forward strand.
GTGGCATCTAAATCACTGTATTTTTAAGTGTTTGAACATAGCATAAAAGAGTAATTTATTAAAATGCTTTTAAGCTGAAGCATATATTTTGTACAATTGTCTGGGACAAATTTTCAAAAGTAGACCATTCAAATTGTACCCTCAGACTCTGAGAAATGCAATTATTTAWCCAGGAGAAAAACACATAAAGTAATTAAAAAGTTAACTACCCCATTTGCATACAYGTATTTAACAACAAAAAACGACAAATTGAATGACAAACTGTGGGCAGTTTTTAGCTTTTCTTTAAAGATACTGCCTTAAATTCTAGTAGATCTTAATTTTAACTTGAGTTGTTTTTGTTTTCACAGCGAATAAGCAGGAAGTGTTATTGATAAAAACTCCATCCAGCTCTCTCTCTCTGCTAAATATTGAGAACATTTCACGTAAATTGAGATGTAAATGTTCCAAATTTTATTTTGCCTCTTAGAAAGCCTTCAGTATCACTTGTAATTGWCATTGATTTGTGTATCTAATATCTTATATGTGTTGTCCCTTGGCTATTCATCACTTGATTACCTCAGACATAAAGCACTAGCAGTTTTCTAACTTTCTTCAACCAAAGGGTGTCAAAGTTTAAGACAATSTCTAACATGACATTAAAAGAAGGGAGTGACACACTAAACCTGACTACAAGAGAGGATCTATTGTAATAGGCTTAGACTGGAAAAAAATTCAGAAAGCAAGGATAAGCATTAAACTGCTTTGTATTTCTTATTTTTGACTTTGATATTTTTACTCAAYTGATTAGTTGTTATTCATATAATGTATTGCTACATCCTCACAAAACAAGTTTTTTATACATTAAATATTGCTTGGAGGGAAACAAGCAAAAGCGTATCTAACTTATCTGCTTTTGCATATGCACCAGCCCATCATGAGAATCCGATTTCTCTAGAAGATTTAATCTCCTTTTTCAGTACATAGCACAGTGTACATCCAAAATACACAGCAATACTATCACATCCACTCAAAACCATGTGGCAGATCCATGTTGCTTTATTTGCCTCTGCCTCCATCTGCATTTCCTGTGGGGTCTCATTCTGCAGCAAGCTACRGAGCTGTTTCTCTCTGCAGACAGTCTCAGCCCAGCTAGGCCATATTTACATCACTTACTGTAGGTCACTAAGCTGGGAGCTGCTCTCTCCAGACTTGTTACACATGCACGGCAGAGAGGACCTCGTGAGGTGGAGATTCAGAAGCACACAAATGGGCTCTGTTTCAGAACCCTCACTCTAGAAGACCTGTTCTTCCCTCTGTCAAGCCCATGTGGTTCACTGATGAGGAAACCCAGGCAGGTATGTGCCTGGACAAACACCTAGGATAGGTGCTGAAGTTAGTGCAAATCTGCACTACATGCTCCTTCCACAGGTCCTCCAAATGTTCAGCCAATCAGCATGGCTTACTCTCCTCTGCTGGGTTCTGTATGATTTCTGAACTCAGCAGTATCATTGAGAGATCCCTCCTTAAACACCACTCTTCATCTTCATGCTTACAAAACAAGGTGACAGCTGCTTATTTCTCTGCTTATAAGTGCTCATGGTTATCCTGCTGGCTGTTAAAAACACATACACTCCACATCTTAAATTTAGATTTTAAAGTGAAAATACATACACACTGAGAACATACACACTGAGAACCTACCTTTAAGTGCTACAAAAGCAGTGTGTAAACAACGTAATTTTACYGAGCTTGATGTATTTCCTGCCTCCATGTTTATGTGCAACATCTCTAGTCACAATGTTTTGGAACTCTCATATTTATGGGGTCATAAATCTTGTGAGCATGTTATTATCTCCTCAAGTTATTTGATTATTAGTGTGTCTAATTCTTTTTAAGCCAGGAATTTTTAAGTAAAACATAAGGGTTACCTTTTTTCCTTGGAGTCTGCCAAGACTTAGCCAGGATAGCTGCCTCTGTTACTGTGGAACACTTAAGGAYCAGTACTGTCAGCTCCTAAAATACCCAGAACCTAATATCAAGGTATTGATGTGGGTAGTCTTGTGCTAAGCTGGCAGGAGCAGTTTGGGACCTGTCAGAGCTGAGTAGTGGTTAAAGGTGTTGTTCTCCACTAGCCAAATGCTGATCACAGGATGGAAGGTAGACAGAAGGGTAGTTCAGAAAATGCATTAAACCTGACAGTTTTCTCAAGAAATAAAAAAAGAAACATTTTCCCTCATTTTTATTTTCTTAATTAGGGAAAAGGAATATAAGCCTGATGTAAGCACAAGGCTGGTGGTCATTCTTATCCAGATCAGAAGGGCAGTTAACAAAGTGCACAATTATGCTGCCAACACTCACATGCAATGATATTCCCGTATCTATTTTTCATTCTGTTCTCATCTTTCTTAGCTGAATCCCATGGTGCAGACTGTCCTTCAAAGAAACTCTAAAAAAAGGAAAGAAAGTAACATTGAGAAAAGCATGCAGCAACAGTTACCTTATGGCTGAACAAAATACAAAGGCAAACAGTACTTGTGGGTAGTGGTGTTAAAGTAGTATTTAAATGATTCATTTATTGAGCAAAAATACGAGTTTCCTGTTTAWATGGTATTTATACATAGCTCCAGATGTTACTTAAAATTTGACATGAGATTATCTGTGTAATAGCAAGAAGAATTATTTGCAAGTGAAGTGCTATTAAACCTTTCCAAATCTGCTTTCTTGCAACACAGAGAGTCCTTCACTTGAGCTATCCAGATTCCCTCTACAGTTCTCATACACACACACGTGAAGCTGAAGGAGCTTCATCATCAGTGTTGGAGCTGCTCCAGTATTTGAGTGTAGAAATTACARACTGTACTGATATGTTTTATTTTTGACATATCCCAAGTTTCATTTACTTGCTGGCAGATGACCTCATTGATCAAAACATACACAGGCATTTAAAAAACCATGGATTCAACTAGCACATGTGTCTTTTTTTCCYCTTAGACACAATTTACAACATCACCACAATGATTATTTTCTCAGAGAGTAAAATCACTGTGATTTTGTGAAAGATAKATCTCATATTCACCAAACTGCTGTCATTTAGCTAATAAATCTCATGTAAATAAGAAAGTTGAAGGTGCTAAAAGTTTATTTTTACATTAATAAAACACAGAAGCTGCCAAAAGGGCAGCAAGCAAGTTGCTATGCCCTATATGTCCTGTGCTTTCTGTGCTGTAAAAGAGCAGTTGCACCATCTCCTAATTTTTGCACTGTATCCATAAGTCATATAATGCAGATACATTTTAAAATTTAGTATTGAAATATTAATCTCGTGTTAAAAAATACTTTGTTGCCAAGCAAACTACTGGAATGGTATAATTATTGTGACCAGCCCTAACTCATGTCTTCATCTTTTTACTAGAATGACCAGYAGATTAAATCTTCTGCACCACACTAAATAGAGAAAACACCGTGAAGTTTGTATCTCTTGCAAGATCTCAAGACATTCTGAATGGTTTAAAACAGATAATGCCCATAAAATCATCTACCATCACTGTCTTTTGCCCTCAAATTTAAAAAAAAGGTGTTCTTAGAATCCTAATGATTTCCAATAACAAAGAGCATAAAAGTCAAACCAAACTCTTGATCTCTTGCTGAAATCAACAGAACACAAGGGCATTCAGTGTCTAAAATGGCTATTCTTCTCACAAGTTTCCTAGAGTGCTGGTTTCCAATTTATGATCTAAAAATTCCTGGGAATACATGGACTACTTCTAAAATATTTATAAATAACAACTCAAGAAAACCGTAAGCCTTGTCAGTGGCTTCAACTTGTTTTTCCTTCATCTTTTCACACTTCCTTTGAAAATTTTTAACGGTTTGGAAACTGAAATTATTAAGACCCACTAATACAAATAAATTTCTCCTTACTCATAACATACTATCATTGGCTACAGCTCTGAGAAACACTGATTGCTACCAGGATAGAGAAGTGTATCTTCTGTGAATCCTAAGGTGATTTACAGCTTTGGGGCTCTTTGCCAAAAAGGCGTCAATTGCTATCTGATTATAGATTTGCCAACGGCATCTAAAGCAAGCAGGCCCTCCCACTCTAGAGCACTCTTAACTCAGGCTGGATGGAAATTACTTTTCTAGTAATTCGACCAAACTGCATAAGGAATGACCCTCTGTGGGCAAAGATCTATGTCTCAATTTCTTGCAAAGTTCAGACTCTCAGACAACGCTGGGTGATGAACAATTAAACATGGTTAAAGGCAAAGTAGAAATGGAARTGGTCAGCAGCAAAGCTCCAAAGACACAACAAACGAACAATTCATCTGACCTAAAATTTGAAAATTCTAGTTTTTTTACAGTCCTTCTCCTAGAGACTAATGCACAAAATTGATCCATAAGACACTACACAGCAAGTGGTTTTGAGTTTAATTCAGTAAGCATCACATGTGCTGTTACAAAGGGAGTCCTGCTGACACAGCTTCTGAGCCTACACCTTGAAATACAGAAGACCCAAATATTCCCCAAGAGACATCTTGCTTCTCTCTGTCCCACTAATGAACTTTTACAGAATTGCTTTAAACCAATTGAATAAAGTAAATCTCTGGAGACAGCTGGGAAAGATTTAGATGGTGCTGAATTCAGGGAAGAAATACAACGAGCAATGCACTGCTTTTGGAAACTCATCTCCGTCTCAGATGCAATGTACGACTTCTACTTCTCCCAAGTGTTTCAAACTTCTGAAAACAATGAKAACTTTAATGAGCCTTAGAGATAAATCATCTTCTAAAAATTTATCTGCAACAAAGATAATTCTGTTCCTTAGAACATATGTATATCAAACCTCACATGACAGCAAAGACCAGGAAACAGATTTACATTTCCAGCTACTGCTTACTGACTTCATTTTCTTTATTAAAAATGTATTCCAGAAAAGGAACTACAGATATTTATTTTTGAGCTTTTATCAATAAATTAGTGAATGAAATAAAACATATCACATGGGRAAAATAAGACATAATTTATGTATATCCATTTTTCTTTTAAATTCATTTTGGGATACACACTGGTATTACAGTGAGAAGAGTACAGCAAAGATCATTGAAGGAAGAGGTATTACAGTGCAAAAGCATAAAAACCCCAGTTATTGTAAAAGACAGCTGGAGTGTCATTTCCTAAATTCCCCGTGTGCTGCCATTACACAAACTGCAACAGAATGATAATCCACAATGTATTGTAAGGAGAAATCTCATTTGTCCCACAAGTAAAGAACAGAGCAGATATTTTATAACAGATGATCTGTCAAGATCTTTCCTTACTTGTGAGAAATACACGTTTCATTACAGAAATTTTTTAAATCTCTTTTCTGACATATCACTCTCCAGGGATGCTGCTGCACAGCAGCCCACACATTATCTTTGTGGCTATTCATTCTAATTCATCCTTATAAGTTTCTTAAAACTGTGGACTGTTAGGAAGAAATATGGCCCCCAAACAGCTTCACTCCACCAAATGCTTGGCAAGGGCAATGGAGAACTGAAAATGAGGAYAGGACATTTCTCAAATAATTTAAAATAAGTATTTCTTCAGCTTGAAATCACACAGAAGCCTGGCTACCCAGCCTCCGTGATCTTCTTGAAAAATGAAATGCTCTTCAAGCCAGCTGTTGTTACAGCAGACATTTCAGTATGCATGTCAGCTGCCATTCTGTTAGTAGAAAATATTACAATTAGGATAAAAACACTTTCTGAAGAAAAATTAATTACAGAGAACTGCTTTACATGCAACATGAAAACTGGTCAGTGATGCAGGAGCAGGATCATCTTAGGATGAATGCCACACTTTCGCGTGCTTTCACTCAATACTGTAGTGGTTACCATTAAAAATTAAATACTTGCCAAGGGCTAATTCACTGTGACCCTCACACTAGAAAATAACTTCAATATCTCAAATGAGAAGGGGAGATAATCATTGCAAATAAAGGTTTTTTAGATTATTCCCTTTCCTAATTTAAAATTCATAAGGCAAAAAAAAATTGCAAAGGACCTATATAAAAGTACAGTTTGAAGAGGCTGGAATGTGGASAACAGGGTGAGATCTTCAGCATAAAATCTGTATCTCTGTTGATTGTCATCTTTGCTAACACACTTTCTATCCCAGATTTCATGTTTCCAGATAAGGGTACTTTAAAAAAATACCTATTTCTAAGTGCTTTAAGGTCTGCAAATGTAAAGTATGGAATTACTATTTTTATTATTAGTCAAAAAACCAAGCAGCAACTTTTTCAAAAAACACTTTGTAGTTGCTAGGTGACAACACTGTAGTCTCTTATGATGTTATTTACAAAATGAAAACTCTTATGTAAAGAAATGAGAAGTTAAGGATATCATAAATGTCTCTCTGCCTACTTAATAAGYAAGATTATTATTTTTAGGTACAAAGACACGCTACTGCACTGTGTAACAGTCTCAAGTTTGACCTGTGAATTTGTTTTTTAAATGTACCRGTCTTTACGGTATCTGATTTTCTCTAGTGACTCTTGAGTTTCTTCACTGGTAACTTTCATTTCCCATTGCCATTTCTAAATAACTAGATTATGATGTATTTTAACAACATTGGTAATTTGATGTATCCAGCTATAAATATCTCTGGATTTGTTTTTAAGTTACATGCAGAGAATTTTGCACACTGTCTACTTTCAGCCAGACCAGACAACTAAAATCATCCTGATGGAGGCCCTTGTCTAAACTCAATTATCTAGAGAAGAAACTTATATTTCTACAACAGCCCTTTGAGTTGCACTTAAACWAGATGCCTAAAATGCCCTGAATTTGATAGTGAAGATTCATTACTAGTTTAACAGTAATGCTCTGTCCATTTGATATGTGGAGATTACAGATGGGAAAAATGCATCCATTAAAGTCTGAGTAAAGATCTTAGGGTCACATTAGACTCTTTGTATTTACAAACCTTACTAAATTCACATTTAAACAAGTCCATAAATGYTTGGAGGACAAGGATCTTCAGGCTCATTTAATGAACACTGCAAGATTTGTGAGTGCAGCAAATCTGTCAGTTCATTGGATTTTCAGTATTCAGAATCTGCTAAATATCTGGAATATTAGGATGTTCTTGTGACACCAACATTAGCTGTTTTGTTTTTTTAAAACAGAAGATTGAAATAATCAAGTTCCATTTGTTGATAAATCAGTGTTTAGACTATTAAGRAATTAAAAAGGATCCCTGAAAGATATGTTAAAAGAAATCTGCTAGTCACTTTGAGGGAAGCTTTCATCATTGAAAATGCATCACCTGTAGGTAACAGATCTCCCCAAGTGTTTGCGAGCAGTGGCAAATGATTTCAGTGATGGCAACCCCCAGTTTGCAAGCAGCTCTTCCTACTTCAGTCATTGCTTTGGTCACTGAGAGCATCTGCGGATGACAGCCTGCCACTAGAGAATATATTCACCATCAGCTTTTCCTTCTCTGTCAGCTTCAATCACTGAGAATTATGTCCAGTTTTCAAATAATGGAATTTAAARAAACATTTTACTGTGCCTGTCCTTGAAAAGTGTCTGTTGCAAGAGCCAATGTGAAAATCTMTGTCATCAATGTAAACTGCCTTCAGAAGCTATAAAGCACTTACTGGTGTGTTACTGTAGCCTAAGTCTGAATACAGAAGAAAAAAACCCGAAAGCCCAATAAGGACTGTAGCAAATAGAATATATTCAGGTTATTGTTAAAACTCCCTTACTGTGTTCAGATTTTTCTGGTAGAATWAGGCTGATAGTTTACATAAGGTTTTCTATGTGTGAGATGTAAGATGCAGATCAGTTTTAAAGCAGATACAGAGTTAATAGTCTGACATACAGCACCTCTCTGATATTGTTCCCAATGCTCGTTTATGTGGTTGTTCCACCTTGAACTGATGTACAAAAACCCAGAAAAGGGTTTGCATAGCCAGAGGTAGGAAACAATCTTTTCTTTCTCAGCTGAATTTAGGTTAGTCTGCATTACACATGAGAAAAAAAAGCTGAAGTCCTTCTGGTCTTTTGAGACACTAAACAATACACTCACTGCCTACATTAAATGTTGAAATGGAAGGGCAGCTATTACCACCTCCACTGACCAAGTGCAGCATGCCTTAACACTCGGATTTCAAAACAAGGACTAAAACCACACAGAAAAGACAAAATCTGGTACTAACTCTGCGATTGCATTGGTGTGCTCACTTTTCAGAGGCAGCACTTTCAATCAGTGCATTTCCTAATATGTCTGTATTTTTAAAGGCACAGGCTTTGCTACTCCCTGGACAATTGGGCAGTCTAGTTAAGCTATAGCAGCACAAAGAAAACATAATAAAATGATCAAACTGCTTCAGTATTGTACTATGAATGACATAGATACTTGCACCAAATATCATGGGTTAGCTCTAGTTGACAATAGCATTGGGAAATATACATGAAATTTAGTMATACTATAGGACAAGAGAGTAGCTCACTAGCTCACTAGAACAGAGAAGTAACTTAAGTGGAAGTGAGAAGCAACTTAAGTGAAAGTGACTTGTYAGTCACTGTGAAAATTGTGAAGGTGTTGCACATCTACAGGAATAGYAAGTTGTGAGTACCAGTCATGTTGAAGGCTGGGTTTTATGGGCTAAGAGCGTTAGAAGAAGACACTCAAGAATAAGTTTTTTTTTTTCTACCTAGTCCTATATTTGACAGTGTCTAGAGTTGCTTGGGCAAAGATGGGGGATGAGGTAACCTGAGAGACTGTAGGAGAACACGAGGCATGGCTGGAACCACCACACAGACCCACCTGAATTATCTCCTGGAATATGTTCTCACCTGTASAATGGAAGCTGTAGAAGTGCGATTTGTAAAACTGCACATATTGGTGATTGAAATATTTTGGTAGCATAGTACATTTAGTCCCCAATAACCAACTGTCATTTGGTCTTAAACCATGACAAGGCTGCAAAAACAGTGTCATAGAGTACTTCTGTAATAACTAATGAAGAATTACTTTCCATATATTTTTAGCCCAACCTATTTATGAGAYCTGTAGGTGTAACTTATTTTCTTGCTATCTAACACTGAAGATAACACCTGAAACTCACCTGCAATATTCAACAGCAGGAACAGAAATCTTTATAGATTCTGCAGAGCGGTCTGAAGATTTGACAGATTACTTAGTTTTGATAGGCTTTCAGAACCATTTCCATTTTACCTACTTAAGTTTTAAAAACTCCATTACTTTTATTCCTTTAAAATTCTTTAAGACTACTGTATAAGGAAAGATTTTAGAAATATGGTGAATTAGTAAGAGGACTGCAATAAAGCATACAATTAAAATTCTAATTTAGAAACTTATTCCCTGGCATACTAGACAGCAATAACTTAACTTCATTAATCTTCCTGATTTATCTCCAGCAGAAAAATATAGAATGCTGATAGGATTTCATGATCCTTTTTAATAGAAAGGACCCTCTGGGTACAATATGTACACTTGTACTGTAACTAAAGTGCAGGATATATTATTTTTAACTTGTGCATAAAGGAAAATAAAGTTGGTCTCAAGCAGTGCTTATTTCCTCTTATGAAAATGAATTTCCTACTTTTGGAGGATTTAATTAATACTTTTCATGTACAGCATGCGGGGTTTTCTTATCTTCCCATTCCTCCCCACCTTTTTTTTTTCTTCACACAGTATGTAATTAGGAGTGTGAACTTGAGCAAGACTCATGATTCTAATGTCTGTAAACATAAAGTAAATGAACACAGGCTACTCTGACTACCAGCTAGTTCTATGCTTTGATAGGAAATCAGAGAAAGACTCTGACCACCACAAAGGCACAATCTATCCTCTTGTGAACAAAACTATCTGCATCATTATTCATGAACTGTGCCATGTCCTTGCTTCCTCCCTATGCTGTTCCAAAGGATGTAATTACATGTTTGTTGTACACACATGAGTAAAAAATGGTGCAGAGTAATTTATTTCTTAATGAGAAATCCCACCCACTAGGACACAGGTATTTCTTCACTACAAGGATGGTGAGGCACTGGAACAGAGAAGTTGTGGATGCCCCATCCCTTGAAGAGTTCAAGGCCAGGTTGGATGAGGCTCTGAGCAACAAGGGAGAGATGTTTCTGTCCATGGCAAGAGGTGAGGAATGAGATGATCTTTTATGTTCCTTCTGACATAAACCATTCTGGGATTCTATGATTTACACAAAAAGGGCAGGGCTCCAGGTCACCTAGAGYCCACTGAACGTGTAGGTAAGGTAAATCCTAAATTGACTTCTTTACACTATCTTTGGAAGGGTAACATGTAAATACCTCAAAGGACTTGGAAAGAAAGAAAATACTGTGGTTACTATGACATGGTTTGAATGGGGCCAAAACAAAGAGGTGTCTTAAAATGCTGTTTGAAAGCAGAGGCATTAAATTTGAGCTAATGCAGGTCTCCAAGGTACCATTATAACCAGATTTTTCACCTCTTGTTTTTGATTTCCAATTTTTTCAGGAAACTCTTTTTCAAGTCCCTTTCTGCCAAGCAAAACATTCCTTCCACAATGCTACTCAGAACTCAGAGGTACATCACTCCTAATTTTTTTTAATGTACTCAGAATGTTAGCAGGCAGATGGTTTCTAAAAACTGGTTTTATGTACCCGAGAGCTTTGAGAAAATTATTTGGAATCTTTTTGTGCACTTTAAATTTTAATTCAAAAAGCTAATAAAAGATGTAAATATTTTTTCTGAGTCTAGCCCATTTTTCCTCCTAAAGATTAGCACTTTGATATTTGATTTACTTTACAAATAATAAAACTTGCCCCAGGGAATGGTTTCAAAGAGCTAATGAAATATTATYAAAGGAGAGCATAAAGATACAATGTGCTGTGCAAAAAGAAGGCAAGGACTGCAAATTTTTTCTTCCTACAGTAAAGAGAAGGGTTTGCAAATGGTTTAAAATGTAACAAAAAAGAAAAAACAAATRGAAGAAAAGAAAAAAGAAATTAAAATGAAAAATTCAGAGTGAGACAGAGAGAAGGAGAGGAGAAGAAAATACAAAAAAAAACCCCAAAAACCCAGGCACCAGAAGAAAAAGTCTAGATTTGACAGAAGTGGTTAACTAAGTTTTGTGTTTCAGTCATTAAAATTTTCTGTTGACTTGTGTTTTCCATAGTGACTGGTGAGAGCTATTTMATTTATTGATTAGATATGCTATGTAATGAACAAAACAAGGCTTAAGGATTCCAAGAAACTTTTCTGAAGTGGGAAATACTTTCCATGGGAAAATACTTTTCCATGACTTGACTGATGCTGTAAGCCTGTGACATTGTTCTTTGAGCCACTATATTATTTGAAAAGAGACTATTTAATACCTGTGCCCTTCTGCTTACTGAAGATTATTTCCTATGAAAGGTGATCAAAATTGAACTTGTGGCCACACGCACTGATAGGAAAGGTGACTTCTGCCACGTTTCTAGGTAATCCAGTAATATTTTTGTCTGATTTTATCAGCATAGATCATTGAAATTGAGACAGTGCTCTGAGCTCAGAATTCACAAGAACTGCCTGACTTCAGATTATCAGCTAAGTCAGGCAGAGAAAACCTGATAAGATCTTCAAATCCCCTGTAAACACAAGCTGTTTGTGATTTAGAACCRCACAATTTGGAAAAACCTTCAATGTAATAAAATTCCCTGAARAAATAGAAAACGGCATGTGGAAAAAGGAAACAAAAGCAAAATAATGTTGAATTTGAAAAGTGAATAAACCCCTCCCCTATCTTCATCCAAGTTTTAATGTACACACAGCTGATCTAACCCTTCAGAAGTGATAAAGCACCCCTCAGATTTGGCTCACTAAGTGGGCCTCAAGGGTTTCCATGAGTGTATCTCGGCTACTCTAGTTAATATAGTTTGAATAGAAGATAAGAGAGAAACAAAGCTCACATAAGAAGATTTTAATTCTGCTACAAGGCAACACTGACATCACATTTAACTACAAGATAAAAGCCAGAAAACACTGGTGTGCACAGATGKAACACAAATATTTTGCACTGTTTTTTTCCCCCATAGATAAGATAAAACTTTTCAAGGGAATTAAGAGCAGTAGGGATGCTAAAACAGATAAAGGTCTACTTGCAGTGCCCTTTCAAAAAAAGGATAGCACTCCATTGGGCTGGCTCATTACATTTTTTGATCTTCACAGGAAACTTTGGTGCCTCAATGTCTGCTTTGCTTGTTTGCAAGCACACTGTTTGCTAGCACRTACAAAGTCAATCAGTTACTCCTCTGGGCTTGACTTTTAGGCCAGCAATTTACTTGTTCTAAAGAAAAGGATGTCCTATCTAAAAGCTACATGTCTATTTACCAATTTTGCTGGCTGGCATCCAGTCCCTGAGCTGATCATTTGGTACACTTTCTGCTTTGGGGAGAGCAGTAATGGGTCACAGTAGAGCCACTGAGAACTTTCACAGCAATGGGAGCTTCTGCTACTTCACTGCTCAAAAATCCTGGTTCTGGGTTTTAAAGTTATGTTCCCTTTTCCCAGACATCCCTCTGCAGGCTCTCACTCTGTAATTGCTTCCTGTCAATCATCTCCCCTTTGGACAATTGCACATTTACTGGAAAGGTGGATAAAACCTTCAAAAAAGTGGTGTTGGTCCTAGACGATTTCCCATCTGTCTGAGAAACTACTCAAAGAATAATACAGAGTGTTTAASAGCACATAAAGATAATCAGAATAGAAATAGTAGAGGTAGTAATGGGATTGACAATGATGACAAGTGTTGCTGTCAATTGTTAACCTAATTATTTTTAGTTTGCTCACTGTACACTGACAGACAGCAGACCTTCAATACAGCCCCAAGACTACTCATTAGAACAAACAGTGTCTGCTTAGGCACACTAATGAAGAGCTGCAGCTCACCAACCTGAACTGCCTTATTTTGATGCTTGAAATGTATAGACAGCACTTCCTCATTCTAAGAGAGGGAACCCTGAAGAAATTCATCAACCAGGCTTAAAACCAGACAGTTCATTCAAATATATAAYGCATGGAATCGAGGCTACTCAATTGACCCAGGCTCAGCTAATGGATAATGTGTAGTGGAAGTACTCTGTGGAATTTAACAATGAGGGAGGGACAAAAGGGCTTGCTCTCCCTAAATGCTCTTATTTGAAGAGCAGTTCTGCATCATTCATCTAACATCTGATATGCAATATAATATTTTATCAGTAGAAAAATAAAATGCATATGAGAAAATTCCACTATAGCTTCTATTTACAGGAGCTTATTGATGGACATTCTGATTGTACAGTTCTCTTTTTATGTAACCACCTATTATATTCCAAGAGAGAAATTTTCAAAGAGCTTTGAAAAGTCTTCTGAACTTGTACAATACAATGGGGATCTCTGAATGTCCCAGTGCAAATATCTCTTCCTTCTTACTTATCACTGACACAGCTACATTCAGAGAATACACTCTGCAAGTGAAATAAGTACTGAACTTACTAACAGAAAAAAAATCTATCTCCAGCAATAACGATGGAGATGGGAATTTGAGTGTCACGAGTTACTGAGCAGATGTACAAGAAGAATGTCTCTTCTCCTCTAGTTGGGTGGTGTTTTAAAATTACTATGTACAAGTAACACAGTTTAGTAAATTAACAACCCAAATGTAATACTCATAGCAAACAGACTCCAGCAAAAAAAAAAAAAAAAAAAAAAAAAAAAAAAAAAAAAAAAAAATAAAAAAAAAAAACACCAGAAAAAAAAAAAAAAAAAAAGAAAAGGGAAGAAAAGTAGCACTGTTTGACAAAACAGTCTTTTTTCAGTCTTTTTTCTAAAAGACAATGTGGTGAGGACATGAAGTAAAGAGAGCTAACTGAAAAGTTACCAAGTCTATGTTAACACAAACGGATTATGAGATATGAAACTTAACCAAGAAATAAAGGGTTAGTCACAAAGAGAAAATCAGTGCAATATATTGTTTATATTCAGAGCCTTAAGAAGAGAAAAGGAGCAATCAGATTTCTGCACTTAGATCATACCTATGACATTATTCTGTGGATTTGTTCCTGGTGTGCAAGACTCTTCTGAACATGTCACCTAGCTACTCTTTTGTTCATATTCTGATCTTGCTGAGTATCAAAACAATTCTTCAGTAATGAAGATTGAGGTTTAATGACTTGATGTGTAATTTTGGCTTCTGCAATCTGCTTCTTGATTTTATCTTTTGCATAAACTGAACAAAACACAGCAATTTATCAGCTATCTGTGGACATTTCAACATTTATATACATTGCAGCTCTAAATTTTTATTCTACATTTCCTTTCATTAGAACACTGCACTSAAGCTAGATTCATTGAGGCAAGCCAACATTATAACAGCTCTGTTGAATAGCAGCAGATGCCTTTATTTTCTGCATCCCTCTATCAAACAAAACTTCAAAAAATTTGAGCCTCTATATAAATATTTCCCTTAGAAGACAATACAAAGATTCCAGGCATCTGTTTCTCATTATGCCAATTACTAGTTGTTTAAAATAGCAACCCAGTAAAGTCCGTATTTATTAAATTTATTAATAAACTCTATGAGCCAAATTCTGCGAACGGACCACGATAAAATGATGAAGAGTGAACTAAATGGACAAGAGTGACCTGGCACTGAAATATTCCAATCCTGACATTAGGTGGAATAATCAATATTCAATCTAAACCTCCCCTGGCACSAACTTGATGCTGTTTACTTTTGCCCTGTTGCTTGCTATGTGGAAGAAGAGATCCACCCCCACCTGGTTACAACCTCGTTCCAGGTAGCTGAAGAGAGAGGTAAGGTCTTACATGTCCCGCTCTGGCTCCCTACCTTGCTCTATGTCAGCCAGAATCTTAGTTCCATAAGAATACATTTAAAAGTATATTTGAGACAATACCTCAAAAAAGTATGGTTTGGTTTTTTTTGTACTAGATACTTGAATGTGGAASCTATCATTCTCTATAACTTCACTGTAGTCATAATAGCTGGCAACTAAACTTGTCACATCACCTAAAATACAAACATCTAATATGATACCAGATCAAACTTGAATTCTGGCGTAAATCAAGATAATTTTTCTGTTTTTCATTAGAACATGCTGAAACTTCTCCAGGTGTGGGCAGAAACTGTATGGTGAATGAAGTACTTCACTGCTTTATGCACATGAATTTCAGCTTAAATGTGGTGTGCATTAGTGACAATCAATATAGTACTTTCTATAAAGTACTTTTTTTTTCCTTTTTCTTCATGAAAACAGAGAGGAAACCAATCTTTTTAGGACTTTTTTTTTTCACTATTATTGCACTATTAAACTTGAGCACTCCAAAACACTGCTGCTCCACACTAAAACASTCATATGGGTAGCACTATCCAAATATTTCATGACACCAAAAAAAAAAAATCATCTTACTATTACACTTCCAGATTTGTCAGTCAGGTTTCCAGGGACTCTGGCAGGGAGTAAGCTTCAGGTATGTTCAGGTATGTGCAGGTATGTGCTTCATACTGATGAAGCACAAGCAGACCTCTGTGTCAGTGTGCAGTTAGAYCAAAATTTAGTAACTTCATTAGTTTCTTGGCCCTTGGAAAAGGACTATTTTTAAAAGATGCAACCTGATCCCCTATAAGATAATTAAGGCAATTCCACTGTGGCATACTTCAGCTAAAAGAAAACATACTCCTAGTTCGGTCAAAATGAAAGACATGCTTCCCAACTAGACTGTCCTTCTACATAAGCGATGTTCGTATATCAATTAATGGCAGGAATAAAGTGTTTATAAAAAATGCCACCAAAAGTGAGAAACACACAGTCTCAACAGCAAGAAATAAAAAGCAATCCACAAAACAGTTAAACTTCGAAGAAGCCAAAAATCTTGCACATAGCACAGCTYTTCTAGCTTTCTTTGTGTGCCAGAGATACATGTGCTTAGTAAATACCAGTAAAATAAACACAAATGCTGTGGAAAAAAACTGACAAATGGAGGGAAAATATGTCAATCTCAAACTAGATCTACAATTAAACATATAAAAAGCATGAGCAATTTATGTGATTTTCCTTGTATTCAAACACTTTTGTATGTTCCAGCTACTGTCGCTTCTATAGACTTGATTCACAATGTAACCATCAAAACYCAAAATTCAAGCTGCTGATGTTGTAAAAGAAGAGACAATTAAAAAGTCAGTTGCAAAACTGAAATGTGTAGAAAGCTACTAGGAAAGCAGCAAGACACCAAATTTTCTTAGCTTTAAATGTGTTTCCCAGTGCAAAACCAAAGCATATGCTTTGGTGTAGTTTGGAAGCTCAACCTGTTTAACTTCAAAATTCAGATAATGGTGCCCCTTTTGCTCTCCAAAACATGAGAAGTGGTTTACTGCCCACACTAGGAGTTTCACTWCCTCAATGTACTCTAATCAATACAACTCTCTTGAAAGGGTCTAATTAATGGAAATGAGACTCTTTGCAGAATAAAGAACTGCTCAGAATAAAGGCTCAAGAATTAGGCTTTAGCACAGCAACTACATGCATTTATATGAAAGTATTTTACAACTGAATTTCTTTTATTTCTCCTCTTTCCCTTTACAGCATCATCAAGCTGCAGCCCAGTCCACAGCAGTCCTGCAGTCCACCAGTAAGGCACTGGACCAGGAGAACTGCTAGTAAAAGAAAAGAACTAGAAAACACTGAGGATGCTATCTGATTTAAGAAGCAGTTTGTGCTCTTTATAAACTGAAGTGATGTTAGTTCTATAAAACTTACTACCAGTAGGGCAAAAAAAAAAAAAAGGAATTACTATTTCACATCACTCTGTTTGCTGTGTATATACAAGAGCATTGATTTATTTTTTTTCCTTTTGATGTGAGTTAACAGCCATACTGGGTCAAACCAGAGGTCCATACAACCGATTAATTTTTCTACAACAGAACTAGTAGCAGATGGTTACAAAAAAGTATGAAGAATAGAGCAAASAGAGAGTGAATCTTTCCCCAGCATACCCTTTTAGCTTCTAGCAATCAATGGCTTTCCTGAGCAATCTCTTCCTCAGCCAGAGACTGCACACAGCCATTGTGTTTAATAATGAATTTTTCTAGCCCATATTTTAACCCATTTATAATTTTGGCTTCACAGCATCTTGAGGCAAKGAGCTCCACGATGTAATTATGTGCTGTGTGAAAAATACTTCCTTTTGTTAATTTTAAACCTGCTGCTTAATAGCTTTRTTGGGTGCTCCTGATTCCCTGTATTGCAAGAAATAATGAATAATTTCTGTTACCATTGCAGAAGTAACACTGATCTCTGGCACAGCTCAGAATATCCTAAGGGGCTATTACAGCAGCCAGGAATGAGTGATATTTCACTGTCCTAGAAAGAAAGTAGAGACTTGGTACTGGAMCTGATAAAGTGCCTCTGTGTCACTTGTAAGGATTTCTCTACTCATATAATCTTTACCTAGTTTATCATGCCAGCCTTAGGGAAGCTGTGTACAACAGTGTTACACAGAGCATAAAAGCTGGAGTTGAAGTATGAGTGGGTGAATGAGCAAAACTACAAACCCAAAATGCAGAGTTTTACTTTAGTTTTCTTTGTCCAGCTTGACAAGCAACACCAATGAAAAACAGAAACAACTGYAGATAAAAAAAGTCAAGGCTAAGTGAACAAAAGCTCAGCAGATATCACAGCCTAATACAGAGGACACTGTTATGGAAATACTTTTCAAGCAGACAATACACAAAAGTGTTCTGGCAATGACAAATGGTTGACAGCACATGGAAGAGCAATACTGGGATCAAAAAAGACTGACAAACTGCTGCATGCMGACTTTATCAAGATTAAAAAGCATGTGTGTCATGCTTAGATTCAGAGGACCTTGGAAGGACATGAAAAATCTAAGAAGAGCTTTGCACTACAAGCTTTTCCCCATCTATTTAAGTCCCCTCTGTTCTTTTCTAACTATTCATGTGGGGTTGGAGGTGGCTGCTTTTACTGCTATTTCCTAAGTAGAGGATGCAGGATCTGACCTAACTTTCTAACATTTGTTATGTCATACTGGAAGTCTGTTGTTTGGCCATCATTTTTGGCAAGGAAAAGCACAGAGATGGCTCATGTAGATATTCAGTGTAAACAATGGGAATGGTAATATTATCTCATTTCAAAAYTCTAAGCTCTGTGATATAACCAGGTATTTAAGAATCAAAGGCAAATTGTTCCTGTTGTCATCTCCCAAACTAATCAGAAACTATGCTTACCTCCAGAACCAATACTCCATTGTGTGGAARCTTCCACTGTCCCCAAGCAAGCAGTAAGAGGCACTCTATTCAGAAAGGAACCCTTTATGTACAGGACAGAGACAAAAAGCTACAATTTCACAAAAAGAGCTTATGCCTCCTTTACTGCAGGCTCCCTTTGTTAGCCAAAGGCAGCCATAGCTATGTCTGCCTCTGAACAGCCCCAGCCCATGCATCAAGAAAGGTCCTCACTTCTTTTTATTCCCTTTGGTGTGTGATGTAAGAGCAGAGATTGTCTGTCTCTTTCAGACCCAGACCTCTCTCTTGTAGATACAAGAACTTCTTTTCTGTAATATATTAAGAACAGTTATTATAGCWTAGGCAAACACCTTAAAGCTAGATGAGTAATAACTGAGCTCAGCTGATTTTTACAGAAACACGATCCATTTATTTTTAACACAGGCCAAAGCAGAGCACTGTCAGTCATGAATCTTTTTAAGACTTTAAGGGGAAGAAACTGCACCATTTCTGTGGATGGATATTCAAGCTTCTTCACTGTTCCATGAGCATATCTATGATGTCCCTTGTGTGGCTTCCATTTATGTAAATTTTAAAATTAAAAACAGGAAAGAAGGTATATTCGAAGYAATTTCAAAACAGCCCCTTAAATCCCTTTAAAACCAACTGAACGCAAACATGTGCTTAAGGTCTTCCCTACCTTGGATTCCGAATCATGTTGTAGACCTAAACCTTTCAGCTTTTGTGTGTGAATTTGTGGATATATGTCCGACCTGCTGTTTCTGTCCTGTGAAGAAGTGTTAATATTATGAATTTTCATCAGTCTTGAACTGAGCTGCAAGCCCAGTAGCTCCAATAATTTTACATGGTTGACGCTGCCATAATGTCATTTCTGAAATAGTGACTCTCACTGCCAGTATTTCACAAGTCCCCAAAGCCAGCCTACTTTTCCTTCTGCTCCCCTCCTGGGCTGCTTTGTTACCATGGGTACTCTGGACATAAGCTTTGCCCCAGATTTTCTGCCCATCGTTACCCTGCTAATCTTTGCCTGACCAAGATACCTGCATCTTCTCACAGCTGTTTAGCAGGCCATGTCCCCTACACCTCTGAAATGACTTGCTGTGCACCCAGGTGACCTCACTGTTAATTACTAAGACAGATGCAGAGCCAAGCAGCTCAGAAAACAGCATAGCCCCATGACAGAGCAGACAGGGGCATCACGGAGACATGGCATGATGGGTAAACCAGGCAAGCAGCTATCACACAGACACAGAGGCAATGGCAGGAAACCAGCAAGAGAGCCTAGAAGTTTGCCAGCCCCCTTGTCTGCCCAATTATGACCTGGCAGATTTTCAGTGGACTTAACACTTCCCGCAGACTCTTTTGGGCCCATCAATTCAGTATGCTGTAACAAAAAAAAAAAATTCCTGCTAGAAAATTATGAGCATCTGTTCCATTGACAGGACAATCACTAAAGCACTACAGGAAACATGCAAGAAGAAGTCTTGTATTCCAGCTAGAAAACATCTTAAAAGATACTCTGAGCCACAGGCTACATATAAATACAAATTTTCATTTTTTGAAAAATTTGTAATAGCTACTTTACCTTATTTGAAACTAATGCATTCTAGAAAATATTGCATATTTTACATATGCTGTGGATAAACTGATGCTAAATGAAAACCCCAATTGCTAAATTATGCTAATTTGATTTGAAAAGTGTTCCTCTCACTTTCCAAACAGCCAGTAATAATGCTCTGGTCATGAGACCAGCAATGGACTAAAATGCCTAATTATTTGTAGTGAATAAATGCAATCTGTAGAAAACACATAGTGTATATATAATTAATAGATTATAATTGCATTTAACATCATCTGCATAATTCAACATGGAATAACTACATGACTGATTTTTTATGTCTTTTTAAAGGGCACTAATAAAATATGAAGAAGGTAAGAAGGCTTATATGGTAGGAAGTAATGAATAATATCTTGAACATTAAAGCACAATATATTATTCTGCGCACATAAATAGGACCAATTCATTTTTGCAGGTGCAATGGGAAAAGTATGGTACATCAGCACTTTTCCAAAGTAAACAATATGTTAACTGAAGAAGAGATTACAGATTCTGATCAAATATTCAATATCTTATTTGAATAATTAATAAGTCAGGCTGGTGCAAATATGCAGCAAATGGCCTGCAATATTTCAGAAACTTTTCTTTGTTGCAAATCATACTTGTCACTAGCATTTAGAATGTTTAACCTATCACCTAACAGCTGTGAGCATTAAAGACATTCTTGCAGATTTCCCTCTGGAAATTCACACTATGACTGAAATTATGTTCAGTGGCCTCATTTAGTTTCCTACTGTCGTGTTCAATAGCCCATAACAATACATAGATTGGCTAAATCTGAAATTAAACCCTGATTTCGATAGGTACAGAAAGAGCATAAATTTCATACCAGGTAAAGCACAGTAGCACAATCAGTTGGCAAAAATGACTTCACTAATAGACAACTAGAGTAAAATATACTCAGAAGTCTGCTTAGTACAGTTTGACTGTTTCTCAACCTGTGGCTTCCAAAGGGGATGAAGACAAGATAGGCAGGAGAATAATGTTCAACAGATTCCACATGCTAAAATAGTGGAAAGATGTGTGAGCATTTGTTATTAGTAAGAATATACCTCTGTGTACATCCAAACACGTAGGAAGAAAGCAGTATGATGGAAAAGGTTAATTCTTACCATTAATATTATATAACCCCTCTGTTAATTACTTGGACTTATCGCATGTGGATACAGGATTTTCAAAGATCTGCTCAGTACTAAGTTGACAACAATCACTGAAACTTTGAAACGATTTCTTTTATTGCTCCAATTTTACATTGCACATACCCATAGATCTTTCCAGAATAAACTGAGAAAGATTTTGCAATGTCTTCAGAGAATAAAAGATCCTAATGATGGAGTCATAGGTCAGTAAAAAGGAGAGGAAGATTAAAACCAGTTGTGAAAGACAGCTGTGATGGCTGGACTCAAGATGGGAAAAAACCCCACAACCTCCTAAAGCAAATTGAAACTTTATTATCATGGGATAAAAAAGTGCCAGAGGCACATCCACAAAACTGCATGCAACAGTTAAAATAACCCATTTTAACTACTTTTGCAGACTCACTCATTAAGGATCAGGAATAATATCAGAGGTGCTTATCATGCTTTAAATTCACTTTAGATTTTCAGTCCAGCTATGCTGAGATACAAAACAAATGTCTGCAAAATATCTGATCATGGAAAAGACTCCCAGGGCATCTTCAGGACCAAGAAAAATGACATGCTACAGCACATTTTTTCTTGCTGACATATTTTGTATTCATTCATATGTTTGCCTCAGCATGAACCAGGACTACCAGACTCAGTAGAAGCAGTGAATGATTGAAATAGCTGCCAGAGTTTCTACACAAGAACAACCTGCACTTGTTTATCCATCCCATTGATCAGCTTAAGAATCTATATCTCACGACTTTTGAGTGGACCAACATTTTTCTGAATGGATCAATACCACCAGTCTCTGTTTTAACTGCTTAGAGAGACACAATGGTCATCAAAGATGTACTTTAATACTACCAGGCTTTCCTAAAAACACGGTCTAAACTTTACATACAAGACTAAGTCTGGTGGACTTCCATGAAGAAAAAAAATTGTCTGAATTAGGTATCCTTGCTCTTGTTAGATGTCCTTGYTGCCTGAGATCACACACAGTTCAGACTCTCTAGGCAGCTGAGAAGAAGAAAACAAGAGGTCCATACCCTAGTAAATCACAGACTGGTCAGTACCAAAAATAGCTGAACCACAGCATGAGCAAACAGCTGCTTACACCCTACCAAGAGTAATCCTAAGGATACTGGAAGTGTTCTACTCTATACACCTCTGCAATTTTATTATTCAAACAGATAAAAGCACAAAGCCTTTCTAATGAAGCCATGACCTGCCTAAATCTATTTTCTGTGATAAGAATAAATTCTAATTAAACCTGCTTAAACAAAACAAATTAGAGAGCTGTTTCTGCATATACATGCACTTTTATTTAAATTGGAGGAAAATGCACTTAGAAAGAGTGGGAGAGAA
Source organism: Cardinalis cardinalis (assembly GCA_014549065.1). NCBI lineage: Eukaryota > Metazoa > Chordata > Aves > Passeriformes > Cardinalidae > Cardinalis > Cardinalis cardinalis. Next base: position 889,931 of record JACDOX010000056.1, read on the forward strand.
AAACAGTGTGATTCAGAAAGTTGTGGGACATCTTGATCACTGGGCAGTTAAACACACTGTGACATAAAGCAGTSTCATGTGAATGATATTAAGCACTATGACAGCACTTCTCACCCATGTGAAATCKGTTAAGAAGAGAAAATCAGGGTGATAAAGGATAGGTTTAGAATTGCAAAAAACTCACTGACAACAACAGACATTCRGCAAAATAAGTGTCCTTCCTCTGAATGGAAAAAATCCCAAACTGCCATACAGTTAAAATTGTTGACAACTGATTCTGGCCGATCAACAACTGGAAGGCACCCATTCTTCTACAAGACTTAAACGGATATTGCAAGCACCGGGAAGCTGTCACTACTAACATAGGCCAGTGAATGTCGTTTCAGGTTTGGAATTACTTTATTTCAACAATTTGGTATTGATCAATTTGGTATGGATCTGGATTTACAAACCAAAGCATTCTTTGTGGATAAGGCAGTTGCTTGTTTTTAGTACTTCCTTCAGCCTCCCTACATGATCTCCACAGGGCCAGGTTTTCCAGTGCTCAAGCATCTGGGATAATCCCAACCAGGAACAAGTTACTTGGTATTGTTGGAAGGCTTTTGCAAATCCCACAGCAGTGTGAAGAAAATGGCTATACCTGAGCAAAGTTCTTTGATAAAGGAGGAGTACCTGCCTTGTGTAAAGGACCTCTATAGCCCCACTTGTTGGGGTTATCCCTTGCTGCGTATGAGAGAACACTTACATAGTAACATATGGCTTAAGCAAACCACCACAACTTTCCAGTGTTGAAGACTAAAAATTAAGCTGGGCATTCTGCAATTGTTCTGAGCTCCATCTGAACAGATGAAACTTGAAAAAAATTATAGCAGTGATCTCTAAGGATGAGTATTTCTAACAATTTCCACGCCATTTTCACTGGACAGGTTCCCATTATTTCATTTCTATCTCTGTTATGTTTACAATGCCTAATGAGTTTTCCTTTGTATTACAAAAACAGAAGGAGAGAAACAGTTACCTGCTCCTGGTTCTTGAAGACTCAGATGCTGTCCTTCCCATATTTACGCTGTGGATTAATGCCCACATCCTCACCCAGTGCTCCAGAGTCTTTCTGTGCAACTTGTGTCTTGTGGGATAGAAAGTACCCTGCACTGATTATGGTACTGACTGTCTCAGCTGGTGTTGCAGAATATCAAATAAAATCAAAGAAGAAGGTGTGATATAAATGTACAGGTTGGAGGTGAGAAAAATTAGTTGGGAGTCACAAGGAACATGCAGGAAAAAATAGGGCCAGCTGGGTCCTACCAGTAGCTGTAATAACATAACATTAAAAAAATACTCAATTTTCCTACTATTTTCAAGATTTCACAACAGAGCGCCAGAAACACAAATCCTAAAACTGTCATGTGGTAGCAAATTTGGCTTTCAGCTGGAACCAAAGAGAAGGAAAAGATGCAACTGGAGACTGGGTTTGAGTGACAGGATTCTGTTATGGCTTTGCATGACAGCAGAAAATGGAAATTATATAAGACTTCTTTCAAGGTCAGACATTATTCTAAGAGTGGTTTGGAGAAAAAAAATATTCAAAGTAGGCACCTATGAGGCAAACATCTTCCATGAAAAATTTCCTGCTTGTCTGTAACACTTTCTACCTCCCCAAACACGGATCTGTATGTCTACTGGTTTTAGAGTTCTCCTCCCTGTTTTGTTTCTTCAAATAATTTTGTATTTATCACAGATGTTCCACTGACCAATGATTTTTYTTTCAGTGAGTTAGGTTTTACTGATGATTACCACATCTACCTTAGCATATCTACATTASCAAATCTTCTGCTGAAGTTCCATTTAAATGAAGAGACTGCTATTAAGACAGAAATTCTTTCATACCCCCAATAATTTTCAACGCTCATCTTCAACTTATCTTTAAATTATCCATCTTTTTATGATATTTTTAAATACTATTTTAAAATACTTTTACCAATCTCTAACAGTGCTAAACTGAAGTGCTAAACTGAAATGAATTGCTTAACCCACATTAGATAATATATTTCATGTTCCTGTCCTTGACAGGCACCTTGAGCCTGTATTAATTTCTTTAACTATGATAATTTAGCCATTAGTACAGTTACATTGGTGCAACACATCAAAATGAAGGCCATGCAGCACAGAGGGAACACATTCAGTGCAGTTTATCTTGWCAGTATATAACACCACCGTATTTTAAGTAGTATTGCTTTAATGATATAAAATAATTTCCGGATTGAAACAGTTAACTGGCAGAAAACCTCGAGAAAGGATGTGTTCAACAGAAGGGGAGGAGAAGGAAGATGAGACAGACGATAGGGAGGAAAGCCTTAAAGATAAAGCTACATGGAGGAACCTTTTTTAAAATTCTGTTATTGACACAGCCCTGTTAGTGACAGTAAGTGAGGCTGATCTGAGCAGGACACCCTTTGCAAATCTTGGCTTTTCAAAGGAACCTCTGGTTTTGAGATAATGGAAGCTCAGAACTCCCTGTCATGGAACATAATGTGAAATTGATTTTTCAAGGCTTTATCTACACAAAGTTGCACTGGCTTAATTAAAGGTGTGTTTTCAAATCAATTTTTGTTAAACCAGTCCAAGCTCCTGCGCAGACAGTCTGAAATTGATTTGGAACTGTCTTATGTCAACTCGCCTTAATTTGGCAGAGAACCACTTTACACTGAGGAGTCACCAATTTAAGTTGATCCAAAAACAGCATTAAAAATAAAACTTATCTGAAATTTTAAGACTTTCATGAATTTATCTGTTTATGTCCTAGGTACGCCAAACCATGCTAACCTCCAGTAGCCTAATTGATCTGTTTAGGAAGCAGATAAACTCATTACTTGGATTTATGGCCCTTTGACAATAGACATTTTTGAGAAAGGATATAATGAAATCCCTGTGAAAGTACTGAATCTAAAACCAAGAGGYGACATATATGAGGAGGAAGACGTGATGAACTGAGGAAACCACTTTTCCCTTTTCTAGTTACTTTGTTTCTTTAATGCAGAAAGAAGATGAGCAAGGAGGCTCCTTCATGACCAGTAAAAGCCCKCCCATGCTGCAGTACTCACAGAATCACAGAATTTCTAGGTTGGAAGTGACCTTTAAGATCATCGAGTCCAACCCATATTCTAACACCTCAACTAGRTCATGGCACCAAGTGCCATGTCCAGTCTTTTTTTAAACACATCAAGGGATGGTGATTCCACCACCTCCCTGGGTAGATGATTCCAGTATTTGACCACTCTTTCTGTGAAAAACTTCCTCCTTAATTCCAGCYTGTATCTCCCTTGGTGCAGCTYGAGACTRTGTCCTCTTGTTCTGTCTGTTGTTGCCCGGAGAAAGAGACCAGCCCCCAGCTCACCACAGCCACCCTTCAGGAAGTTGAAGAGAGTGATAAGGTCACCTCTGAGTCTCCTTTTCTCCAGGCTGAACAACCCCAGCTCCCTCAGTCGTTCTTCRTACGGCTTGTGTTCCAAGCCCCTCACCAGCCTCGTTGCTCTCCTTTGGRCAYRCTCAAGCATCTCAGCRTCCCTCCTAAACTGAGGGGCCCAGAACTGGACGCAATTCTCAAGGTGTGGCCTCACCAGTGCCGAGTACAGGGGAAGAATGACCTCCCTGCTCCTGCTGGCCACACCATTTCTGATACTGGCCAGGATGCCATTGGCCTTCTTGGCCAACTGGGCACACTGCTGGCTCATGTTCAGTCGCCTGTCAAGCAGCACCCCCAGGTCCCTTTCCTCCTGAGCACTGCCCAGCCACACCGTCCCCAGCCTATAAAGTTGCAGGGGGTTCTTGTGGCCGAAGTGCAGGACTCGGCACTTGGACTTACTGAACTTCATCCCTTTAGATTCTGCCCATCCATCCATCCAACCGTTCCAAGTCCCTCTGCAAAGCYCTCCGTCCCTCTAACAGAGCCACACACGCTCCCAGCTTAGTGTCATCTGCAAATTTGCTAATGAAAGACTCTAAACCCTCATCCATGTCATCAATAAAAATATTAAGCAGAACTGGCCCCAGCACAGAGCCCTGAGGGACACCACTGGTGACTGGCYGCCAGCTGGATGCAGCACCATTCACCACCACTCTCTGGACCCGGCCATGCAGCCAGTTCCTAACCCAGCAAGGAGTGCGCTCCTGTCCAAGCCACAGGCTGCCAGCTTGCCTAGGAGTATGCTGTGGGAGTATGCTGTCAAATGCCTTGCTGAAATCCAAGTAAACAACATCAATAGCCTTCCCTGCATCCACTAGGCGGGTTATCTGGTCATAAAAGGTGACCAGGTTGGTTAAACATGACCTACCTCTCCTAAACYCACGCTGGCTGGGTCTGATACGCTGGCCATCCTGTAAATTCTGTGTGATGGCACTTAATATAAACTGTTCCATTATTTTGCCAGGTACTGAGGCCAGGCTGACTGGTCTATAATTACCAGGATCCTCCTTTGCACCCTTTTTGTGAATGGGTATCACATTGGCCAGTTTCCAGTCAACTGGAACCTCACCAGTGAGCCAGGACTGTTGGTAAATGATGGAGAGAGGCTTTGTGAGCTCATTTGCCAGCTCTCTCATTACCCTGGGGTGGATCCTGTCTGGTCCCATAGATTTATGAACATCCAAGCATTTCAGTAGTTCTTTGACTGCCTSCTCTTGGATAATGGGGGGACCATTCTGCTCCCTGTCATCATCAACCAGTCCAGGCGGGCAGGTCTCTTGAGGGCAAGTCATCTTCCAATTAAAAACTGAGGCAAAGTAGGCATTAAGCCCTTCTGCCTTCTCCTCATCTGTAGATAATAAGTTACTTGTACTCGGGAACAGATTAAACAATGCACAATCAGTGCAGGGGTACTCGGGAAATCAGGCCAATGATATCCTGCCAGTCTAACATCTAAAACCACTGGAACCAAGCAAAAATCTCTCCTTCCTTAAGGGTCAGGCAGGAGATAGAAAGGATTTTAAAGATCCACTGCAAACTAGCTATGTGGAAATTTCCCTGTGGTTTCAGGATTTCTGCACAATCCCGATCATTCGCACTCCACTAGGCTGCAAATGAAGGGCCGCATTTACATCCACAGCTCTCAGAAATGCATTCGTGTTCCTTCCACACCCAAGAAACAGACGGGAAAGCAGCAGTGAAGTTGCCACTGGTGTGGCCTTAAGGACGTGTCTGTATGTGCTCTGGTTCTACAGACAGGCACAGTATCAATCTCTCCRGCCAAGAGCAAGGGCCTGATCCCTCTTGTGGGAACAGGAGCCTTCTCCCAGGAGAAAAAATGGGTAAAATCCTGAAAAACAGGGTGTTTCTCCAAGCCCACAAGTATTGGGAGCTATRGACACTGAGTATCCCAAGTGGGTAAATCCAAATGCAGAGCTGAGCAGTGAGCAGGGAAGTACCAGCCTGCCATTGCTCAAAGACGATTTTTCAACATTCATCCTTTGTATCAGTTGTGCTACACCAAAAACTTCTGCATGACACCAATAGGACTTAAAACTATATATATATGTGCTTAGACGGTGAACTATACCCCAAATTATTGAGAATAGTGGCCCTAATTATTAAGTTTTATTTTAAAGCACTTGAAACTATGCATGACAGCAAGTGCTCTATATCCTTGCACTCCTCTGAAGTGCTCCTAATGGGCAATGTGCTACTTTACTTTCTGTTCTGTTCCATAATTTATTTTCGTAGTGAATCCTGTGTGAATTTCTCCTGAATCAAACTCTTTCCCTGGTGAGACTATATAATCCTGCTGTCTTGTTAGAACAAAAACCATCTATGAGACTTCATTCAAAACAAATCCCCTGTCAAACTATTCCTTCCTTTTCATTTGGACATTTATCCTTCAGGTAATACATAAGGAAGAAATTCTTTTGTTGTCTAGTTCAAATTTATAAAGAGGACAGTATCAGTCTGACGGAAATGTAAACAAAGAGATTTGCAACCTTTGCAGTGCTAGAATATATTGGGCAGTCATTCACTGCATGTGGAGAAAAAAAAACATTACTGCAGTAGCTCAATGGAAAAAACACTCAAACATATGGCTAGTTACAGTTCATTGTGATTATAACAATTTCCATATACAAAGAGGAGTTTTTCAGTACCAGCTTCACTATTTTAAGTCCTCCTTCCCTGCCACTATTAACAAACTGCACCCTGATGTATTGCATCTACTGGCATTAGTCATGACTACACCTACTGTCTGTAATGGGATGCCATTCATCAGCTTGGTAGGCTGAAAATTAGGTGATTTTCCTGGAAATTGTKTCTCAGCAGAATCACTTGATCCACTGTAGTTAAAAATCCATGTCATTGGTTGCACTATAAATTCCATTTTAYGGTCTTGATTTTATTTTTTTTTTAAATAAATTAATTGTAGTTTTCCTCTAGGCTTAATCATGGTATAAAAGGTTTTGGCTGATGAGCAAATCTTTTCTGAACAAAAGAATTTTCAATTCCATCACTTTKAAGTAACAGTGGCATAAAAAAACCTCACAGGAACAAACTTGTTTAAGTCAGCCACACAAACGAAAGTTGACAAGTGATTAGATCCTCCTGGGAATGAATTGTTTTCTGTGCTCYAGGGGAAAAAACGTCATCAGTGAGTTTGGAAGCGGCCTGAAGCATGGGTTTTGGAAATCTAATAATAGAAACACCAGTTTAAACAATTATATATTTAAGCAATTTTTATAACACGAAGTTGGCATGACAACACGTGAAGTTCTAAAAAAACACCATCCCTTGTAAAATGCAAACAGTATGCACACTGGTAAAAATCTCAGCATCAGACACATACAACCAATGGTCCAGAAGACATAATGATCAGATCCTTAGACCTGACACTTACTTCATACTCCTCTTTAAATCCGTAGCCTTCCGCACACTTCATCTGGGTGATGTGCTGCAGCAAGTCAGCTACACGGATGGCTGGATGGAGCTGTCCAGTCTGGTAGGGCACATCCACTGGATCTCGCTTCTTATAGGTATGGGATTGGACCAGGCTGCTTGTGTCACTGCCCATCGTGTGGGTTTCATCTAGAAAAAGAGCAGCTCATCACGTGCTGGCTCATTTTCACTTATTAGAAGAAACAGAAACTATAAAGATTTCTAGAGGAATGGCAGAAATCTGACACCATCAGCATTGGTTCTGTCTGTGAAGGCTACACCAGAAGAACGGTAAATCCATGAGCAGTTTACACACGGAAATCGCAAGACTGATTGGAATGAGGCAAAGTCCATAGTTCTACAATGGAAGCATTGCAGAGCAGTCCAAACTCTAATATTGTTTTAAATGTTGCTAGCTGATTGCAAACAAATTTTAAAACAGGCATTTCATTTTAAACTGCATGGAAGTTTCATTCTGAAACTTCAACAAGTCCCATGGAATGAAACTGGACTTGTATTTTTCATAAACTACTGAAGTGCTGCATTTTACACTGCAAATTTAGAGCAAATGTTCGGAGTGAGCAAAATAAAAAGATGCACAAAATGGCTTATGGGTTCATCAAGCTAGGACTGCAATGGAAATGTAGATCTGAAAATGACGCTTAGAGACAAACTACAAGAGGACAAATGCAAAGGATCATCTGGTAAGGAAAAAGGTCTTGACTGACTGCTGAACATGCTTTAGGACCACAGTGCATCATGAGCCACCACATTAGGCATGGAATGTTATATGTCATCTGACATGCAAGCCAACAAACAGGAGACCCCCGTGGGCTGGTTAAAATTTTTATGAGACACAAACTTCTCCCAACCCTCCACATCTCTTCCATGGGGCAAATGGGCAACTTACCATTGATTGGCACTTTTAAGAAGATACATATCAGGAGAAAAAAAGAGGAGGAGAAAAAGGAAACAGGGCATAAGCAACAGTACTACATTAATAATTACAGGTAATTTTATGTTTTTAATTTAGTCTTTACAGAATGATTCCCTAAATGAGTCAGATTCTGATCTCAGTTTCACAGTAGAAATTAATTTAYTAAAACCAAGATATCATACTGTGAGTCAATTCACACAGATGGAACTGAGATCAAAACCTCTACTTAGAAGTAAATAGATGTGAAACTGCACTTTACCTAAGGAAGCAATATGACTTGCTTCCTGTATAGATGGAATTCTAAAAATTTATTCAGACTTGACAAGAGAAAAAACCCATCCAAAATTCTCAGGTCCAAGAATCATCACAAATATTTTATCTGTTTACTCAAATAATAATTTTATGTATCTCAGAGTTTTTTAATTTTAACCAATAGAGATAATAGGGTGGTTTGATTTATTCAAGCTATTCCTCCCTGAGTGAATATTGAAAAAAAAAACAAAACATAAATTTGTATAATATTTATAAAATAAGGTATTTATTAAAAAAATACTTTAAAAAATAAGCCATAACAAAAGGGAAGCCTTAAAATAATATTTCCACATTCATAAATTAGATATATTATAGCAAGAAGTTCCACAAATACTCCGTAAGAAAAGGTCCCAGATTCTCGCATACACACCAAAAATATGAAAACATCTTGTTAAAGGTGAGATTCTGGTCTTAGTTGTACCACTGAAAATTGACATTAAAGCCAGAAAGCTCAGCAAAAGATGGTTTGAGGCCCTCTCAATTCCCACTAAGACAAATGAAATCTGGTCCTCACTAAGCCTGCAGTCAAGATGAACTGTGCATTGACACCTAAACCAAAAACAGCAGAGAAAAATGTATGGTTATGAGTATGGCCATTTCACTCCTTTTCCTGTCAGACTGCTAAGCTGATCCAATGCAGAGGAAAGGGATTCATCTTTAAGCCATAAAATTTTACAACTTTTGTCTGATGTGGTATAAAATTGTACTGCAAAGCACCTCGGGATGCATGGCATGAAGCGTGGTATACAAGTGTAGGTACAGTATGTTGCTGCTGAAATGGCACCTGAAAACTACAAGGTGGCTAAGACACAAAAGACAAAAAAAAGGTAGAAAGTTGATAATGATTTTTTGGGTTGCTTATTTCAATTTTAGAAACAGGTTAGAAAATGTGAGGGTTTTTTTTTTTTTTTTTGCAAACTGCAAAATTCTTTGCAACACAGACTGTTAGTACCTAAGATGAAGGCAAAGCTATCAAAGTCTTGCACTATGCAAGCATCATTTTAATAATTATGAATCTCTTTCCTGCAAGCTCCCTAGTTTTACACTAATTTTCCTCTCTCCATTTCTTTATCTCTTATAGCTGCCTTAATACAGAAGGAGTTATCATTTAAGCATTTTAAAATAAAGTGGTTTTAATCCTTGGCTTATATAGCACATTTGCCTCTGAACTGCAGCATGAGCTTTTCAGGCTGTTTTTCAAAGGKTGAGCTCCTCCAGATGCAGTGTTCATGGGCAATGGGAAGTTTACCTGGCTTAAATACTCCTACAGCTGCAGTTGTCCTACTGTACACTTACCCATTCCTATACAGCTATACAACATTTATTAAATAATATATTTGGAAACAGTAAGTGTGTTGTGGCTTTTCTATCAGATTTTGAAAGCTGAACTCAACCATTCACCAGACTTGTACCTTTCCCAGGAGGTCACACTGAGAAGATCATTTAGTTCTAGCTACAGGCTTGATCCTGCAGTTTAACACAACTTCTTCGGACGGAGGAAGACAGCAAGAGCAGGTATTACTTGTAATTAAAAACCTACATACTTTGTTAACAGCTGTATTCCCCTACCAGCTCAAGCRCAGTTAATTTGATTTACCTCAGATACAACACTATTTCTGTACAGAGAGTCATAAACACATATTGGGAGAGAGATCTAATCTGAACGGAACACCRTTCATAAAATGGTACTAAATTTTTAACATGTAAGGTTAAAAAAATATTTATTTCATGCAGTGAAATAACTGAAATATTTTCTGAGATGAGTAAGCACAGGTTTGCTGTAGTAGGCCATAAAATACATATCAAACTAATTAAAAGATTTTACAGACTTAGTAAAATCAGAGAATTTATTCTTCCCAGTGTGTGTTTGCCTGATAGCTGAACTACTTCCTTAGAGATTATTTCTTAGGGGGAAAAAAGCTAACAAATAATTTTACCATTGTTATTATATAGAAAAGGATCACAAAAATAACTGAAGAAAGCATTAACTAAATAATACAGATAGGAAATCTCAAAGTTTTTATCCTGACAATAGTACTTTTCTCCTTGCCCACCCACAAGGTCAGAAAGAACATCTACTGCATGAAGTGCTGAATGAATGCTAAAGTACACAAAAAAATCTAACATCTCAGGCAGTTAAAAGGCACTGCAAATTTCATTTGCATGCAGATTATTACATTGTTACAGTCACTACCATTACCTTCTTCCAGATTTACATAATGTTTAAAACAGTAAAGTTCCTTCTCAAAGTTATCACATTGAAGTGCACTGCACTAAATATTCTTTCACAATAACAAATTTTAAAGATCACTTCCTAAACTTTTACTTCTTATATGCTTCACTCTATGTCTGTGTAAGCCTATTTAATTTACAGTTCAAGGGCAGGAATCAGATAAGGAGTCTTAAATTCTTTACAGTGATTGGAAGAAAAAAGAGGAGAAAGGAAAATATTTGTTGTGAAAATATAGACTGAAAAACAAGTAAATTAATAGGCTTAACACTTAAGGAGTTTGACTTCCTGCTACAATGCACTGTTATGTTTTGAATTACTACTAAAAAACTGCCCCTGTTTAAAGTTAGCACAGGAAGGAGGTGTAAATGAATACAAGCCTTCAAGAGGTTAGAGTTAAGCATTGAAAATGCAATAGAACCTCATGCTTACTACTTATCACTGTGCAGAAACCTCTCTTTTTGACAATGGACAATAACAGATTTTCCTAAATTCCAAGTGGAAATGCTTTACACTTTAACTGTATGTTTTAAAGCTACAGTTTTACTGTTTTATTTCACCCCTGTGACACCTGATGCATAATAAAATATAAACTCTAAGCTTCATGTTATGATTTTGCTGTTAAAAACACCATCTCCTCTCTGAAACTTCACTTTTTGACAAGCACATCAGAAACTCTGCAGAATTGTCAGAAGACACGATAGCTGGTAGACAGCCTGAACTGTATTTTGTCTGATTTTTTGTATCCTGAGCAGTCTAACTAGGAAAAGAAGTCATTTTTAAGAAGTGACATCTTCAGTTCTGAGATAAAACAGAAAAAAAATGAGGAAAACTATTTCAATTGCTGTGATAATCAAATTCTTTAGTGTCACTCCAAATACATGCATAAACATTTCCTTGCAAATCCACTTGTTAAAATTATTTCTGTCTTTTCTCCCCTGACTCGCACTATGACAGTAGTAATCAAACCTGGTAACTGCCCTTAACACCTCAGTGGAGCCAGGTTTACCACCCCTCCCTTTAGCAGAAAGCTCAAGCATTTTGCACACTGCTGTCTGCTCCCCAAGAACTGCAACTTCCAAAATTACTTCAGCAATAAACTTTGATAAAGGGAAATGTTCTCACCTAAAATTGCAGTTGGCACAAATGGATCTGTCATACATCATAAGCAGGTCAATGCAGGAAAGGTAAAAAGAGAGAGAACAGTAAATGATTGATACATGTTCCCGAGTTTTCTTTCAGAAAGCTGCTGTTAGCAAACGGTATGTTTCGTATATATCTTTTAAATGTTGATGGCAAGAAGTATAATTACATAAATATGTATGCTTTTATCATGGGAAGGTCAATAGAGGGTGGAAACTGAGAAAAAAACTGGTTACCTGGGTAATAAGAGTTAGGCACTGTTGTGCTCAGTGTGTTAGTTTTCATTGTAAATGAAGATGGTGAAGATACAGCTGCAAAGAGAAACAAAGCTGGTTAGAGACAGAGATATGATATGCAGCTACTTAAGCAGATAGTATTGACTTGACTTAAGAGTTCATCCTGCTGTGTTTCTTGTACTGGAATCAGGACCTAGGGAAAACCAGGCAAGTCTAGTGAAYGAAATAGCTCACTGAGTTTGATCAATTCTCTAAAACGAAGTGTCGTTGGAGAAAGCATTTTGATTGCTGATGGGAAATACACTTCTTAAATCACTAGATTAGACTGAATACTGACGCTTGAAACAACATATCGCAACGACGAGAGGTGTTTTTGACAGAAGCTTTGATCGTTAATAAGTTTTCCTTATGACACTCTAAATACCTTATGCAAATAGTCTACTGTAGTTTATTTTTTCCTCTCCTTTTTTTTATTTGATTAGTTTAGACAGGTGGATAGTGTGCACAACGATTCTAATAGACCCTGAATATTACTCTTTGTTTAAAGGTGGTTTTCAGGRAGTGATATAGAGACCAATGTTCACACAGGTATTTAATCATTGAACCATTTGTAAAACCAATGGGAACAAATTAAGTTCAGTTTGCCCCTATTATACAAATATCATGTAAATTACCATTGTAAACACAGATACATTTAACAGGAGTTAATCACAACATTTTGCAGGATGTTCAGCTAAGGAGTCATTAGAGATTTTTAAGCAAAGCTCCTTGCAAATCCTGCCTTAGTTGCTTGTCTACACATCTCAAATTCAGTCTGACCAGGGAATGTAAGCATATTCTGGATACCTGTAAACAGACTAACAGGAATGTATGAAACAAAACAGAGTTGAGGAAGACAGGATCTGCTGGATGAGGAGTGTGATTACTCTTGCTAGCTTTCATCCATCTTTTTTGCAGTTGATCTTCCAGGGCAAACAGTTACTAGAACTTGTTAATATGGAAATATCTCAAAACTGGTTTAAAAAATGCTGATATTTATCCTTYATCATATAAATGATTATATCTGAGACCATGCCCTTTTGATTCCTCCAGAATGAGGAGATTACATTTCCTTGACAGTCAGAACAGAGTGATACTTCTTCTGGGTATGGATTCAGAGATTAGTGGAAGTCAGGGCTGCTGCAGGTAATAAAACTTGCTACGTAGAGAATGCAGGCAGGGTAATGAACTTTCATAGGAAGTAGGAATGCTCTAAACCTCTTGTGTACAAGGTCTTACACAAAGATCATTCCTGAAGACTGTCAGGGTGCCCCTTTTGGTGGCCACGATTCTTATGGAAAGTCTAATTAGAGGTTCTAGCCCTCGAGCAGTATAAAAAACTTGTTATGGCAATAATTTCAAAGAGGTTTGAGGTGGTTCAACATAAGGAGGMTTTAGTCCCAGGAACTCATTGCAGTTTCATTTGTAGTTATGACCATTCAGTAGCACCACTGGAAAACTGTACCATGATGATGGAAGACGAAGTAAAAACCTCTTGATCTCTTCACAGAAATAAGCAATCTCATTAACTGTAGGGGTATATTCTCACCAGAAAGGCAGGTCTGATTTGAAAGATCTATTTCAAACCARTTTTAAAAGTAACTCAAATGCAAATTAACATCGCAAATTCTGAGCCTAATGCTGCTGAGAAAAGTCACACTGTATAAACTTCACAGAGTGTTTGTACAATTGAGCTCATCAAAGATAAATTCTTAAGCATATTATTGAAGAGTGGGAGTTGGGCCTTGCATACTGTTATTACTTGAAAAAAATTAAATCTTTGACAAATTACGAAGACGTTAAAAAAAACACGRGCATATAAAATCCCTGAGGTTCCTTAAGAACCAAAAGAAAAAAAACCACAACTTTTTGAATCTAGTAATTCTTTTAAACAATTATAAAAACGCGTTATTTTTTCATTGTTTCTGCTTAGTGTCAGCCCTCTGACAGGAGTGAGAACTTGACCAAAATTCTAATATAAGAAATTTTATAACCCAAATCTTATTTATTTTCAGGGTAGATCCAAGAAGGCCCAGGATATTAGAGAATCTCGTATGAAATTGCAGAACAGAYTAATCTACTGATTCTTCCTTTGCACAAGCAACAGAAAGAGCATAATCTAGAATTGCAAATAATAAGACAATCAGATTATCATTATTAAGTTATTACATTCAAAAATAAATTTGTACTGTCAAAAAAAAATGTGAACAAGGGAAGCATTTGAAGGACTTGGGGCAGCACGAGAGATATAAAATTTTCAACATAATGGAGACTGGAGAAAGGTAAAACTACTGTTTCAGTAATGTCACTGCTCTTCYGCAGAAGAAAAGGATGGACAGAAAAAAGCTCAATTATCCTTATTATTTTTAAAGAGGTCTATACTTGATGTCTGACTGTCTTGCTCATTTGAATAGACACCGTAATGTGCTGCACAGTGGGAAACTCTCGGTCCCATGGATTTTCCATGACTGAGTAATGAGGAATATTTTAAAAACCATTTGCACCTTTCTTTCACCTTCAAAAAAAAAAAAAAAGAAAAAGAAAAAGGAAAGGAAAGAAAAAACTTACATCTCCCATTTAGATTGTGCGTGTCCATGAAAGAGAAAGCTTCATCACAGTTGGTGCCTTGCTCAGTGTAGCTTTTATCCATTGAATTCACCATCACTGTCATTTCCTGCCGAGTACTACTCAATGTCTCTTTCCTCTTCTTAGCCAATTTTCTTAAGAAATGAATGATGAGGAAAAAAAAGGAGAAAAACAGCTCTCAGTAAGCAGACATAGTTTTCATGTTGTTTACATCAGTACTGTAGTTTGCGACTACACCATTAATTAACATTCACATTTTTTTCTGTATTTCTGGAACTTTAAATTTATTTTACTCTCATCTCTTTCAGTCTGATAATCAAGGGATAGTTGCCAGTCCACTGACACATGGTCAACAGCACCTTAATCCTTGGGGACMACCACTGAATTAAAGGGGACTACTTGGATATGAAGTGATGTGAACTACAGTATCAGAGGCTACATCTGATTAAACATATAAATAAAAATGAAAAGAGAGATTTCAGGGGAACTGACAAATCAGTACCAGTGTTCATGTGCATAGAAGAGTCTGGAGAGGTTTTATTGAGAGCCTGTGTAAAACAAGAATCTTGTTTCTATAATACTGTATAGTCTGTGTTGGAGCTCTCAATACACACTGCACACTCAAGAGACATTTCAAATTGACTTGTATTCCTAAAGACTATTTTCTGTCACTCCTGATTTCAGGAGAATTAGTCACATGAGTTTGTTGCTTCTCAGCAGGAGTGGTCTGTAAGAGACAAGATCTTAAATCTGATACTACAATAGTGATTCATTAAACTACAGAACTGCCTTGGATGCATATACCTCTTTTTTTTTCCAGATCTGTCTGCTTCAGTCAAAAGTCTCACTGTCTCTCCCTGAGTTATGCTTAGCTATATCACAAAATAACATGTCCAAAACTCTTGATTTTTCCTTCAAACTCCGTGAGGCATCTGTGATCCTGATGATAGCAGATCCCATGACTATTTGGCTTATTTCCCTGGCCCATGACTCCGTCTGAGACCAAGCCTTTCTCCAAGTTCTTGTCTTGAACCTTAATTTCAGATTTCTAGATTCCTTTTGTAGAGTATCTTCAAGGTATAGGTTTAAAAAACCCACAACTGCTCCACAGACTTTAATTGTCCTGTCTGTTAATTTAATGACTTTTCCTCTGTGGAAAACACAATGAGCCAGCTCATATTCATCTGCCAGAATGATCTTTTACATATCTTACATATCTTCAACTAGAAGTTACAGGAGCTTATTGTCTCACTTAGGTTCCTTCTACTTCTAGAGGTTGAATGTCTCAAGCACAACCAACTTGTGCTAACTTTCAAAGCCTGCTGTTTGTTAACTCTTATTCAATATGAAAAGATGGTTCCCATCACAGGCAAAATTTTACACCAGCCTCCCCTAGATTTTCAAACATCTGTCTCCTCTTATGCTACACAGGAGGGGCTTTCTGTAACTCTCTTGACTGATATCTCRCTCTTTCACTTCAAAGCACTACTGCCTCAGCCCCCTCATGCTCCCCATCTATCCACCTGTTATCCTCTACCTTTCACCTAGATGAGAAGCCATTTGGGCAGGAGCTGTGGATGTGTTCTACACCAGTGTAGTACCAAGCTCAGCAGTATCYTAATCAATGAATAAAGCTCAAAATGCCTTTGAAATTAAAGTTTCGCTAACAATAAAAGCAGGAATAGTAAGTGCAGGTATGGTATTGGGTCACTGGACAGAAAAGGATAAAGGGTCACATTTGGCCCTGACTAAGCTGACAGATTGTCACCCCAGTCCCAAGGGCACGTCCCCATGACTGGAAGGGAATGAAGTACACTGCCTTAAACACCTGCTGCAGCAGCTGCAGCCATGGGCAGTGTTATGCTTTTGCCCATCCCAGCTCAGGAGTCACYTGTGTTTGCTTGAGCCTTTGCTTACTCTGTAGACTTGATAATAAAACCAGTTCTTAATTACTCCACAGTGCATAAATGCACAAAGGAGCATGGTCTGAACTCTTTCATATCAGAGACAGTTAAATTTCATCTGAGTACCATAAGTAAAACAAAACTTTTAGATCTTTGCATCCTTCAATGTCCCCCCTCCTTCATATCTAATTGTAATGAATAACTAATATATTATTCAAAGTAGAATCTGAGACTTAACACCTAATACATAAATAACTWAATGGAAGTCCTTTGTAAGGACAGGCTTATCAAAGTGGTAACATGAAATGGKTATTTTTTTTTCCTCTTTCACCCTTAGATGGCAGTACATTTGGATGGCAGTCATGCATGACTCCCCTTCCAATCCTTGGGTCCCACGATCAAGCTAAAGCAGATTTATTTTTTAAGACAGTAACAACTGTACAGTACTTCTCAATCTGAATCTAATTCTGGAAATAGGTCTTGTGGGAAAAGTCCAAATCTGAAACAATTTACAGGAAGAGAGCAATACCAGCCAGACTTCTGTACTGTGAACAAAAACATCCACTGGATTCAGTCAAGTAAACTTTAGCTGAATATAACATTTCTAGCATCTGCAGTTTTCAGATTTTGCTGAAAGTGTTGCAGTGCTGCAGTCTCTGCATCTCATCCACTCCTTGGATCTCTCAATCCCCAAGAGGGTCTAGCTATACAAGATTTAAGAAACTCGTAAAACCGTGGCAACCTCACATCTCCACCACCACTCATACTCTTACATTTGAAGTAAATTTTGGGGGAAAAAAAGGTTTAAATATTTGATCATCTTCACTCATGGAAAAGACACTTCATAGCTACTATCTGATRTTTCATCCTTCTTAAAGGAAAAGATATCTACAATCAAAGGGAAAACATAAAACAGATGGAAGCTCCCAGGATGATTACCTAGGATAAAATTACTTTTGTAGGGAAAGCAAAAAGATCAGCTTATGACACAAATAGTGTTACTATTACYATATGAGGAAAGAGAATGTACTATATCAGCTCCAGGAAAGAGAAGCCTGATATTCAGAAAAATCTCAAGACTAGCTAAGAACTGTTGGGATTTCAAGCCACAAGAAGTAGAAATAAGAGAACTGGTGCAATGGTTAAAATATATTAAAATTCAAAGCAGACAAAATACAGACCTCCCCTGCAAAACTTAATAGCTCATTATAATCTGTCCCCATCTTATCCACCATGACAAAACTCTCCAATGATGCATCTTCTCCTGTACAGTGCWTCCTTGTTGAAAGGCCACTCTGTAAAACCTGAGCAAGGCTAACTCAGTATCTCTCTCAAGATCCTCTTTCCCACTGACTTCTCCCTCAAACCCTCCCAGAAACCAACTCCAATAACTGCTAAGTTGCTAGTGCATTGTCAGCCTCTGTCTAGCTCATTTTCATCCTATTTTCCTGCATCCCTTTTCTCTGTCCTGTCTTCACTTAAATACCAAACTCTTTTGGACCTAGCTTGCCTTTTCTCTTCCTGTTTAAAAAGCACTGGGCACAAAGAATGAGGCACAATGGGACACTGCCATAGCTAGAGGAATGTAACAGTGTAAAAATAATTTTTWAAAAAAAATGGTGACTGGGGTTGAAATGAACACAAAAATGTGCCTTCCATTTTACCTTAGGAATAATGAGAAAAGCATATTAATTTGAATCTAACAAAAACCTCCTACTTCCCATTCCACACGGAGTGGTCCTCTCCTTTCTGTATCTGTATGCCTCCCTGCTCACCTCCCTGCTCAGGCAAAGAAAGGAGAAACAAGATGCTGGCACTTCCCACAGCTCCAGCAACACAGTACTGTCACCAAGATATTAATACACAAAGTGACATGAAATTTGTAATTGTGCTGCTTAAGGAATTGGGCCATTTTTTTTTTTTAATTTTAATCAATGCACTGATCTATTGAATTTACTGTAACTCAAGATAAAATAGCTGCTTCTTACATACTCTTTGTTTTAAATTTTACTTCTCTGCTTGTGGACAAATSACAGAAATGGTTCAGATGAAGAAAGGATTGGAGCTTTCATGTAACCCAGTAGTGCAGTGCACTTACAGTTGTAAAACCCTTTAAACAGTTTGCTCACCAAACCTCTAAAGGAAATAACAGTAAGAAAGCTCTTTTAGTAAAATGCTTTAGCAGCTGGTTAGAAAGTTGTAATACCAAGGGCAGGGTTAAGTGGTCATTTTTTCACATAACTAGTGGCTATCCTACATAAGTGTATGTTGTTATTTGCACTATTTACCATATACACACTGACCTAGAAAATGCCCAGAATCTTTTTCAACAAAACACAATTTTWAAATTGTAGTAATGATTAGAAATAGGGTTAAAAAGTTACAAATCCATCTGATGAGGCAGAGTGATTGGATATTCATTTAAGGCAAAATTCAGTGTTGAAAGATACAAAGGCATTCATATGGGAAAAATAATCCTAATTATACACACACAATATTGCATCTAAATGACTTAATAAAATACAGAAGAAAGAAAACTGATAGCCACTGATTCTTTGACGACAAGAAGTTTAGCATTATGTATAGTCAAAAAGGCAAAAAGAAGTCAGAAATGACTATGTAAGGAATAGAGAACAAATTGGAGCATGTGATTAAATGATTGTATAGATCTATGGAGCTTCCACATTTTGAACACTGCATGCAGTTCTCACACATGCCTATCCAAAAAAGATTTTCACAAAGTAGAGAACATATACAGAGAGGTGATAGGAAGATCAAAGGGGCAGATCCTACCAGAAGAGCAGTAATCCTTCCATAGATAAGGAGTCCCTAGTTTAAAGTGGAGGTAAGTTGATCTGAGAATATGATAAAAGTATAAAATAAACATGAAGAAAACTAAGAGATTAATAAAGAATTTCTATTTCTCAGCAATGAAAGAACCAGAAGCAGAGTATTTGGATTTTTTTAAATATAAAAGTAAATAATTTCAGAAAAMCCAGAAAATGCTCTGGTCTGCCTTGCCTTGAGTGCCGTGTGCATTTTTGGGCACCGCAATATAAAAAAGACATTAAGCTATTAGAAAGTGTCCAAAGGAGGACAACAAAGATGATGAAGGGCCTTGAGGAGAAGCTGTGTGAGGAATGCCTGAGGTCACCTGGTCTGTTCAGCCTGGAGAAGGAGAGACTGAGGACAGACCTCATTGTGTTCTGCAACTTCCTCCTGAGGGGAAGAGGAGGRGCRGGCACTGATCTCTGCTCTGTGCTGACCAGTGACAGGACCCAAGGGAATGGCCTGAAGCTGTGTCAGGGGASGYTKGGGTAGGACATCAGGAAAAGTCTCTYCCAGAGGGTGGTTGGGCACTGGAACAGGCTCCCCAGGGAAGTGGTCACAGCACCAGTCGGTGAGTTCAATAAGTGTTTGGACAATGTTCTCAGGCACATGGTGTGACTCTTGGGGTGTCCCATGCAGGGCCAGRAGTTGGACTCCATGAWCCTTGTGGGCCCCTTTCAATTCAGGATATTCTATGAAAATACYGTAACACACCAGCACTAGGACTCAGAGATATTGAAAGTTAGCATTGGTAAAAGAAAATCTGATTAAGGCCTGAGTGGAGGACAGTGAATGCATTATCTTTCCTTCAGAAACTCTGTTTCTGTATTCAGCTGAAGGTCTGTCACTGGCCACTATCACAGACACAGTGTGGACTTTTTTTCCAAAATTTGATCCCACAATTTTCTAATTGTATTAACAATCCCTTCAACAGATAATGCAGGAAACAGGATTTGAATATATTATTTGCTTTTCTAATACTCAGAATTACTCACTTTTTTGAATTTTTTTAGTCTACTTACAATACCAGTTGTGTTATTCAACTTTGTTATTATTATTAGTAGTAGTAGTAGTTTTTGTATATAAATTAAATTCATTACTTTGCCCATCTATTTTGGCTGCCTAGGATATGCTAAAAGAAAACTCATATCTAATTTTGGGAAATCTGCTTCAAGTTGAAATAATGTAATAAGCATAACTGATTCAGCAACATTCAGTATGAAGATGCAATGTGATAAAAGYTCTCCACAGGAAGTGGGTCAAAAGGAGCAAAGATCACAGACTTGTTCCTTGTTTATTGAGTTTTACACATTTTTCCAAATTATGCTGAAAATATTTTTTCTTGAACAACAAAACAATTCTTCTCAATAACTGTGATTGATTTCCTGCCTTCACCACTGGGTTCTCTAAGGCAGAGACAAACCCACACATCACATATCATTGTGAGAATTACATGTGTGTGAGCTGGTACACATTTGGTAACACTGGGTATTATTCTAATCTGCATTAGAAAATTCAAAATATTACTTTGCATTTTTAGAATTTGTTTTCTTTAATTTGGGATACTTTGAATCCCCAGTGCCTCATCTGTACTCTTTATGTTGAGTTTTATTGTTAAAAACTCCTTATAGAAAACAAGTTTTCAGAACCTGAATAGCAAATCCAATTCAATCAAAATGGTAACTTTCCTTAGGTGTTRTTAAATAATTATAACTACAAGTAGTTAGTATTTTAGTCTACTTTACACTTCTTATCAATACAGCAAYACTGCACAGAACCCTTTCTATCTCTCCCAAATGGACTGAGCCACAAATATGAAGCAATTGAAATGAAATAAGGAAATGAAATAGAAACAGTATGGCATTAGTGATAGAAAAGTCACCTGAACTTCTGTTATTCAATTTAACATTTATATTCTTATATTGAAATGCAATGTGCTCAAGACTGCAATTTCACAGTGACATTAAACTGTGTTCTGTCAATATTCTATCAGACAAGAAATAAGGTTTGGAGAAATATTTTTAAAAGCACTACACTTTGCAGCAAGAACTAGGGAACATGTAATAAAATACTTTACAAGCTGTCCCCACTTCAAGGACTAGCGTTTCTAGAGAAGAACCTCAGGAAAAATAATTATTAGGAGAATGATAAAAAAGCAAAAGGTGGGAGGATAACACTGAATTGTGTAGTTCCTTGCYTGCGATCTCTTAGTATGCAATCCTGTATTAGATGATAAAATTATTCTTTGTCCTAAGAAGTTTAACATCTATTTTTCATTGGCATAGGAAGATTGATTTTGAGATTACGTGAATATTTTAAAATAGCCAAGGGTGYATAAGCCTTTTTACCTCACATACAAAGAGGTGGTTTATTATAATTTCTTTTAGGTGCCTTCTCTTTGTTCTAATTATCAGCTTCCTGCTTCAAAGCAAATGCTAACATCATTCATTTCATTTTCATCATGCTCTTGCATTCTCTGATAAAGAAAACAGAACAAACTTTAAGAAAATGCTGTGATGATGCTCAAATTCCGGAAACAATGTTCTTGATATCACAGAATTTAATTTTCTTTTTTCTTCATTCACTGTGGCTTTCATTTTTTTGCCACAGAGACACTGGGTGAACTTTCAGACCAAGAACACATTCCAACACTACCATGACTGACTGTAAAGAGAGAAGGAGAAGAGAATACAAGYAAAGGGGTGGGGGAAGGGTTCCTTTGACTTACAGAGCTAAGGGAATGGAGTGCAGAAAGAGTGCAAATGCTTTACAGTAAGGTGGAGGTTAACAAAAATGGTTTTGATTTTTATTAGAATAAACAGAATCAGTTTTGATTTCTGTGGTTCTTTCTTAACTTGGCTTTTTACTCACTGCATGTAAGAACTTCAGTGGTCTTTTTGACCTTTTTAATTACCAGTAGATTGGTTCCTTAGCACCACAAGAGATCAGAGCCAAAAAGAAGAGTTATTTGGAAAGATCCCAGTATTACTAGTAGCTCACAGGGAAAGTATGGCATAACTTGAAAAGCAGCAGCTGAGAATATGAAGATGAATGGGAAATGAGAAAGAAAAGATAATGGAAAAGGAAGGTACAGCTGCAGTCAGAGACACACAGCTCATCTATTTTTGCTCCTAAATATTCTTTCTTGAATTCAAGTATCTAGCACATGCTTTGAGATTTGCGTACCGTGACACCATAAAAAACTCTGCTTACTTGTTTCTCAGTTTCTGCTTGGTGTGAACTCCACATCAGATTATCTGAGTTTCTGCAAGTGAGGGTTATAGCATCAAACCCAAGAACACCTCAGGTCAAAGGAGGCACAGCACTGAGAATYTGCTGATGCAGAGGAGGAACACTGGTAACTGACTGCAAAAAATGGAGCCTATGCCTTGGTGCACCAGATTAACGTAACAACATTTATTTGAAATGGGCTGAYTCTTGTCTTAGCTCTCAGAGAAAGTTAAATTTGCGGTTACAGTTTAGTTCTTGCACGTCCACCCAAGAGGACCTCAATGCATTTTAGTGTGATTGATAGGTTCTTCAGGGAAGGCTCTAGGCTATGGCAGTAAAAGGCAATTGGAGAAGCTCTGGCTGAACTTGTTGTTTGCAAAGCTGCTGGCCGCACTATTTTTGGCTCACTGTTAGTCACTGGCCTTGGTCTTCAAAAAATGCACCCACACAGTTAAAAAAAAAAATCCAACAACCTTCTGCCTCCCCAAGTGAATAAAACAGTAATGAGATGTAAGCAGCAATATTTCCCATAATTTACTATTATCTAATCTTGACCACAATCTTGAATACTGTAAGTAATTAACTGGGAAATAAATTGTCCATTTCTTCTCAGCTAAACTAAGGGAGGAAAAATGATAAGTCACAAATTCCCTCAGTTTGTTACAAGATTTAACAATTTTGCAATATGAATTTTTATTTGTGGTTTGCTTCTTATGATCCTCAAATTAAAAMAGAAAATAGTGAACATGATGTTTAWCTGATCTATAKGTCCTCTTGAATTATAGGGGTGTATAAGAAAAACACACAGAATATTAAAACTTGTTTTTTCCCCACAATTTAATTACAAGGCAAATGCTTATGAATCTGTTCATTTCATGAAAGACTTATTTACTTAAGTGATTAGAGCAACAACGTAGAATTATTTGCAGGATGAGGATCAGGGTGCCACTTAGAATGGAGGAGGCCAAAGTATGGCAAATCCTTTATGAGCAGAGGGAAGAACCCAGCAGCCCAGCTGCAACACTTGAAGACCATTTTGACAGAAAAGGAAATGAACTTTTAAATATTACATGACTGAGCAGGGAATTCAGCCTGGATTTCTCTCAGTAGACAAATCYTGGACAAGGAGGGAYGGAGAGAGCTGTGCTAGCTCAGCCTGRAGAAGAAAAAGCTCACAGGGGATTTTATTGTTATTTTAACAGCCTAATGGGAGCATGTGGAGGAGACAGAACTAGACTCCAGGAACAAGGTGAAAGGACAAGACACACTGGACATGAGCTGCAATTTAGGAAATTCCTGTTAGAGCTTAGTAAAGTTTTTTTCATCATTGTAACAGTGAAACAGTGGAGCAGGTGCTCAGAAAGATCTCAATCTCTGGAAATACTCATACCCTGCTGGACAATGCCCTGARCAACTTGATTTGTTCTAAGCCTGATTTGAACAGGAGGTTAGAAAAGATGACCTCTGAAGTTCCCTTTGGATCCAAATTATTCTAGAATTCCCATAAGGTGTTCTAGTAATAGGGCTTTTTCATAAAAAGGAAGACATGGGGATTTAAAGCATTACAGATCTGAACACAATCCTCAACTGAGCCTTTTCTTTGAATAGTCCTACATGTAAGATGCAGTCAGAACCAATACAGAATAATACTAGAAAAATTACAAACACTCAAATAATTAAATATGATGATAGATATAAATTCCTTTTAGTTAATTATTTCATTCTTTCAGCATCATTTTCTGCCRCTTGCACTTATCCACCTTTCTAACATAAGGACTGAAGCTTGTGCAAATATTTTTACCAATAAAGCTTTTTCATTAGAGAGCTAGTTATATTCACATTGAACTGCATAATGAGAATGTAAAAATTTTCCATGAAAAAAGACAAATTATATTTTGATTCTCTAAAATGGTATTAATAATGTGTTCTTATTTAAATGAAAATGARGTGTTCAATTTTCTATTATGTTTTATTAGTATTAATTTCTGCTACATTAATTGTACATAAATGTAAAATGGCATTACACTACTTTASAGGCTTCTATGACAGTATTTCAAGTTCACTGAAATTACGTATTTGAAGTCTTTGAAGAAATCCTTTTCTGAAATGTATGGTCACAGGAAAATTGCACACCTGACCTGTCCTTTTGCCTGAGAATACTTCCTCCTGCACAAAAAGAAACTTCATGCTCTTAGCTAACCCTGTTTGAAGTACATGAAATGAAAATTTACACAGAACCCACACTTTCTCTTTTTTTACTATATATGCCACTTTATTTAGATTCACAGAATCATTAAGSTCGGAAAAGACCTCCAAGACCATCAAGTGCAAGCTTTGACTGACCACCACCCTGTCAATTAAAACACAGCACTAAGTGCCACATCCTGTTGTTTCTTCAACACTTCCCAGGATGGTGACTACACCCCTTTCTTGAGCAGCCATTTCAATGCTCCACCACCCTTTCAGTGAAGAAATTCTTCCTGATGAACCTGAACCTCCCCTGGCACAGCTTGAGGCTGTGGTGTTGCCTGGGAGAAGAGGCTGAACCCCTGCAGGGGGTTGTAGAGAATGACAAGGTCTCCCCTGAGCCTCCTTTTCTCCAGGGTAAACCACCCCAGCTCTACATTTAAACAGGACTACCTGGGTTCTTTTGTATGCAAATTAATATACATACCTGATCTTGTTTCAAAATCGAAAATGTTTCTCCATAGTAGTGTATAGATGCGTATTAAAGATACTGCACAAGGTAGAAGAATACTGTGTTTATAACATACTGTAAAACATTTATTTTGCATTTGACATTGCAATTCCCCTTTGTCTCAATAGCTTTTCTTTTTCCTCTTTGCCCCCATCATATTATCCTATGATTTGAATAAAAAAACTAAACAGATGACACTGGGACCTACTCAGAAGGAGGTAGGTGTGTGATGTGTAGTGCCAGACAACCTGAACATGAAAGCTTTTCACAGGAACACATCCATGACAGATTTTGAGATTCTCTTCCTGAAACTAATTACCATTTTAGAAAAGGCTGGCTAATGATGAAAGAAAACACCTTCTTATCCCATAGCTGTCAGGTTTAAGTAGAGCCTCAAACTCCCAGGCATAGTACGCACTGTGGGCGCCCAGAATCCCTCAGTTTTCACAAACCAAAACATGAGGCAGTGTTAAACTRATGCAAATTTATTTTGGGATGGTTTTGCCCATACCAAATTTTTACCATATTTTCTGAGGTGTTGTAAGCATGAGGAATATGAGSAATTACAGAGATGTATGACAGATGTGTCTGTTAAGATGCATTAGCCTCTGTCTATGAGGTTTGTATGATATTCTCAAAGTCCTTAAGCATGGCCAGGCAAATGTCTTTCTTTAGAAGTCTATCTACCACATAAGCATTTCCTCACACAAAGAGAAAATCCCCAGCCCCACAGTGCATCTCTACCTGAGGCTGATCTGGGTATGGAACAGGTAGGTGTCTGCTGTGTGGAATATCTTGTTACTTGCACTATGGGGTTAGAAAATTTGTCTTGCAAGTCCCAGAGGAAGCATATCCCTGAATCTCTACAGCATCTAACAAGTTAGTTCTATGCTTGCATAGGYTCAAGTCAATAGAAAGCAATAGCAAATGTGACAGTTTTAAATACAGGGGATGTTTTTCCTTTAAGGTATTTAGGCYTTTAAGCAGATCCCTCTCTCACTGGCCAGAAACTAAAGCATTTGAGGGCAAATTGTCTGCTGGATACACATCAAAAGAAGCAAGCTTGTGACAGGCATGGTCCTSTGAGGCCAGACTGAATGGGGCTTTGAGCAACCTGATCTACTGGAAGGTATCTCTGACCATGGCATGGGGTTTTGACTTACAGATACTTAACGTCCCTTCCAACTCAAGCCATTCTRTCATTTGGCTTTATCAGTATAAGGACATAAAAGGTCATCAAAATAATTAATTTAAAGTTCTATGAAACATCCCTTAAAAGGGATATTTAACATATTTTAAAGGGATCTTTATATTATTTTCTATTTAARTATATGTAAATGTATATATTGTATCTATTATAAAAATGCATGTTGATATGTAAGCATATAATTAAATATGTGTAGAGGYGTACTGCAGAATCAAAAGGAAATGTTTTCACAGGCTTAACCTAATACAATTCATCCACTGCTTTGCTGATCCCCAGTAGCGGGATACAAAAGAATAAAAGGCTTTCTGCTGATGAAAAATTGTGTCATGTTAGCCCAGATGTTGTGGCAAACAGATGAGCATCCTGACCTAGCTCCTGTGTGAGTGCTACAGTGGCAGGTACTTCTTCAGTTCCTGAATGTAACACCCTCTGTGAAAGACAGAGTTCCTTGCTGACTTTTGATCCCCAGCCTTCACTTGAATAGATAATTTTTGCCTCTTTGTATCCTAGTACAAGCAGCAGAATATGTAGAATTATATTGTAGAATATATTTGCTAGTGCTGGAACTGAGCAATCAAAAATTGCACGTAACTTTTTCTGCACTACCTACACTCTATCATRTGCCTTTCACTTTTTCAAGCAATTCCCTCCCTCAAGACTTCTGTAATATTTAATATACCTCAGCAGTTCAAAATATCCAATGCATAGAGTTTTAATCAGTCTTTTAGGAGTCTATCTTCCTTTGCTTCCACAAGAAGTAATGTCTGAACAAAAGTCGCTGACTAAAAGCTCAGAATAGGCAATATTCAGCCATGTAAGAAAGAAGTTATTTCTCCTAAGGGGCTGCTGAAATTGGGCCATCCTCTTAGGGCAGGTAGAATAACTTCTGGAATGCATGAGGATACACCTGGAGTGTTTTTGGAAGTGCACTAATGTACCAGTGCTCCCTGCTCACTGTGGGAAGGAAGGCACTAAAGAGTGGATCTTCAGCAGCATGTAGCTTGTAAACCATTCAGTGCTCTCCCAAGCCATGGGTATATCATTTAATTGGCAGTGGGAGCATGGTGGCAGATGGACTGCTGCTAATCCAAAGGCACAACCAGAGGAGGAAGCGTTCCAGCTGAGACCTTGTGTGGCTGATACTGTTTGGTCAGCCTAAGATGCAGCTGCACGCTCAATCCAATTTTATCCTACGCTGCAGAATGCGACTTCTGGGAGAAACTGTCATCTGTCCCCTGTATAAAATGCTAATGAAGTTGTCCAGCCCGTACTTCCCTTTTAGCAGGTATGTGTGCTGGGGCCTTCTGTGCAATATTCAGTGGCTCATAAGGAAGATTTTAATGTGAAGCCTGTATGGTGAGGAAGGCTGATTAATCCACTTTAGGGGCTCTTTACAGCATGCTGGAAATGCCAGCTGATACAGCTGCATACCACAGTGGTTTTAGGTAAGAACATTTCAAATATTTARATACCTTCATTTTTAATTCTGGCAAACTTGAACCTATTAACACCAAAGGCTTTCTTAATTAAGAKATGTAAGAAAGGTGTCAAGGAAAGCTTCTCTAAATCTTCCTAATACAATTTCATCTGAAAAATACAATCGKTTTTTCAGCCACAATAACTTTAACATTTGAAAAGAATTTTAATTAATGACTGCATATAATACAGGATTTTCACTCAGAGCTTTGCCACCCACAAGCAGAATGATAATCCAAAGACTGAGGAATCAAATTTTGCATGGAATCGCACTACCTTTAAGTCTATACCTCTGTCACAGAAACACAAAGGAAAAATGAATGCCTTGTACTCAAATCTAATTCTAAATTCTATGAAAATACACTTTCAAAGAGAGAAYGGCATCTTTTATCCTTAGGAAAACCTGAAACTTCTAAACAAAGCTTGCGTGGTAAAGCTCCTTTGAGCAGAGTCAAAGCAGCAAATAGTCAYAGCCCTTCCCCTGATGAAATCATCYGTCACAAAAAATAATGTATGTAAAAAAAGAGAGCTGCTAGATATTGTGCTGTTCTTCAAAAAGCAACAACCTCAAACAACTAAAACATTACTRTATCATTAAAAACATCAGTCAGTTAGAATTTGCAATTTTAAGACTAATGATAGCTGCTGTTTTTACAATACACTGTCCAGTACTCCAAATATACTGAAGTGTTGCAGTTTACACTAGTGATGTAATACAGTAAGTACACTGAGATTTATAGATACAGAGAACTGTCTGAAGGGAGGTAGCCCTGAGGCCAGAAACATAACTAACAGGCTTTTGTGTTGAAAATAACAAACTATTCCTTTACAATAACAGACAGTGGTGAAGTTTCCAAACTATAATGTGTTAGTGCTRAAATTAACTCTCCAACTCATCATTTACAGAGAAAGGATACAAACTATGACAGYTGCAAAGCAAACTGCTTGTTCTTCATTAAAAAAACCCACAACAACAACAACAAAAAAATCTCATCATAATTTGTTAACAAACAAAGCATACCTCCTTAGCAAAACTTTCWGAGTTCMATCAAAATGATTCTGTACCACWGAAGAATGTAATGGTTAATAATACCCTTTCTGGGATTTTATTGARTAATATAGCACAAAATTCTCTGTTAAAGCTCTTCATGGTTTGGGAGAGGGTACTTGAGAGGGAGTAGCTTAGTGCCTGTAATAAACTGTAGGTTAGGTCAAGAGACARGTCTGGGTAGGAGCCCCATTAGCAGAAACTAGAGGGAGAGAGAGGTTAGCAGGAGATTAAACTGCAAGGCAATACTACCAGTCAAAACCATTTATCCTCCTGGAGCACTCGCCAAATCTTTCTTTGCAATAAAAACAAAAAGCAATGAGCAGGAATGCTTCTAAAATAGTATAGCATTTACTGTAGAACAGGTTCTTTTCATGTTTTGGCACAAGTGTTGGTATATTTTCTAACAAAGCAGGGTAAGAAAGCCATAATAGAATATATGGCTATGTAACAATACAAAAGTACCTGAAAATATCTGTAGTGTTGTGACTGTTTTCCAGACCTAAAGAAATATGAATACACAATGGCAAGTTTCCCACATTCATAAACTACATCACAGCAATTTCTCTTTAACATACTGTGTGATTCAAAATATAAGTACCTTAGGATCAGGTATGTCAAACAAATGTTTTGAATAGRTTGACATTTCCTAGCCTATGCAGACAACTTGTTAAAAAGGAGGGAAATTACAAGACCCTTTAAAGCCAAGTTCAGTAGACAATTATGTGAAGAAGGAATTCTGAAGAGCACATTCCATTCCTGCCCTTGGAGAAAGTTGTGCTCTTTCAAGAGGCTACCAGGCTTCCACTTGCTAACTTTTTCTTTTTTGTTTGAGACAAAATGTAAAAGCAGGATCTCTTGTACATCCATTAAACTCAGTCACTTAGTAAACTAAGTAATGGAATCCTGTCAGTGAAARGATGACCTCAGTGCTGCACCGTGGGTGCTTGCAAGAGCATTATAGTAATTAAAAATTACCCCCCRACCGAGGGTAACGTGGTTTCATGCAAGTCACTGCATGGAATGACATTACCCTCCATCAGGGGGTAATTTTTAACAGTCATTAGTCATCTTTAAGCTTACAAACACTGGATAAAAAATAGTACTGTGATAGTTTCTTCAACAGTGAGGAAACTTAAAAACAGATGAGTGGACATCTGTGCAATTCATTAGGGACACATGTTCACCATTTAAACAGTGCCCTCCTTTAAAACACTGCAACACTATAAATAACAGTAAGAGTGGGCAGTGTGCATTGCAGTAGTATTTTGGCATAGGTGAATTACAGGTGAGGAGACTCTAGCTGAATTTAGATAAGAAGTTATGGTAGCAAGAAACTAGATAAACAAGAGTTTTCCCTAAATCCATACTCATAAGAKACACAGACATCTAGACCAGATTGGACATAAGCCTGGGTAGAATTTCAAATGGCAGTAAACCAGTATTTTCTCTACTATGACAGCTGATTTCAGAAATTAGGTAAAGTTTATGAATTATTGCCATGTGCAAGAAAAACTAAAAAAAAAACCTTACACTGTCAGAAGCAGACAGAAATGTCTGCATAACTTGGTAAATTATGTTTTGCATGTCAAAAGATCTACAGATAGGAATGTATTAATATTGTGGCTTGAATGGCTTGAATCTGACAAGGACAACTTACTRGCCCTCTGCAGTTCCAGCCTGAATTTGTCTCTGCCAATTCTTTATTTTTTTCCACTAGRATCTATGAAGTTCATGTTCCTACACAATAAAAGACTCTTAGGCTATTTTTCCACTTTGCTAATATCACTCCTTTCACCTGAGGAGTTTTAAATATTTAATGGAGTTTTGCTAATTAAAACTTACATCACCCCGTGTGAAATATGTATGGTAAGGGGACAGACAAAAACCACTTCACTGATCAGTAAYATGGATCTTGGAAGGAAGTTAGCAGTAGGCTGACAGCAGTGTTATTCTTTCCACAGAAGATGGAGAAGAGTGCTGCATTCAGCCGACAGCTGAAAKGATTTCAGCAGGATGAATGTTATCACCTAAATGGAGGCTTGGTCCAGGAAATGGAAGCTTTGCATTTTGACACAACTCTGTTTATGTGCAGTACGTCTAATGGATTCAAGTTTTCTAKGAGTTAATGTCCTGTGTTCCCCAAGTACCGTGTTCCCAGATCTCCTCTGGGTCCACAGCACCTGCTCCCCAACACCTCCCAGCTACCTCTCCTATTGGTATACCGAACTAAGTAGTACTAATTGCTAAACAGCAAGAAGGCTAAAAATTGGATGAAATTTAAAAGTGTCTCCAAGTATCTGCAAATTCCTCAATTAAGATGATCCAACAGATGGGCAGAGTGTCCCTCGGTGCTGCACTGGGACAATGATTCAAAACAAACTTAYGGATTTTCAACTTAGCTAAGAATTTAAAGAGAAGTTTGCAACTTGAGCTCTACTCAGGATTATGTCTGAAAGCACTGAGCTTTAAGCAATCACATGATGCCAAGGCTTATGGCAGTCATTGATCACTCTCACTGTGGGAGCTAATCATGTTTTGCTGTACTTATTATTTTATCCCCTCCATCTAGTGCCCCTCTCTTAACTTACCCTGCCCACCTCTTCCGCCTGATATTTTGGATTTCAGGTTCAKCAGAGGTAAGATCTTCACTAATTAGGTGTTTGAACACCTAATGTGAAAGTGTGACATGAARTAGCTTGAATGGTCTTTAAGTATTTTTTGCTAAGAATTTTAAATTAAATAAGAGGCAAAAATATCRCAGTATGTAAGATGTAAGCTCAGTATCCTCTGGAGGTTCCCATCTTTCTCCAATATTTTACAATGGAACCCATGGATAGTAAAATATTATGCTTATTTATTTAGGATTCAAAGTAGAAGGAAATAATCTGACTCCAATGACTCTAGCAGYGAGGGGCACATTAATGCATTACCTCTTACCTGCTCCAAGTAGTTCAGGTCTAAAAGTAGTTTGGGGCACAGACAGATTGGCAGACACATTCATAATATTTTATTTCTGCACTATCACAACACTTTAACTGCCAAATAAATTGCAATGACTGGCTTAGGTTCACATGCCATATGAGTRCTTCCCTGCTAATAAGCCAGGTCCTAAAAAAATCAGGCAGAATAACTCCTGGTAATTTGAAGAACTATTTTGCAYGCATAACCACACATGAAATATTTTGATTTGCTTCTTGGATCTAATGCATTTGTTACTTGCAGGTACTGCCAATATCACACAAGTTATAAAGAAGCAGGAGGTGAAAATGAAAAGAAACTGCTCAGTTTCTTCCTCACTCTGTGCCCTTATTGCACTGTTTTTCTACTGGTTTCATAAAGAAAGAGAAGGGGTGTAATGGTAAATCTATTGTTTATTCAAAACCACCAACAGAAGTTAATAGACAGTTATAAACTAATTGAGTGCGTCTGTAGTGCTATCTCCTCATTCATCTCGCTTATTCGATTTAGCTCTGTTAGTGTTCCATATGGTACAGTGCCCCTGCTGCTAGGAACAGTCATTCATTGCAAAAAAACACCCCTGTAACAACAGGAAGCTAATAGTTTAACTGTTCCTCTAAATTTGTTTGACAAAACTGACATTTAGTACGCCACGTCACGTTGTCAGTAATCTGCAATTTACCCTTAGGCAGGCAGTGGATGCTCATTTTATTTACCTCTCGTAGTTAAAAGCATAATTAATATTCCACTCTGAAACAAAGATTAGAGATTTGACAAACATTGCAATTTAAATTCTCCATTATAGCAAACATTAAAATCAAACATCTTTCACACACACCATTGCATAAAGGACATGTGTAGCTGTAATTTAACTTTTTAGTCTTTAATACCACCAACTAATTTCTGCTGTCAGTTTAATGAGGTGGAAAACACAAATCTTGTTGCACTCTGTGCACACAGGCTGGGACAGTTAGACTGCAGAGAGCTTGAGTCAGTTTGCCTCACAACGTTTCAGTCAAAATCCCCAAAGTATTGTGAGCCTAAAAAAGAAAAAGCCTAAAAAAAGACAAGTTTTTAAGACTTTGTTTAACAAAAGGCTTCAACAAGTATTTCAGGAAGAAAAACAGCATAACACCACAGCAGTTTTGTGTAGCAGTGCTGAAAAATTTCCAAGAACTGTGGTGAGGGCTGTAACTTTGCATCAGTACTGCCCGTAGCACAAAGCCCAGCTAAATTCTCCAAAGACTGCACAGGGTGGGTGTGCTTCCCTCCCTGCTGCCTGACCTCCTTCCCCCTGCTTTGCACACAGCTGAGGTCAGGCACTCATTCAAGTCATTTAATCACGGGCTTAAGAAGCAGTTTGYAGTGATTCCTGACCTAGGTCAGCTGCCAGGCTGGAGGCAGGGGCTTGCCCTGGCATTGTCCCTGCCCCTTTCCCAGTACCTTCTCAGCCAGGCTGGCATACTCCTCCTCCTCATACTCCTTCAGCTTTTGCTCTRTGCCCATGGATTTTGCACGTATAGCAAATGCAAACCCAACTGCAGCGCCTCCTGCTCCCAGTAGTTACGCTCTGAGTGCMAGTCCCAGGCCAGGCTGCTCAGTGGCGCCTGTGGAAGAACTGATTTATTGTGCCAGATTCTCTGACAACAGGSCACATTATCAGACTGGCAAAGTAGGGGGAGCTCTCAGAGAAATAMATGACTGAGGTTTTAACTCATGCTAATTTCAATTGAAATTCTAGCTCCATAAATTCTGTGTGACTGATTAAAATTATTAACACGTAGAACACCTTTAGGCAACCATGATGGCTCATTAAACATGGAAGCCTAGAATTATCTCCACCGTAACAAATGTGCATGTGGATGTCTGTGTTTCAGAGACATACATCAGGAATTTTAAATTTTTTTGAGGAGATTTTCTTCACAGAAGCACTGATTATGTAAAAAAAAAAAAGGAAAAAAGACAGCATAAACTCAACAAAGAGGCTGCTGTTACTGTCTTCTCAATCCATCCTATGTWGTAACCCACTGACTCCTCACTCCTTCACAAGACTTCATTAGTCACTGCCAACTTCAATCTGCTTCAGTTATTTTGCATTCAGCTCCCAAAGGAAAAGCACTCTCCCCACTGATCACAGACTAAACTAAAGATAAACTGGCTCATTTTATAACACATCAAGCTAACATGTCCTGAATCTCACTAACATTACAAACCAGGAAAGAAATCTCTGAATATATCTGACCAGGTCACAATATTAAATAAAAGAGATGCACATTTCAAACACTGGGTCTCCATGTCAGCATATTACTTCTCTCCTACATACCATAATGAATGCCTGCATGTAAAAAAACAATCTTAATAGTAGTATTATACTTTGGAAGAGTGCTGCTGATGAACTGTTTGAGATTCTGAGAATAAATTATTTGAATGAGAAAATATTWGAAAAGGCTATAGTAATTGCATGGAAGTTATTTAGATTTTTATTTAATTCTAAATGAGATGCAGGTTATGAAGACGTATAAATCAGGAGATAAGCAGCAGAGCCACAAAGGTCAGAATCACAGCTGTTGATAAAGGGAACCTCATTAATCATAATGAAGAACTGCCATGTTGGATTAGACCTCAGACCAACTGTTCTTATATCCTGCTTCCATAAACTTCTGGATGTTTTAGGGTAAGTAAGAGATGCCATAAAATGAAAATGTGGAAAAAAAACCTGTTTCCAATCCCCTATCAGYAAGAGATTGCTCTAGATTTTGAAATGTTGAAGTTTACATGCTTTCCAAAATGCTTCTTTTAACACTATTTACACYTGAATTTTAACAGGTTTACCCCTAAATACTCTATAGGTCCACAAAGATGTCCAGTGCATCTTTGAATCTTACTGTAATCTTAGCTCAAGCAGCACCTGTTTCATTGTATAATCAGTTTCATAGTATTGTTATGCTTTCCCTTCTCTTTTAAATGCCACTGAATTGAAAAACTGTTCCCTTTMTGCTCRTATTAGCTGACTTATWGAGAATAGATATTACTGGTACAATTTACAATTAATTTATTTGTTTACTTTCACTGTACCTATTTTTAAGTTTTTCCTTTAATGGTCAATGCCCAGTGTTTCAGTGCCTGCTCATGTACCTTATTCTGTGCCTGACTCCAAAATTTCTCTCCCCCTTCATTATTCTCTTTTGGATGAAGACTGATCAAATTACAAGCAGTTTAGAGGTATACAACTGAGATGCTCACTTGGCCCTTCTAGTGGAATTCTTCCACTATTTTATTCTAAATTGAATTCTTCCACTTTGTTATGAGATTGATTGCAACACAAAATCTTGAGARGCCACTTGAAAGCCTTTTGTGTTTCTGAACTGGTGTAACAACAGTGGATGGATTTTAGAAGAGCAAATTAAGACAGAAAGTTGCATGACACGAGAATTTATTTTTTTCCAAATTCTAAGTAGCAGCACTTGACACTGTTAACTTCCTCTTCCAGGTAAATGGAAAGACAAGATGGCTTTCGAAGAAAATCAGAGAGGCACAATACATGCTGGTAGCTCTCATGTGTAATTAGTGTGTTCCATTGGCTCAGCATTAYCATAGCAAGAAGAGGAAGCGGCTTCTTCCCTTGGGAGTGTCTAGAATGACATAAAATCCATTCCATCCTCAGGGCATCAAATCTTCCATAGACAGGGGAAAATGGGAAAGCCTGACCTTCATTTCAAAAGCTAATAAACATATAGGGAATGCTCTCAGCTTTCTTACTTGTGTCAAAAGTGAAGTCTCTAAGTGTCAGGATATTGTAAAATCTGGTTTGTATCTGTGGTGGAAGTAGAGATAACAAGGTTTTCTGTAAACTATTCAGAKCTACTTCTGTTTGCCTTTTGAATTGGCCCCTAGGGTCAGCTTAGCAGACTTCAAATATGAAAACTACCAGTGTTCTCACCAGAATCTTTGGGATTGCGTGGTGAGGTTTGCTGTGTTCATCACAAAAATCCCTGCAACTATTTTACCTGGACTTTGTATGGCCCTCCCTCTCCATAAACTTCCTTGCTCTGATCATGCTACAACAAGCTGGAGAAACCAATACACATTGTCTTACTCAGACAGGACTTTTCTGTAGCTTCTCCTTCTGTAGAAGGAGAAAAATATTGGGCACATTGCATGCACTTTTTTTTTCCTTGCCCTACTTTTAAAAGATAAATAAAYACACAACAATTGCTATGGCAACAGAACAGCAATAATTAAATCCCTGGCATTTTCATGCTCTTCTAAGTGATACGCTCTAATCAAGAGACCTTTAACTTCTGTGAGAATGGTCTTCAGAAGAGACAAAGACAACTGTGAATAAAACATCCTGTTTGAAGGTTCTGCTTGAAATGTTCCTATCTCTGAATGATGCCTAAAATTTATTTCAACATTTGCACTCTAAATGTTGAGATGAAATTTAYGAAGAACAGTCTACTGGATTCTAATTAACAAAGATTTCTGGGATTTGCTTTTTGCCTAATTTAAACAGCACAACAAAAGCATGTCTTATTTCCTGAGTCGTTCAAGAAGCTCTTGACTCTACCTGTGCCAGTCTTTTGAGGTATAATCGACAGAATTCATGGGAGTTCAAGAAATTATAGAATACTTACTGATAATRTCATTTCAGCCTAGTATGGGGGAATCTACCACTGAAACATTCCGCTTACCTTCTAACTGTGAGCCATTGCAAATGTTTTGCTGAAACTGRCAGAACTAACTTAGATTTCAAATCTTTTGCCATAAAGCTTCTTCTCAAAGAAATGCAATTTTCTCAACATGGAAAATGTCACCTAATATAAGCTCCACTTATGAAACTGAAGTTCATTATACACCTAAAATGAGACTCTATCATATTGTACAGGGTCTGCCAACATTATGTCCACAGATCACTAGGTAGGCAATTAAATATGGAAGCTAACTGAATAAACAGAGGTATTTTTGGCAGTCTAGATCACAGCTAAAAATGTCTTTTTTTTCTGATCTGTCAAGTTATTTTCATACGTACGTATAATACAGATCAGTGTACATGTATCTTTCTGCGTTATCAGACTAATGGTACAGGGCAATAAATTATAACAAGGCTTTTGGTATTTCTGTTATATAACTTTTTAAACAACCTTTTCCAACTATAAACTCACATTATATGCAAATAGACAGTTAACTGACTTTACCATTGTATGTCTAATTTGATGATGCATATGGCTTCTTTTTAAAACCTTTCCCACTGAACTAATTAATTCCATAAACTTAAATGTGCTCTAGGACTTTGATAAATTGTATATAGTTTTTTTCTTTCACAGAAGTCTATTAAAATATTTATATCTGCTCTGCCATTGACATTTGGGGATAATGAGTGAAAATCTTGCATTGGTAACTAACTATATGAGTGGGACCTATGTGTGTAAATGCTTGCCACATCTCAGGAGTCTATACCTCAAATCCTTTATGAAAAAGTTTGGTATTGTATGTTATTGAACTTCTCTTACAATACTAAATTATTCATTCAGCCCACTTACCAATTCTTTTAAGAGCATTTAGGAATGGAACAAAATTTTTCACATACTCTCTCATATTCCTTTAGAACATGTGATTTACAAACCCGAAGTCCTGGTGAGAAGTGCAGAGAAAGCTCTGAAGGAAGTATTTTATATTCCAGAAAGGCTAATTTAGGTATCTATCACTGCAGTAAGTCAAAAAGCACTTATTTATTGTTCAGAAATTTTGGAAACGTYATGATTTAACTGGTTGTATCCTCAAAGAATGGCACAGTCAGAGCCRTGGTATTATTTTAAGACTTTAAGGGGTGATTTGTGTCAGTACAAATATAAACAAAAAATCTTTTTGATTTGCTGGGAAGGTAGAATTGTACTGTCTGTCAGTTCACTGCTTTATCCCAAGAAAGGWGTGAATTGAAGCTGTGCTGATTGGATTGGCCACAGATTTGTGGTAGAGAGCGACATTAAGATAAAGTTTCTCATCAGAGGCCTCTTCTAGTGTAAGCACATTTCTCTTTTATCTCTAGGTGTTTCTAAAGTTCCTGGGAGTCTGTAGTTTTCTAAGATGCTTGGCAGCTAGTTGAAAGCTGGAAAACTTGCAAAAAGCCTTTGCTAGTAAAGTCCTACTCATGCATGCTGTGTTTATACACTATGGGAATGTTTGTGTGTCTGTGATGGATGAATCATTAAGTAGATAAAGCTAATTGAACAGTATAGAACCGTTGTGCTGAAAAAATATAATTTTGCCTGTTTCAGATAGCACCAACATGTATTTCCTTGACAAATGAGTACAACTGTGGTGGTTTGGTGTGCAAGGCTAGTGCCAGATTCCAGTCTTTAAGGGATGCTGTAGCTCAGTTCTGAGAATGCAGCAACACTCAGCATTTGAAAATAATCACTACATTCCACTCGGCAAGTCAAGACACTTGAAGTCCCACAACCCATTGTCACAGTTTTGTATGACAAACATTTTAAAAAATAACACAAAACTTCCCATAAATAATTAACCCACACTAAAACCCACCACACTCATCAACACATTTATTAAAAAATCTCAAAATTAAAAGAAATCTTAAATTAACAAACCAAAACCACTACAGAAAATTAGTATTTCCACCCAATTTCAAACTTAAAGCATCACACCCACCATTCTAGGGTCCCTAGCTCTGGGGTCCCCTGCTTAAGAAGGACCTGTAAAGTGAATCCAGAGGAAGCCACCAAGATGATGAGAAGGCTGGAGCACCTGTCCTATGAAGACAGGCTGAGAGAGCTGGGGCTGTTCTGAGAAGAGAAGGCTCTAGAGAGACCTCAYTGCAGCCTTACAGYACCTAGGGGAGGCACAGAGAGCTGGGGCATGTAGTGATAGGAAAAGGGGCAATGGCTTACAGTTAAAGAAAATATACATAGATTWGATGTTAGGAAGAAATCTGCCACCTAAGGATAGTGAAGCACTGAAATATGTTGCCTGGAGAAGCTGTGGATGCCCCATCCAYGGCAGTGTTCAAGGTCAGGCTGAATGGGGCTCTGAGTAATGTGGTTTAGTGGAAGGYGTCCCTGCCCATGGCAGGAGCGTTAGAATAAGATGATTTTTAGGGTCCCTTCCAACCCAAACCATTTTACAATTCTATGATTTTGCTTTTTTTGGSTAGAATACTTATCTAAGTGACAAATAAATTCAATAAACTCTCAAGTATTTAACTTGTCAGTATTTGGGTCAATAATAGCAGAGAACCCACTCTATAAAAGCAGCAGTAAAGTYACAAGCAGTACAGACACAAGCAACCTCAGAAATTAGGTATCTTCTGAAGTTTTCATATAGCCTTTTTGAATACTGTAGATATCTCCATTACTAGACCTGAGCATCACAGATCACAAAGAACTAAGGGAATTCAAAGGAATAAAAGTAACCTAGGATGAAAGAAAGTTGAAAAGAATAAATCAGCATACATGGAATAATAGGCTGAAGATGATGTATAGATATGGAACTTCCAATTCAATCACTCTTCTGAATCAGATGCAAATACAACTCAGGTAAGTTTTAAATGAACTGCAAGGACTGACCTTTTTTACCACACCTTCCATTCAGTACACTTCACTGATGCAGATACCAGGCTGAGAGTCATCTCCTTTCATCTCTGCATCTTTCCCTCCCTCCTTTCTCCCCTCCTGTACACAACCCYCACCCCAGAAAACTGTTACTGAATCAAGGTATGCTCATCCCCTTTTTCCACTGTTTCGTGGTCTGCAAGCAGCCATTGTGCTTTCAAAACTAATCTTCTTTCTATTTATATATCAATAAAAGAAAGCCTAGACTGCAGCATTTCACTAAACAACTTCAGGGATTTGAAAAGAAAACAAGCCTATTTCACTTCAAAATGTCAAGATTCAATTCACCCTACCATGCTATTCAGCACACACAAAGAAGGGATAAAATATATCCTAAAGTGTCGTGAGTAACTACCAATCAAAAAATGTCACATTTAGGTAGAGAGCTATTGATAAACCTGGGGGAAGAACAGGAAGAAGTGGGTACTAATGACAACAATTATACACATACACACCCCTGAGGGGCAGGAAAAAAAGCGATAATTAAGACTGTAATCTGTGTATCTACAATAAATATGAACTGACACTAAAGCAAGGGAAATGAGTTCACTATTGTCTCTGTGAGCCTCCCCAGTACTGCGATAGCATTTGTCTGTGTTCTGTTCCTACAAAAATAGCAATGGCAATTTAAGTAAGTAGAGAAACTGTTTGAAGATTTTTCAAGTATTTTTCCCCCTTTTTTTCTTCTATCTTGGAAGAGTGCCTCCACTCTAAGGAGATGATTGCAAARTAATCTAAGGAGGACACTTTCAACTTCAATACCAGCCACCAGAATTCCTCCATGTCTTTTTTCTGCCATTTCACAACAGTATGTTTACGAAGAATGAATTCACAGACATAAGTCAAGAAACAATAAATCACTCCTATGTATATAATGAAGATTGGTCTTRAAAGCATAATTTTGAACAGTCTGCAAGGAGCTAAACATTGGAGAAATTCCTCTCAGCTATTAAAGGTATGCTCTTTATAATTTGCAATATTTAATTAGTTGCTTATTTGTCACATAAAAAATGCTAGCAAAAAYCTCTGCTGTTTTAATGCAAAGATATTTTGATCACACAACATGTTTTCAGTACACATATACTGTACCACTCAGTGATTTATTCTATTCTTGTTTGCATTGTGTTGTAATGATTCCAAGCAGTTCAAAGGAGTAATCTAAATWTTGCAAAGCCCAGAGAGATCCACAATTATTTTCTGCTGTCAAACTATCTACCTTTAACTTAGCTTTAGATTAGCACAAGACTGTATGTACAGCCAGGAGAAACAGAAGAAACTATCTGGARGAAGACTGCATGTCAGCTAAATAAACAAAGATGGAATCAGTGCAACTTGCTTCAACGAACCAGTTRTGCCTTCTCCTCATCACTGTGAAACCTTCATGTCTGAGT
The DNA here is from genome assembly GCA_014549065.1 of Cardinalis cardinalis. NCBI lineage: Eukaryota > Metazoa > Chordata > Aves > Passeriformes > Cardinalidae > Cardinalis > Cardinalis cardinalis. The sequence goes on from JACDOX010000056.1 coordinate 930,694, forward strand.
AAAGACCCGGGACTGCAGGAACAGTGATTATAACCTCTAAGAACCCTCATATCAAAGAACAACACTGCCAACCAGCATGCCATGCCACCTCTTGGTCTCCTAGGCAGCTATTACTATGCATACTGTGCATGATAAAAGGCATTCTGTGAGATTGCATCTTTCTTCTATTAAACTCACCATCTTGCCTCCAGTACTTTTGTCTCCAGTTCATTGTCATTTCCCTGTCCTCCAGGATACTTACAATGCTTGCTACCCATMAGTAAACTTCATTAGCACACTTCTGGGTTTTTCTGTGACACTGTGAATAATGGCAGATCAGTCTTTAGAGCAATAGTTAAGAAGCTCCTATGTCAAAAAAAGGGTTTTGCCACTAATATAAGTAAGCATTGCCGTCTCTCCTTTGATCACTTTGTGTACTTCCATTTCTGTAATAATTGCCATCCTGCCTAGTTAAAGTTTAATATACATCCAAATGGTACTGCACCTGTTGTCTTACTGAATACCAGACAGATTGACCAATTACATTCCTGCTGCATAGAAGATCACTTATACTATTACACAAAAATATCCTATTAATKTAGCATGACCAACCTTGGAAAATCTACTTTCATATGATTTACCTAATATCTTTTCCRATTTATTTTATTAAAAAATGCTCTAAAGTCTTGAATAAAAGTAGGATTATCTAAGACAACAGTTGCCCGTGGGTTTTTTTTTTTGAAGACAGAGGCTACAGTCAATATTTTCCAGTCATACACAACCACTCTGATTCAATAACTCTATCAAAAGCTTTTGCTAGTGGACCTGTCATTCCATTGGACACTTCTTTTGGAATTTGAGAAGGTGCATCATTTGCTTCCTCCAGCTTGGGACTTTGAGTTTTGCCTCCACCATGCAGGGGCAATTTCCATTTTAAAATTTAYTTTTTATTTTATTTATATGTTAATTTCCATACCTTTATTCATGGCAGTCATTCTTCTTACAGGCATTTATCCCCCATTTATCCCTTATGATCATGTTAACCATGATCATAAGATAAAAACATAGCCTTTGTTCAAGGAATTCTTTTCAGCATGGAGACCAGGAAGAAACAGCATAAGAAATATAAATCATGCATGCAGAACAGATATTATGTTGTATGGCTCAAATGATTATACTCACATCTTTGATGATTTGCTTGGTGAGTTATGTAATAATTGAACCTTAYGGTAATAACCTTATTCACAGCTAGAAAAAACTATTTTTGAAGAATACTACTTGTGCGCATTTTGTGGTTTCAATCATCCCTGTGCCTGAGTTTTTACTGATTTTACATCAGTGCTGGTGCTCTGATGTAAAATATCACACAGCTCTGTTCCAGAGAGACACAGAAAGTCTCACTTGTCCCAGGACATGCAGGAAAGGTTTCAACAAAGGCAGAAATTTTAACACAGCCTTGGGATACAATTTGAAAGTAAGTCCTCCTTACTATTGTAAGTCCTGTCATTTAATACAAAGTTACATACTTACTTCTAGTATCAAGAATTCTTGGTAATAGCTGAAAGCACATTTAACAAAGAAGTAAAAGACCTCGGTATATTATTTATCATCAGATTATTATAATCCATCAATATGATGCAGCCTTAAAGAAAGAAATTCAATTCCTGCCTGTAACACGAGAGACAATTCTAGAGACAGAGAAGTATTAATGTCAGAATTGTCAGTGTACAAGGCACTGGCAATAGCGTATCTGGACTTTTTCAGATTGAAAAAAAACTCTCAAACCCTCTTGAACTGGATTAGATACAAAAAAGGGGTTCTGGGTTATCCAGAGCAGAGACCTGATTTAACAGAGGAGAATTTTCAGAAAGCTCATGTGAGCTTGAATTTGAGTTCCACCTAAGACACGTACAGATATGACACAGGACAGACCCACGAAGACCACCTGTATCTAGGAAGAGCTTTATGTCTTTATCAGTAATGTGGAGATAAAGAGAACCACATAAATTGTGTTATAAAGAAAAGAATTTCTTAGGAAGTGTATATGCTGGAAGTAGTCAAATATGGACCAAAGTGGTCAATGGTATGCAGCCAACTTCAGAACAGAGGAAGTTTCCCAGTACATATAAAATTATGAAAGCAATTTTATGACATTATTACTGAGAAAGTGATTAGATTTGATGAGCCTTCTAGTCTGAAGATCCTTCATTCTTAGAAGTTTATGTGCTGTGATAATCAGAATAGCAGGARCAAAATTTTCATGCATAACATTGTGCACATGGATTTTTCCTGATTTACACAACTTGGCAAAGTAAGACATCCCATATCAAATGAAAAATACAATSTTTCTGTACATAAAATTTTTTTGGCAGGATAAATTGTATATTTTTCTGTTGGAATTTCAGTGGGAACCACTATTTGGGTATGAACTAACCATGCAAATTTGGTGCATTTTAACAAAGTTTTTACATTATCACAAGTTATCTTTTTGATACATGAAGAAAAAGCCACCCAAGATGGGCCAAAATTTGATAGTACATAACTAATAAAGAGGCAGCCAGTAAAAGTAGAAAGAAGGCAGAACATAGTTAACATGCTAAAACTTCAGCTTGTGGCTTAGCTTTCACTCATCGTCAAAAATTTTTGCAACTGAATTAAACTGAAAGTAAAAGAACCTAAAGGAAGGATGTTTGGGTTAAATGGAGCTGCCCATCCTGGTTAGGTGGAGGAGCTTTACAAAGCAAGGGCAGATGCTACCTGCTCACCCTGTACTTGCCTTGCCTGATTTATTCCAAACAGAAGACYTGTAGTAAGAAGTTAGTGAGTACAACTCTCTGTGACAGGTTTCAGCAGAAACATGTCTGATCTTCAGACAGATGTGACTGCCAAAGACAGTAGCAGACAAACAAGGTATAAGTTAGGCAATGTTAATCACACCTAAGGCTCAAATTCATTTGCTGCACAAGGATCTAATTTAATGTGGTACATCAAGGGACATGTTATGAAYCCCTGCATCTCACAAATGCCTTGCCTGAAAACAATCTCTACTTTTAGAATGGATCATAATGTATCATACTAGAGTATGATCTGTGCATTATTAATTAAAAAAAACCCACAAAACAAAACTTCTCCCCTCATTAAGCCCATATTAGGCTGAGAATTGCATATTTACAATCATCACTGACCTATTACTGAGATAGTGAAGGGAGTTTGCTGATTTAATGATACTGTAAAAAGGAAACCCAACACTGGATCCAGCTGTAAGTGAACAGRGTGAAGCACAAGAATGTGCTTCCTAAGCTGAAGCTTTGGTGTTTGGTCTTACTTCCAGAGTTTTGTGCCTGTATTAAAGGGCTAAAGTGGATTTGGGATGCATAYAAAGATGTGATTTAGGCCTTCCATGACTAAGCTGGTTACTTTTCCACAGGAATCAAGGAGAAAGTTCCCTTCTTACTCCTCAGGAGCAGAATGAGAGGATATTAGAAACAGAACAGAAATGTATTTCCATTGCCTTTGCAGTGGACAAAGATAATCTCAGCTAAGTCTGGTTGTAAAGGCTTTTCTTCTGAGATACCTCATTTAAAACAGTTGGTTCAATAAATTTTGGATGTGTTTTTYTGCTTTCACAGTGGAAAACTAACATAAAACTGACTTAACTGGGTAGTTAAGTCCAGTTAATGGCTAGTTTGAATCTCCAAAGCATCACAAAGCAGTTGGAGTGTACTAGTGAATCTGGCATTTGCAGTTTTATTTTGTCTTTAAAAGCAACATTCTAATGAAGTTCTCCTATGTCTAAAGTATATTGGTTTCTAACATCAAGTTTGTCKTAAAGTATTTTGGGATAAACTTATGATGTTGAATTGGATTTTGTGATTTTAAAAAAAATCCAATGAACAAATAAAATGCATTTTCTCCTATGAAGCCTTTCCCCCCCCCCAAAAAATGTTACACAGTTCATATTTTATATAGTTAATATGTACACAAGGTATCTTAATTTTTCAATTTCTTTTCCCCACCTTTTTACATTAACTGCAGGAGCAAGCGGCTATTTTTTCCAGATGCTGAAATTTAATGTTGAATAATATATCACGTGCTGGATTATGAAGTCTGGTGATTCAGATATAAAATGGAAAATGGTTTCTCATATGTATAATTAAGAAATGGTAAAAAATATCCCTTAATAGAGGATTTATTTCAAAATTTGCTTGAGTTATGTATTTTATTTAAAATAGGGCAGTTTTTAAAGGTCAGTGAATGCTGGTTTTTAATAGGTTTATAGCAACTGGGGGCAAATTGCAGAGGCAGGTCAAGATGCAGGAAATCTACAGCACAGTCTGGATGACAGACCCTGAAAACAACTTGTGAGATGTCTGCTTACATAATGTATTGCCATGCAAGGGTCATTTGCAAATTAAAAGCATRAAAATGCTGATGCTACTCAAAACCATATTAGCAGAACCACAAGACAGTGTGTGGCCCAATTAATCTTGTGAACTCGGCATTAACATATTACTAGATCACAATGTAGATTACACATTTATGAGCATATCAACATCCAATGCTGAGTAAAGTATGCCCTGGGGGACCTCTGAGTGTAATTTTCTTCTTCAAATAAAAACAAAGGCTTCAGAGCAATGGCCAGTAGCACCTTCAGGCTCAACAAGAAATAATGTGATCATATTACTTCCAGTTGCCACAAACAGCTGCTTCAAAATKCTATCTCCAGTTTCAAATTAAGCCTATGATTACAACTATTGAAAAAGAGAACCTATCTACAGGGAATTATTCAAGAATTTATTTGGAATTTAACATTTACCATGTACACATGATGGTGTGTTGTTGATCACCGAAGGAAAGCATATCCATATATACATATGATATTTAAATGGTTGTTATGTTCCAAATTAAACAAACAATAATGACATCCTGAATTCCATGGCTGAGTCCTGTGATTTCTAACATTGTCTGTAAGATAGGTATGGCCTAATAYTACTTTCCAACTTTACTGCTGATTAGTGGAATATTGAACAGGTGGGTAGCTATCAAATCAAAGGCTGAGAAGGAACACAGTGTATGAGTGTGGGATCTTAGATCATGCTCAGTACAATCTTGATATAATACACTCAATATACCTCAGTGCAAAGATACAGTAACTGTTTCTTGCTCTCAAGTGATTATCACTCATTTGTTTSACTGTTTTTTGAATGAAAGAGCCTCTGTGCACAACATACCTGCTTTGGGAGTCACTGAAAAGCTGATGTGAAGCCTGCCTTTGAACACAGACCCACCCAACCACTTTCCAGGTCCATAGCCACAAAAGGCCCCAAGATCTGCCCMACATTACTATCTGACAATGAACATGATGGACACACCACTTGCTCTGTATGCACCTCCCAGTTATGACGCAATGGACTCAATGCATGGGCAACAACCATGCTCAGGGTTTATAGAAACCTTCAGGCAGTCCAACGAGCCGTGAGACAGATTTGCCAGTGTCAGAGAGTCTGACACAATTTAGAGCACAGAAATTCTGTCTTGTCCTTACTCCAGTTTAGCGCTAGATGACCAGAGAGTATCTATGATGCTCTTTCATCTAGAACTGATAACAACTACAGGTAAAGCAGGAGACTTGAAAACAATTTTAGGGTCCTGGCTTCTTGCGCAGATCTTGAAACTATATTGAATGGCACCAATATAATTCCTTTCACTCTTTGTGAAACCAGGTTTCATGGAAAAGGAACATGGAAAGATCTGGGTCTGGAGCGCCATAGTATATGCTCCTTCAAATCAGCTTACATACTGCCAGCATGCATGGGTCACTCTGGAGGAGACCTCAGACTCAGGATACATCCAGTCCAGAGCCATGGGGATGAAAAGATGTTCTTTCCAGCACACTTTCACAAGAGCTTCCTTGAACACATACAGAGGACTTGCTGAAAAACTGCAACACAACTGATAAAGATTTTTCACATTTCATTTAGTGAAAAAGCTCCATGTAACTCAACTGTAAACTGATGACACAGCCTCACTGTTCATTTAAAAAAAGAGAGGAAGTAAAGGTTAAAGGTACTGTTTGTGAGGGATAAGCTTCAAAAAAATTTTTGAAAGGTCATTTGGAAGGACAAAAAGTTGCTGAGGTTATTTCCTACTTTATTTCTAAATATCTTAGGATGTTCTGCTTACAAAATACTTATCACAGCTGCTTCTACCTTTTGTCAGAATGATTTACTGTGCCAGATTCCAAACACCTGTGATTGCTCTATCAAAWGCATTTCTGAATATAACAGGACATTTTGCTTAGAACRGACCCARTGATTTCCATATGATGTTGTGATGYGGGGATAAGTGTCATCTGACCAGCTGTCATCACAAGGTTCSTTCCAACTTAAATTATTCTGTAAGCCTGTATCTGCTTATCTACTRATACTTCTAATGTGCAGAATAGCCCAAACTTATCAAAGAAATGGCTACAAGTAAACCAAGAATTATGAAAAGGCTTATCATGAGTTTCACTGCTCCTCTCTAGAGGTCTAAATATATGGTAAGAATTTGTACACAGGTGGTACCTCAGACATGGGGGAGGAAAAAACTCRGAAAAAAAATTCCACATCATCTTTCTATTATCTAAAAACAAATGCCTATGCCGTTTTCACACTGAGTGGACAAGTAAAAATTCCTCTGCTGCCATCACAGCAAAGAAACAAGGCCTAATAAATAACCATTGCTACTTTAGAGAAGTCAAGGTATTCCTCTTCACAAAGCACTTGGTGAATATTGTTTCCATCATTTTGTGTCCTTGTAGTTCGTAACAGAACAGACAAAAAGCATTCTACTTTTTGCTTTCTTACTTCCTAATAGGATAGGTGTTAACTATGGCATTATATAAGTTTATGAAACATCATAAATTGGTTTGCTTTGGATTTCTGTTCTTTTTGYTGTACATCTGCTGACATTCAACTCCATTATTAAAAATTCAGTTTCTGCTTGGCTGGCATAAAAAATATGAACATATTTGATGTGAAAATACCATTTACACAACTGATCTTAGAATAATTAACTGTTTTCCAAGCAACAGAAAAAAATAATCTCTGTGAAAACACACTGCAGCTTTGCCCTATCACCAAGTGTTGTATCTCCAAAGTGAGGGGTTTAGCAAACAAAAAGGACAAAGATTGAGGACTAAGTCTAGCTGAAAGATGAGAAACAGCCACCGGACTTTAGAAATAGCCTATTAACTTCCAGCTGTATAATGAGTTAATATCAGGTGAACATGAACTCGCTGACAATTATGGAGAGAAAAAACAGTTGTGTCAAAATAAATGGGTACTACAGAACTGACATAGTAGGCTGCTTTTCTTAACAAGTTGTGCTGGCTGGATTTAGCTTTTCTGCAACTTACCGGGTCTCTTCGGAAAGATGGTCTGTTTCTTTGCTAAAAGTTACCTACCAAATAGTTGCCTGAATGTGATGTTTGTCTGCAGTTCTGATTTATCTTAGRTCTGTTTGGCATAGCTACATATGTGAGGGTAATCATTAGGTGCCTGAAATAGTGTTGCATCTATCTGAATGGAACAAAAGGAAAGAACCTTCATAAGAAAGCAAGGTACAGTACTGATAGTCAAGAATTCTCTGTTCTTGGAGTCAATGCTCTTATCTTTAGATGAAGGTTGAGCATTGAATAAATAAACTTTTTCATGTACGTACTTTTTTTTATGTATCTGCAAGCCACACATACATGAAAAAAGAACACCTCATGGCTGAGGGACACATTCAGCTCAAGTTTTTTGTTTAATGTGAAAAACAGACTAAGATACAGAATTCTGCTTCTAGTTCAGCTTCTAATATTCTTTGTAAAACATCATTCTTTTTAAATCTTCCATGGAATTTCTTCCTGAAATGCAGCTTTCTATACTGCTACATCAGCTCTACTTCTGGAAGCTCATTTATCTATCACACTTTTGACCTTGTTATCACATGTAACCGAGTAAAGGTAAGAAAAATGCATTTTCTGAAAATGAACATTATCTTCAACTCCAGGACCACTGAAAGGCTCAAAGTACAGAGCTCTTTCCTTTTCTTATGGCTTCAGTGTCATTTTCTTGGGAACTACCATCTTTCTTGCTCCTTATAAACTCATTTAACACCTGAAAATGTCACAAGATTACGGTTTTTTACCATTATTTTTCCATGTCAACGTGAAAATGCCATTTCCTTTAATATTGTTGCCAAGAATGAAAAAAGATTTTGAGGCCTAGTTCAGTATAGAGTATCAGTATTCACATGCACATTTCTGGCAGAATTTGCTGCAAAATTATGGGTTGGTTTAATGCTATGGAATAGAAAAATGGCAGCTGCTGCTGCTACAATAAAGGGTAGCAAAAATTCCAGCTGTGGATATGCAATTCCTCTTTCAGTGTAATAGAAGAAGTGATATTTCCTATGAGTAAATGCAATGTGCAACTTTGGCTTGTTTCTCTCTAATCTTGTGTTTTCAGCTACTTAACTTTCTTCAGGACTGAAAAAAACAGATGCTCAATGCACCACTCCCACAAACAAAAGTATCCATGGAATAATTAATGAAAGCTGTGTAATTTCTTTTTTCTGTTTGTGAATCAACCCGTAATTTCAATCTCTTCTGATTTCTGTATAAACATTTATTTTTAGCTTCAGAGATGAAAAGCTGACTGGCTTGGTAGAGACATTCAAAAGAAATAAGGCACAGGAAAATTTAATAGCTATTAGATATAAGCATAAAAATGCCATCTGTATATAAACTCCAAGCAGCATATAAGAAGAAAAAAAATGCAGCTGACATGTTTAAATGTCTATATGTCACTRGTAAATTAGCTACTGTAGGAATTTTCCAGTACTAGCAATAAAAGATATGACACTGTCTTGTAGTGGAGCTGATAGGTGGTGAAGGAAGCATAACACAGTCCTGTTCCATTAGATTYGCAAAGACAGAATTTAATAACAGAATGTCTTGCTGCATTATGTTACAGAGTTAACCACCAAGAGCTGCAACTTCAAATCTGGGCCATCCTGAAGCTTCTGTGGACCTCTGCCACCTCCTTCTTCAAAGATTTTTATGCMATTTATGGAAAAAAGTGGGTTACATAATCACAGTAAACCACAACAGGTGACARGTCTCAAGTTCCTGCTGTAGCCATCTCCACTTCAGAAATACTAGAAGGGCGACTGTCTGGCACAATGTTCTGACAAGGTGTGTGGGTATTGTGTCCAAAGAAGAGAAAGATCACAGCYAATGCTCCTCTCACAGAGTACCTGTGCTGCTGTATCGCCAGAAATTACAGCCCATGTGGTACCAGCTAATTATTTTTCTGGTTGAATGGATACGAGTGGATGTTAGGCTGTAAGAGAAATTTGTCAGCAGCTGAGGCACTGTCRGATGAGGATGTCAGATGAATGCTTTTACGTCTACTGAAGTGCTACCTCTGTCTCGCAGATATTTTCCTTCACTGGTTTGCCTCCTGGGACRTTTCCTAAGTTATTTCTTTTGAGGGCACATTTGTTCCTTGACGAAGCATACAGCAGTGTGTGTCCCAGTTATGGCTAAACTGAGGAAACCAGGATTGCTCATTAGTCCCAGTAGCCTGGTGCATACCATGACTTCATCCTGGCTCTCAGGTGAAACTGAGAACGATCATCCAAAAGTCCAGAGGGTTTGGGATCCAAATTAACCAGCATACTCAAAAAAATAATGTATATGGTGTCYATCTGTCTTGCAGTGGAGTTCCTGCAAGAAGGTCCTAGTGGCCAAGGATGTGCTGGTGTTGCAGGAAAGCAGCAGAACGTGAGTGGGATGATAAGAGCCCACTGGCTATTACCAGTTCAGTCATTTGTCTCAAGTCTTACTTTCTGRTGTCCTTGTGCTGCTTCAGCTGTCTTCTGCAGTAGAGATGTGGAGCTGTAATCACCTCACCTCCTGAGACTTGTTACAAGCACAATGGAACACCTTGAGRCACCCTAGCACCAGCTTCCAAATCTTCTTCTCAAGAAGTTTTTCTGAGTTATAAAACAGCCATGTGAAGAGCTGAACTCCTCACTTTTTAAAGATCATCCATACAGAAATACTGACTAATGCAAAAGGAGGGCAAAAGCTTGTTTGAAGATGAGGTCATAGCAGACCATGTGCTCTTCTGCAGTCAAGTTTTTTAGCTTGTTACATCACCTTAAACCCTTAAACCCATAAAAAGCCTGCTTCAGGATGACAGAGTGAACATCTCTCATACTGCATTACATCTACAATAGTCTGTAATAACRATGTTATTAGAGAAAAACACAGGACTACATCACCAATTTTGAAAGCTGTTATTTGTGGATTATCAAAATGTTGGCAACTAGATGTTAGCAAGACTTCATCAAAAAAAAGTCTCAAAGTCTCTTCTTCAAATCTTGATAAAAAGCCATAGCTCAAAATCAACAAAAGGAAAAGACTCCAAGGAGGCACTTATTTACTAGATATTGGACAAAAACCTGAGGAAGTTCACTGTGCAGAGCACATGTACATGTACACTTACAGAGCTTCAGATTACAGCTTGCACAGAGGGACAGAGCTGTAGAATACCCGATGCCAGCACTCTGGCACTTCATTTCCTTCATATTCTCAAATGATTTAAAAATAGACTTGCATTACTTTCTGACATGACCAAGGTTCTTCAGTTTTGATCTACATACAACTACATTAATAATAGATTAAGGGCTGCTATCAAAGCATGATCACATGCTCCAGAAGGAAGAAACTACAAAGTACAGCTGTTGAATCACTTTCACTAGCTAAAGCAAGGGCAAACTRACTGCATCTGAACTTCTAGGACATATGCTGGTCTATTCAACCTCTCTTTAGCATTTCATTCCTGACTTGCATGCACATGACACAAACTAGCATTCTCCTTCTTACTGACCTTGGACAGATAAGGAAAGCAAAGACTTTTTTCTGTAAAGATGACAGGATCATTGTAGGACATAATCCAATAAAACAAGTGCCTGCAGAGAGCAGGAGAAAGTGTGACATCAATATTTTGTTAGTTGATACTAAAGAAGTAGGATGTGACAGGTTTAATTAGTATCTCAATTCAGTTTCTCAAGGATTACTCAAAATTGAGGGGATGATATCACTTCAAAATGCAAAAACTTGAAGTAACCATTTAAGTACTTACTGTTTCCTTGCTAACTACTGTCTTAAATATGCTTTCTTGCCGCTGTCTTAAATATGCAAACCAGTCTGTTTAGCCTGATTTTTAAAACAGKGATAAGCATCCAACAGCATAACAAGCAACCAAAGAAACACAGTCCTTCACTGTCTTTCCTTTTGAACTCCTTCAGAGTTCACTGTAAAGTCTGTAATGTGGACATTTCTCAACACCACAGAGAAACCAAGCACACAGAACTTTKTAAAATTACAACAAATAGTTAAAATATGCATGGAGATGCCCTCTGTCATAGACATGATCTGCATGAATATTTACAGAGAAACAYAGAATTGTGAAGGCTGGGGRAGACCTCTAAGATCATCAAGTCCAATGGCAAAATCCTSGATCAAGGCACTCTGGAGGGCAGTGAGATATGGGCAAGATTAAGRCAGGCCAACTTAGATCTGAACTTTTGATGACTCATCAGCAATCATGGAACAGGACAGTGACCTTTCCTGCTGAGTTTTGTTCCTAGTTAGTTACTTCGATATATACACTTTTCTTGGCTCTCAGATGATGCAAGACAGAAAAGTATTTCCTCCAAAGGAAATTCACAAGTACCAAAATAACATCAAGTGACTTCATAGTGTATTACAACTTTTGGACTACTGCAAATTCTCACCCATACTRAAAAACTTTGAAAAAGAGAACTGATTTGAGTATAAAAGTCTAGATTCTCCAYGAAGAAAAAAATACAACAGATATACTGTGAAAATCATACCCTATAAATTAAACCTGGATTTTCACTAGACTCTGGCAGGACACAGCAGAAGAAAAACCTATTCTCCCAAGAAAGTCTACAAAATGAAAATAAACCCAACATTAAAAAGGGAGAAACCTATGACCAAAATTTTAACCTGTTGTCAATATTTTTAACCCACCAGGCAATGATGTAGTGATAGGAAACAGAAGAGATTAAATTACATGGAAAACAGCACTTCTCAGATGAACCTGTTTTCAAAGAAAAGAAAATAGTGACAAAGAAAATAGTGACAAACCTGATAGAATAGTAAGTGGAATGAGCACTAGGACCAGAGTAGGTATTTCTTGTGTTACTAAAAAACAGTGTGAGTCAAAAATAAAAGGAAAATAAGTTTTAACGTTTGCATCCTGTATTGAGGATGTGCATTCCTTTGTAAATAATCGGAATGGCAGTTAAATGCAGATTTTGTAGCTGAAAGTGAAAGATGTGATTAACCAAGAGAAGCATATCGTGGAGTGCTCATAGTGGACAGTAACCTTTCATTTATCACTGAGGTTAATTTCCATTTCTGAGGGTCACTAACTTAACCATACTTGCTTGAGTTAATGTTGATCTTCTATAATCACAGCAAAAAACCATAAGTAATGCCTGCCTGAATGGAGSTAATTTAATCATATGACCTTTTCCATCTTATTTTCACCCTATGGCTACATGACTTCTTCTAACTAGACAGCAAATTACTGGWCTGTAAGTGGCACAGTATGCTTAGCTAATTTATTAATACATTTCTGAAAATTATGAGATCCTAATTATTGCATTATGCTGTTTTACTGTTTCCATACCTTTATCAAAAGGAACCTACTGTTGCAGYATCTGGGCTTTCCATAATGAGATCATTTCCTCTGTCAAAAGAGGAATCCAAGTGCCGAAGAGTTCAAGCAGTAAACTTGGATGCTGATTATTCCTACTGTGGGAAAGGCAGCTCTGCAGCCACTGGAGTGTCAAAACAGCTAGTGTCAGAGAAAACACTTTACACTTCCCCTGGTGCTTTTGCAAGGGCTAACCCTAAGAGAACATGGGTTTCTGCAAGGGTGTGTTGGTAACCCTGACTTAGCTGGTGATGTCTCCATCACTGATTTTCAGGTACTAATATTCCAGCAACATATATATTCTGGAAGTTCTGGCTCCCTGTTTAGAAACATAGAGATCAAATCTTCTCAAATCCAAGTGATGGTAAAGGAACCATGAAGCACTTTGCTTCTGACTATATCAAATCTCTGAGAGCTCTGATACCACTGCTTTGCAGCAGGTAATAGCAACCAAAATGTAATTAATGTGGGGAATATGGCGCCCAAAGAACTTTCATCAGCACTGGTAGCAGAAASCAGACTTCTTGATTCTCATGCTCCTTCCATAACCTATTTGGAAGCTTTTTTTAAAATCAATTGCTATTAGATTTTTGTGTCAGGAAGRAGCCTTCTGGAAAGAAGTGAACAACAGGATTTCTGAAAGGATAATTTCAAAGAATTGYAAAGCTATAGACTAAATACTGGTCTGAAAAGTTCTGCAGAAGTACTAAAATTACAAAACCTCTGGAACTTGGGGGAAAATTGCAGGGCAAAGACAGACTTTCACTGAACAGCCAAGTTTTTTATCTGTCACCACAGCTCCCTTACTCCTCAGTTCATTTCTCTTATATTGAATACCAGCAGTTATGGCGATATTTAGAAATCATCAAAACTTGCTTTAATCAGCTATTAGATATAGTAACAGCAGTAATATTCATGGTGACTTTATTGCCTTAGCAGAACTATATCTCTTTTTGTATTTAATAGAAAAAATGTACAACTGGGCCATGCATAATTTTCGGAAGTCGGTATGTAGGACAAAAGAAATATCCCTTATGAAATAAAATCTACATTCTACCCATGTATGCCTTGCAGCATCACATATTTATATGAAACACAGTAAACCAGCTAATTTATTACCAAACACAAGACAGTGATTTATTGGTCCTTTGTCACGCTGCGAGAAAATCTGGAGTTTCTTGAATGTTAGTCTCACAGAGTTAGGTTTTGCAACACCCTAGCAATTCTGTCCAGCTGAATGTGGCACCTGATTCCATGCAGAACACAACCCTCTAATAATCAGGCACACAGAAAATGGATCCCTATTCTTTAACCTTCAATTAGCACTTAGCTACATTACGCACACCGAGGGCAAGATTAGCCATAGATGCTTCCAGGGGCACTGTACCCTTACTGGTAACCTCTGCACGTAGAAAATATGTATTTCACTCAGAACCAGCAAGTGGAAAAATATGTAGCAGAGAGGGTTGGACAGCATATAATTAAACTTGCTTTGCAGGTTAGGTGAGCGCCCAAAGTAGAAGCCATCACTCTCTGTCTGCAAAGCACCTCCCAAGGCTGCTGCAGCAGAACCACAGAGCTTTGCAACACCAGGCAGGTACAGGCTGCACGTGACCAGTGAAAAACAGGCTTTGTCTTCTGGCAGGGCTGAGACATCCAAATACATCCAAACACAGGACCAGATTCTGCACGGTGCTGAAGTCAAYGGAAACTGAGAGTATTCAGCACTTAAAGGAATTCACACAGCAGGCTATCAGAACGGGTCTTGTTTCAGCTATTTTAGACAATCAAATTTAAGTGGTTATGCTGAGTTTGTTTTACTCATTTGATGTTGGCTCTATCATTCCAGGATTTAAATGCAGTGAAGCTTTCCACTGTCTAGTCAAATTACCAGATATACTATATTATATTTTCTTTAAGGATATGATTTTAGGGAGCATGCTGGTTTCATTATATTATACAGTGGGGGAAAATACATATTTGTAATCTTAAAAATCTCATCTAATACAAAGCAATCACACCCCAAACAACTAAAGCAGTATGCTTTACTGAACYTTTCAGCGCTTTTTTCATGTGTATGTCAGCATATAAAACTGAATAAATCATCATGGACTCACGTTAACTCAAGCTCTGAGTGTTTTCTGTGAACAATACTTCCTACCTCTAGACTCCATGTCACTAAAAAGTCAACTAACAGCGATGCTTAGAAATTAATTCATTTTAGGTATGCTGCAAGAACCATAATCAGCCATAAATCCTTTTGCCCTATTTGCATCTGCTGAATTTGCCTTAATTATACTGTTGCCTAATTATGAAGCTCAGTCTAGAGGGGAACTTGCAAGAAGCAATGATGCAGAAAGCAGAGGACAGTTTATTCCACTTCATGGATTTACAACTTTCTGCTACCACAAACCATTTGGAACAGACTCTATTTGTGAGGTCATTAACATGTAAACAGTGTCACACTGAAGACGCATGGCAATGACCTACCATGCTAATGAAAAGTGATATTGAGTTTGCTAATTCAGATAAGGGTACACAGATTGCCTTTTCTCTAATGTGCAAGGGCCTGTCACAGAAATAAATGCATGGTCCTTGTTGCAATTAATTTGATTCTTGTTCTTTTAAAGCTTTACTTGTAGATTTAATTAAAGCTTTCATGCAGCACACACTTTCAGGAAGTATCTATGTTTAATGGCTTTTTCTCCTAAATTAAAGAAACGAGTCAAGGTTAAGATTCAAAAGAAGAACAAGAGAGCATAAAATGAAAAGCTGTGCTTGTTACACTAAGCATTACCTTGTTTTAACATAAGCAAATATGTGGTATTTATACACATTTCTAAAATTAGTGTTATATTGAAGCTTTCATGGTGAAATAATTTTCAATTGCTTGTGATAATTTTAAAAAAATTTGAATATAAAATATTGCATGCTGTGTTTCAACCCGGAGGTGAATATTTTAAAAGCCTAAATCAGTTTTTAGATAAGAAAAAAAAAAMCAGCATATGGTTTTCCCAGGAAACTAAAGAAACAATCCCCAATGCAAAAATCCCCAGAGAAAACACAGACCACAGAGAATGAAAATAAGGCAATCCTAAAGAAATATTTTTCAGGGCAGGATAGACATTACAGTATCTGGGGCAGGAGTAAAGGAGAAGGGGATAAAGGATAGGAGTAGTAAGTGAAAGGAGAAGCAGAGTAAGAAGAGAAACAGGTGAAAAAGTAAATGGCCAGGAGAACAAGGAGGCAGGCTTAAGAGCTGGGCACATCAGTGTTGAAAAAGAAGTTGGAAGGAAAACAACAGTGGTAGGATTTAAGGAGTAAGTTAGGTATAATACTTTTTTGGACAGAGGTCTGGACAAGACACTTCCATGAATATTCAGTACTACTGCCTCAGAATAGGTTTATGGTGCTTTGGATTCCATCAAAAGTTGAAACTGCATTTACCTTTTAAAAAAATGCTCTCTGTTCTTGCTGGAAGCATGTATTAGGACTCAATATGCAATAATTTGTGTTTTTAGAGCACAGAGTAGGTAATCCTTTTGGTTTACTAACACTCTTATAGGTTTCTTTTCTTTTGTTAGTTTAAATTTTCTTATATAATCTTAATCATATTAAAGTGCAGACATGGCTCCTCCCCATGTGGGTAAGTAGAAAGGAAAGTCCTTCTGCCAGTAACACGTGGATATTAGAGCCAAGGAACAGAGCTGTAATCTACCATGTATCATAAACGTGACAATCTGACCTAAAAAAGTCAGTAAATACAAAGCACTCAGTATTTCACCTGCTTTTGAAAATATACTGTAAGCCATGAACTTAGTTGATATAAAGTGACCTTTYCACTGACAATTTCCAAATAGGAAATGGCAAAATACAAGCCTTTATACCTAAAATGTAAGCAAAAACTATGTAGCAGCAAATATTGTAAATTGCATCATTATACTCAATAAGAATGTGTTCATGAAATCCATACCTGAAGATTTTATTTTGGGCTACTGATGTCAACGCAGGAGGAAAGAACATTATCACTTTGAAATAGGAGGTGCAGAGGGGCATAACTGCTCTGAAACAGCTGATTCTCTCATTCCTGTTCAACTGTGAAATGCACAGGCTGGCAAATGTTTTCCTTTGCCTTTCCTTCAGACAAGACACATATCACTGGTAGCTCCAAGTTTTGTTTTCATGATCAGAGGAATCAGGGAATGGGAAAGAAAGAGAGAAGCTACCTCCCTCTGCAGGTGAACTGAGTATAATCAAGACACCCCCAGACATTTGGTTCAGTATCTCACCAAGAGATCTCAGTTTAAACAGCCCTGAGCTTCTGCCACTAAAAAGAAAAATAAATGTGCATCTTTATGTTCACCAGCTCAGTACTCACAGGAGCAGAAATTTCACAGCACAATTCCTACAACACACAGCTCTGCTAGAACTACTGCTTCTTTTTATTTGGATCACTGTGTCTGGTTGGCACAGAACTGATGGAATTATGCAAGATTTTCTTGACAGTCCTATAGATTTCTCTCTGTAGCATACACTAAATGTTMCAGCCTAATAATAATAGCAGTAATAACAAATCCTTTCTTGCACATTTGTAAATGAAATAGAGTCATCATTCTAGCATATTATGGTAAGTCTCATAAAATATAAATTCTTTTGCAACAGAGTGTCTGGAGCTGAAGAAATGTCAGGCAGGCTTTGCTAGATAAGCAAGCACACAGCACAGTCCATTCCCCTGGTTCCTTGCTTGATTAGCTTTTGTGATGTTCAGTTTCAAAGCTGATGCAACCTTCCCAGCTACACTTTCCAAGTGCAATACTGCCCTAGAATTAGGAAGGACCCTGGTTAGAGAGAATCCTTGCATAGACTCTCAAGTGGAAACAGAAGAGTCATCAGGAGTAGCAGAAGAAAGCACCTAAGATATGGCTTCCTTATCCTCTCATGCCAGAAATAGGTAATTAGTGCAGGAAACCAATGACCAAGAAAAATAACAGAAAGAAAGTTTGGAAATGAATAATGATTTTGGTGATGTAGATGTCACAGAAAGCAAACAGCCACTGTTCCTCCCTTTGGGAACCTCTACTCTTCAAGGGAGCTCAAGGTGTGCTTTAGGTAAGAAAGGAAATGTAAGGGTGAAGTAGGAAAAGAAGCCAAGACTAGAACATTTCCTTGTGAAATTAACACCCAAGAGTGATAGATGCTGCCTTGAGGTGGATCATCATTAACCTGGCTATAACCCCTGCAGACAGGCTCAATAAATATATTTCAGGGGAAGCATCTCCCAGGGGATTCAGCAATAGAGAACAGATTTCAGATAACAAGCTCAACCAAAAAAAATATMACTCAGTAGAAGCTATCACAACACTAATAACTACAACACCTCAGTGCCCTGTGCTGGCATCACTCAACAGACATGAACATCTTGTTACAGCTGTTCTTATCTGCACAACATAAGTGACTAAGCCTGGGGCTTACTGGACATACAAAATTTTAGGGTTAGATTCACTGTATGATTTCTTCTACCCATTTTTCTTTAAGCATTTTTCTTCTCCTTGTCCTCCTTGAGAGAGAAATACAATGCATCCTTCACCTTATTCCCTGTAGTCCCATCTTTTGCAGACATATTCTGTCAATCAGTTCAATACTTCATAATGCCATTTTGAAAACTAACATTTCAATCTTTTAGACAAAATACAGGCCAACATAAATTATGAAGTGAGTTTTGATCTTAATATGCAGCATAAATTCTCTACTTTCTGTTAACACATTTACAACCACATAAAGTGTAATGGCAGGTTTGGCTTTTAGAGAAACTAAGATTCCAAAATCATTTGTAAATCCCTTGTAAAATAAATACTAATACTAAAATATGAAACTCATCTTCCTATTTGTGTATTTAAAATGGAAGTATTTAAATTCATTTTGAGCTATCTGCGTACACAGAAACACAATTTCACAGTAAAAGCCACATAAACAACAACCTTTTTTTCCTGAGGGAAAAGTTTGAAACAAAGTGAATGAAAATTATTCACCTTATACTCTCTTTGAAAGTATAATTCAACAATGATGGTTGATAATGGCAAAAATTCAGTGCCTAGCATGACTGCTGTTGACAGCAAGCATGATTGATTTGGAAATCAAATTTTTAAGAAAACTAAAACCCAATGTCAACAGGCTAATTAGAAATTTATTCAATACACTGTTTCATAGAGAAGACAGGCTGCCCTGGTAACAGTATCTCAACAAGAGTCACATGGGATGGCAACACAACTACTGAAATACAAGTCTTACATACACACAGCAGTCACTATCATCTCTTCCTCTCCCAAGTACATGGATCGTGTCTCAGTGTCATATATAAGAAAGACAGGCTTCCAGGTTTACCCTAGAGGAGGTATACGGATTCCACAATTTCTAAATGCAATCTCAGTATTCAATTCAAACCCCATATATTAGTTTAGAAAACAACACAAAGCTTTTAATGGTGTGGAAAGAACAAAGACGTCTCTAGGCTGCATTTTTTTTTCTACACTTATATTGTTTCCCTCACTAAATGTCTGGCACCTTCACCAAATAAGTAATGTCCCCTCTAAGGACAGAAAAATCTCCAAACCTCAGCTCATCTGCAAATTTATTGCTTGACACTAATGGAGCACAAACAATAATTTGTGTCATGGTTTAGGAATGGCATTCTCCAATTTAGTGTTCCCACTGAAACCACTCCAAATCAAAGAGACACTCCTTCATTCCCAGCTCCCTCTCTCCCCTTGTGGTGGGCAGGAGAGCAGAATTCAGAGGCACAAAAGGTAAAGGTTGAGATAAGAACAATTTACTGGAAACAGCAATGAGATAAGAAAACAAACAGTAACAGCAACAAAATTAATGACAGAGGGTACAAGAAAGACGAAACAGAGACATGTCCCTGAAAACACCGGCTGCTCCCTCACATAGTTCAGAAAGAGATAGTAACATTAAAAAAAATAATTACTTAAAGTRTGTTAAGGATTATTTACAATTTTTTCTACAGTGAAATGGGAATGTAAGCCTTGGCTATAAAGCAATACAATCAGATAGAAAAGAATCAGAAGATATAAGGAATCAATGTAAGAAATAATGACTTTAGATAGATTWAAAAAATTAATGTTATGTATTTTAATTAAAAATAAAATCCCAATTCTGACCCTGCTTGCTATCTGTGCATAAAAACTAGATATTGCATATCTGTACACAAAGCATACGGCACATAGCACAAAAATGTGTTTTTTAGTAATGGTGGCTTAGTAGAACACCCTCCTTGCCTTATTTTGGACACTAAATACTATCCAAAGATTTCCGTATGTCAGATTTGTAGACTTTGTAACATGCAACAAAACTCCTGGGACATTGCCATATCATTTAAGTCTAGCTTACAAGACAATTACAGAAATCCACAGTTATTTCTGGTTCCAAGATTCTGTGATACAAGCCTATATTTAARGATGCAGAAGAGATCACAGATGTAGTCTATGAGATCAAACACTTCAAACACATTTGTGTTTTTCTGTTCAATCTCTCCTCCACCTACAAGACGCAAACATGATCTTGTTTCTGGTTCCAAGAGCAGCTGCAGTTGAGAAAACAGGACTGTTCCTAACCTCTTTCACTATTTTTGAATTACTACAGAAATTTTAATTGTGAACACTGCATATTCTCCGGAATTATCCAGTAATCACCATTAAGAGTTTTGACACTATTGATTTTTTGGAAACATTATTACTTTAATTGTTAGGATCATTTTGCAAATCTAACYTTGTGCTTTCTGCTCTAAGTACTAGGCCAATGGCAGTGGGACAGAGCAAACAAGCTAGACATTAAGTCTCTATACAGAGATACAGAAGCCAGCACTGACTATCTGCTAGTAAAGCAGGAGAACTAAACTGAGAACAGACTTCCAGGCTCCTGAGCTCAAGCAAGATACACAGGAAAAGCACAATTCAACTGGGCCTCAGCCTATCAAATCTCATGAAAAATAGGATATGTTTTCATACACATTTATATGAAAAAGCTCAATGGTTGTGGAATTAGCTTTCTTGCAGAAGGAATTTTGTCCCCTGTGTCATACACCAAGTACCAGGCAATAGAGCCTCTAGTCCTATACAGTCTATTATATTAATATTTTAATATAGTGTTAGGCTTTGGGATTGAGATTTCCATACAGACGATGCCCTTGTGATGCACTTCTGTTCCAGGGCACCTAACTTGATTATTAGTGCTGGGACACACAATAGCAGATTCCACGCTTTTAAGATCTTAACATGATTTGCATTGTATAAGAATATTGGGTAATAATTGTCTCCTATTTCCCTACTTCACCTTTCACAAGCTGAAATGACATGTGAAAAGGCACAAAAATATAATAACATTATGCACCTAACTGCTGTGCAGCACTGTTGTTGCATAAGTACTTAATTTCAACCATAATCATAACATATCATTTTTATATCAAGCTCAAACTGAGGAACAGCATCAAAAGCTGCCTTCACAACTTTGCATTTTAATTTGGTGTACATCCTACTCATAGGAATATAATGAAATCTTTTATAGAAAGGAACTTWAAAAAGCTACATTCTGTAACTATCTGCCCAAGAATATGGGTTAAATTGAACTGGCCAAACCATGAGGCAACAGTGTCTGGAGTAAATTCCAATGGTCCAAGCACTCAGTTTGTTTTTCTGATGCTTTAGTTTTCATGAAATGCAGTTTTTAGCTCTTGACAAATGATTAATGAGCTTCAAAGGCAGAATCTTTATAAAAATTAAAATCTCAAATACAAAGAGCAAATGGTCAGCACAGAGGCACTCATTGTCACCTCAGCAACAGGCTTGCCTAACCGTAATTACACAGCAAARTACTAATGCACTTTTCCTCTTTTCCTTCTTCAGCCCATGGCATGGGGGTTTTGCCCATCAGAAAATGTGTCAGGAAAGCAAGTAGTCGTGCCAGTGCCACCTGCCATGCTGAGAACATCACTCATTGCCAGTGTAACAAATGACACCATCTCCATCTTCTTTTTTCCCACCTAGAATCAACTGCCAAGCCAAAAGACCTGCTGCAGAGTTAATGAGCACTATGAAATTTGCTCTAATCTTAAGAACAAAAGAAGTCACAGAGGACTAACTATGTGCAGACAAAAAAAAAAAAAAAATCTGCTGGCTGATTGAGGCGAAAGGTAAAAAATGCACCAGATGTCAGGAATGCAAGAGTGGGAGGAAAGACTGGCAGAGGTACTTAGGCCCATTAAAAAGAGTTCTCAATAGCAGTACTCAACTCTTTTTTCTGTAATATCTATTGACTGGCTAACTAGTAAACACAAGATAAAATAGAAATAATTCTCTGCCAAATATGCACAGCTGTAGGTCCACCTCTGATGATTCATCAGCAGCTCTAGGCATCTGCCAATTTTTTCTTTTTAAATTTTAATTTAGGATGGATCTAGAAGTGGCAGAGATTGCAGTCTGCTAGGGAAAAGGAGCCCACAGCACACAAGGAAAGCAGCACAGAAGACAATAGTAACTATTTCAGTGCATAGATGCTCGCTTGGATGTTACAGCTTGCATTTACAATGACTAATCAGTAAATTTGAATATGATACTCAGTACAGAAGTGGTAAATTAGCAATGGCAGAGTACTTGAAATTATGTTTCTCAAAATATAGAACATTTTATAATCCATACTAACTTCCTCAGCTAAAAATAAAACTGTAATGAATCCTGCATTCATCTAAGATTTCCACCAATTTCAATCAAATTGTGTGATGCGTAAACAGGTGGGGAATTTGGTCCAAAATATTTCCTACTACTGACAGCCAATCTTGACTGCACTTTTCAGTGCTCTTACTTCCCTTCTTTTGCCAGATGGGGAACAAAACACTACGAGGTCAAAATCCACAATTTCTTTTGGAGGAATTAATCAACTCAACCTAAAAAGTTACTGAATTTGTATCACACTAACTAAAAGAACTTTTCTTGAAGTCACTAGGAGAGTACTTCAAATAATCCTGAGATGCCCTATTCCATTCACTATTAACAGTCTCTGTGATTGAAAAACTAGGGACAAAGCCTGTTTGTAAAACCTAAAGAAATAATTTCAATTCAAGCATTTTCCTTTGTGTGTACAAAAAGAGAAAAAAAATATAATCCAATTTATCTAAATAATGAAACTGAGTTTCATTTAATGTTCAATTTGTTTCAATTTTGTTTTTGATTTAGCCTTGAGACATGAATCATATTAAAATATAAATTTAAATATATTTACTTATTAAGGCAAGACCATGCTACATGGCTTACGGTATTATAGTCTTTTGACATTTTGAAAAAATACATTTAAATGGTCCTAAACTGAATTTTTTTTTTTTAAGGTGTATTTAACGGAAAATGTATCTTTTCATCTCAGGAACGGAAACAAATTTTGGAATGCTGTATCTGTGGAAGAGCTAATTTTTTCAGACCTTCACATTAATACAATGCTTTAAACACCAGTTTTAAAAAATTACACTATACATAGTGTCAAATAAGGTAATAAGAAATCTGAATTACCAACCACATGAGCAGTTCCCATATATTGTGAAGTCATAGGGAATTTCAGTTATGCGGTTTAAATTTCAGTTGCTTTAATTAATTTGAAGAATGGTTCTGTTTGGTTTCTTGAAGACCAAGTGTTCAAGACAGAAAACATTTAATATTTTTCCATAAATTCTATAAATGAATGTTTGATGTTTTTTCAAAATATGAACTGAAAAAATATGTATTTAAAAAGTTTGAAGAGCAACTAGAGGGAACATAATAAACTTCATATTGCATTTAAATTAAAAACATTACTAAAATGTCTTCCTTTCAAGAGTATGCTACCACTATATGTACTTARAAACTGATACTAAAATTTATCTAATGCAAGTAACACCCCAACTTCTGTAAATATGTAAAAATATCTCACAGGTTCCTATGGCTTTTAAATCTAAGGTTTAATAAAACAGGTAACTGCTGGACAGCTGATTTTTGCTGCTGGCCAACAGGATTACACAAGATCAAACGCATCTCATCTTGCAACTAAGCAAGACCCCTAGTATTTTGCTAATTTATTATGTACTCCTTGTACCTGGAAAGCAAGAAAAAGGGAATAGCCTCAGAAAGGGATTTTCTAAATTCACAGAAGAACCTTTCTCATTCCCCACCTGCTGACAACAGGGAATGAAGCAAGGCTTTGGGTAAATAAAGAAGCATATAATGGTATTACTAAGGACTGTATCAAAACAAAAACATTGTTAGTTATTGAAAGTTATGCTTCATCCTGCCCTTATTTTTTAGTGCTCTCCCCTTTGAAATTCTCTTCCAAAATGGTAACTTATGATGTTTATGCATGATCAATTATTCATAAAAAAGTAGTAATATGTACACAGCAACAAATGGAAATGCCTGTACATGTCTAACCAATGCTGTAATTTCAACAGTACAAATGAGAAAGAAACTACTAAATAAATTCCAAAAATAGTTATTTAGGCATGAAWATTTCTCATTGACATGGCAGTGATATTTACACCTACTACTTCTACTACTTCTCAATTAAGAAAATTCTTTACATAATGTTATTCAAAGGACTCTAATGCACAGTATGAGACATAAAAAACTCTTAAAACGCTAAATATTTCATTACATTATTGATCATGTTGTTTTCATCTTGGTGAAACTTTTACAAAGTATGTTTTTATAAAGGAATTTTCAGTATTAGCATTCACTACTCAGGCATGGAACAACATGGCAGATAGTGTGACTCTGATGACAAAGAAGTTACTTACAGGTAATAAGTGTAGGAGTGATAGCTTCTTCTGCCATGATGGTGGAAGGATTAGGCAGTGGTGGAAAAGATGAAATGGAAGGAAAGAAAAGTCAAATATTAATGTATGAAAAATCAAGATGAAACTGAGACCTGAACTGGTGACACAAATGAAAGGTAGCAAGAATGTATATCTGGGCATATCATGCAATGTTTCTGGAATAGACAGGTGACATATCCAATCTCCATAACACTTTGAGCAGTACAGTATATAATGCATCTCCAATTGTTAAATCAAACCACCTTAAGGTATACTTACTAAGTAATGTTACATATTTAATGTCTGTTCATATCTGCATATACTACACACACAAACATTCCCAATTAAAGTGCTAAATCACCTCTGATTACACCTCAGCTGCCTTAGGAATAAGGATATAGAAATTCTAGCATGGTGTTAGAAGCTTAGGAATAAAGAATTTCAGAATACACTTTAAGTAGCTCCTCTTCTGTCATAGCACTATAGAATCTTAGCCTATCCCTTTTTTTACTTAAGGCAGTCAGTTTCGCCTTTGGAAGGACTTATTTCCAGACTGGAGAAAATCCATTGCCACAGCTCTTTTAATATTTCAGCTTCTAAATAACCTTCTAAATTCAGAAGGAAATATACTTACTGTCATGCAAATAAAAAATCTATCCTTATGGGCTAAAATTGTATTGGTGGTATTTCCCCATGTGGCAGAGATAAAAATAAAAACTGATCCTGTATCCATGTTATTCCTGCCCAYGCGAATGCCACAAAGAACAACCTGGGAGACCTAGCACCATCACCTTAACAAATATGGGCTCTGTCAGCCTTGCATAACCTCTTGGACAGCCAGATACTCCACCTAGACATGCTCTGTGTGAACACAAAGTATAGAAGCCCTCCAGCTATGCTCTTCTGCTTTATATCCTTCCCTGCCTCAGCTATGAGCCCTCTACAAGCAGGACTGCAAGCCTCCAGAAAGGGCAAGTTTCAAGCCAAACGAATTCCATATATTGACTGCAATTAAAAAAAGGCTGAAGATCTTAAAACATCTCTGAGCGTAACGTCAACTAGCATTCACATGTTGGTAAGATAAAAGACTGAAAAGAACCATGTAGGCATTTGTAATTTTTACAGCACATGCATACAGCCTTTTGACTACAGAGGAAACATGTAAACAGGCCTTGCAAAGGACTATAACTAATGTTAACTTGCCTCTGGCTACATGCTTCAGGCATCCCTTTGAAAACTAGGCTTTCATCAAATTTTCTCTCTCATCTTCTTTGTGTGAAGATGCCGTTAGAAATATTTCCCAGTTTTTATTCCCATTTTTCTGATGCAAACAGTATTGTTCAAACACAAGACACTACACACTGCATATTTAATTACATAGCACATCTGGAAAATGTATACCTGCTAAAGTTGAGTTTTAGAAGATAACTAAGAACAGAGTAAGGGGCAAGCTGCAAAATAGTTGTAAGCCTCTCTACATTCCATAGGGAGCATGGGATCAGGTCCTGTCAAAGCACTTACCTACACTATARGCAAGTGGTTGTTTTCTAGTTCAGTCATAACTATGTTTCCCCCTACCTTTCTTTTCAGAATTACTCATTCTCTCACTTTGATTTAGAATCTCATGACACTGTCAACCCTGTTCCTTGCCATATGTTGCCACGAGAGAGATTTAATGTAATTAGTACAAATGTTCTCATACTTCTAAAAGATGTRTAATAATTTGAAAAACAACAATAAATACAATTAATCAGTGAAGCACTGCTGGTACTTATATGCAGAGTTCTCCCAAATATGTTATAAAGATAAATTATTCCTTATGAAAAAAATGCTGAAAATCCAGGAACTTTACTGTATGTAAATGTCCCATTAAGCATTTGTGTAACATGAGAAAAACTGGAAGTCTCAAGCTCCAGCTRTTTTTATATTGCTACAGTTGTGATATTCCATATAAAAGTCCTTGAAAAAGAGCACCAAGGTTTTGACTCTCAACACTACCCTACAGTGAAACAGGTAAAAAGAATATATTAAAATCTTGCAGAAAGTTTTATACTTGCAAATTTTATACAAGCATTTCAGGCCACATGCTAAAGCACCATCCATAACTGAATGGATTTAGCTTTTTTAAGAAATATAGACAAGCTCMATTTTTCCTCCTACATAATGAATACAAACTAAAGTTTCTGTCTATATATGAAAAGTCTTTTTCTGTTAAAAAGACTGATGCAAAGATTTTGGCCAACTCAGGCCAAATTTTCTTATGAGCATAGCTCTTCAGTCACTTCCCGGTAGTAAGGTTACTTTATGTCAATAAACTATTTCTGCATATATTGAGAATATTATACACTTTTAACTCCTTTAGGACTGAATACATAAATTAATTTCATGATTACCACTTGAAGAATAAGCCCCCACTATAAAATTTACCAAAACCAGCACAGGAGGCTGGCTGCAGAAGGATTGACCCATCAGAATGGAAACTTTTGGAACTGTGTCATTACCTCAGTGTTTTCTTCTATCATCTCTCATGTATAGTTGGCCTACAGGGAAAAACACGGTTCAGGGAGAGGAGGCTGGAATTTTCCTTCAGCTTTATTATCTTCAGTTTCTATCCTAAATGTTTGAAATTGTTGGCAAAGTTGTGTGTATAACTGAACAGCCTGATTTGCTATCAGGGAATGGGAACAATGCATTCCCAGCCCAGCTCCACTGAGTGCAAAACTCTTCCTTATCCACTGCCAAGAACCAAGGTCTCTGACTTAAACAGATGCTACAATTCCATACATTAGAAACTCATGGAAGGCTCAGGCACAGAGACAGCTGAAAACAGAAACTAAACCCAGGCAAAACAAAACAGCCTTTTTATGATCAGAAAAACTCCATTCTACAACTGAATCAGAAGCCAATGGAATAAAATTTTAATAACTGCTTCCTTACTGCACTCCCACTGCAGCAACAAAATGGCAACCCCAATGGAAACAGCTGCCCCAAAGACATATAAAGGGCTTTTAAGCAAATGTTGTACCACTAACCTACCAACTTAGGCAAATTTTAAAATTTAACTTATATAGAACATAAAGGAAAAAAAAAACAGGAAAGGAGAAAATAAAGCAATAAGTGTCTAATATATGCAAGTCTTGATTTAATTGCTATTGCTTTTCTAAATGTTGTAGCAACAGCACTCTCATTTTCACTGCTCCACTTTTAGTTGACCAAAAGATGAAGCTACTTGGTGAATTTAATTACTTGGCCTTCTTTATTTTTAATGTTTTTTATAAAATCTTATGCAAGTACATCAAAGACTGGGTCTTGCCCAAGATTTACCATTCAGGGTCAGATTAAAAATCCACTTTACTGTGGATCAATTTTTGGGGAAATACGTGTGTTGTTTTCATCTAACTTTGTGTTAATTCTTATGTGAGAGATACGGAGCATATCTGAGGAGAGGAAAGCCTATTGGTACTATTCTAACTTCACAAAGAAGAATCATCTCATTGATATGACCGTACTGGTGTTAGGAACAGCTTGCAGGTTCCTAGACTACATTACACAACATCTTTATGCAGGAATGCTAATGGATAAAGAAAAAACAGAACAGAATGGATAAAGAACTATGAATAACCAAGTGGACAGATAAAGAGGAAAGCACTAACAGTCCTCCCCTGCCCCATGTGCCAATTTTACAAATTTGTTTTACTTCAGTCAAAAGCTGWGTGTCCCTACAGAAAATGCTTCAGCATTCATAACATTTCTACCCTCACCTAGTGACTCCAAACTATGCACTGAATTGCTAGGCCACCTAACCTCTCTGGTTCATGATAGMACTGCTTCAGAAGACAATTATATAGTGAAATTAACAATGCTGCTTAATGACTATAAATATTTGCAGAACTTCTTTACATACTGCTTTGATAACAGGCATATCCAAAGCACGGCTGTGCTGCACTGAAAACCTCCTTGAATGTTGGTCTTCTCTACTTGGCTACTGAACTAAAAGTTCAAGAGATTGATCTGTGAAAATCTRTGGTGCCTGGCACCAACCAAGCAAAGAATGGTTGTTGAGTGAAATGAGGTGGCTACTTAAGGAATGTGCTGGACAAAGTCATGGTAGTAACACAAGTGAAACTGCTTTCCAAATCYCTTGACAATGGAAATAAATAGCCTGATATTGAGTTAATCAAGTACTGTGAAGCCCCAGGGACAGAGTCAGTTTCACCTACCAGTACGAACTGAAGATCAAATACACAAGACTCTGTGGAAGAACGAACAACACATTTGCTTTGGGATATGCCTTAGGATAGCAGAATGTGAATGGGATTTTGCTGTAGCCAACTCCAAACAAGACAAGTTTCAAAGCACGTAGACTCAGCACAGTGAAACCCACCACTGTAGCCCAGAGTGTCTGCACATAATAGTGCAGAGAACAAAGCGGTTCTCAGGGGAAAGGGGCCACTGAATTACAAGGTGCTATTTTATTTTTCACTCAGATCTTTACACCAGTAAAGCTCCTGATAAAGTAAATGAAATAAAATGATCAAGTGCAGAAGTCAAACGGCTCACTAGCTTGATAAGACTGTTTCCCAAAGTAGCACCTAAAATATCGCAGAACTGCAAAATCGCTATAGTCACACTAAGCTTGCGGCATGATTTATACTTTTTCTCCAAATGCATAATGTATACACAGTAACTGAACCAAGGTGAAACCATAGGGGCCCTCAGCAGCCTAGTGAATTAATGCACCAATAACAATCTATTGAATAATCGGTTCATCTTCTGCTTAAGTCATGAGTGTAATTGTATTCAAGATCTTTTATGCTACAGCAGATGCTTTAAGAGGCTTGGGACACAATATACCCACCTCCCAAAACTCTCATTAAAGCCTAGTCACATCCTGTTACACAAATGAACCAACCTTACTTTTTAATATTCGCTTCAACTCATTTCAGTTTGTTTTGTTCAAGGCTGCAGCATAATTCTGGGACATGTTTTAAGTTATTGGTATCATTCTTTCTGTACTACACAATGAAATTGTGAGTAYTTGGCAACAGAATTCCTGGACTTGTATTTTCAATAGTTCCATCTCTGTCACAAGCAGATTCATTCCAAAAACCAAGGAAGCTCACAAAATGCACTTTTTCTTTAACAACAGAATTACTATGAATAGTAATTACTCTACTGTGGAAGACAGAAGGAATCAAGCATCCTTCTGCATTAATGCAAACACTTAGGATCTGAGCCCTCCTGCCTCTAATAATTAGATTATCAAAGAGTTTTTCTCTAGAGAATTAAGCAGGAGCAGGCATAGCATCCATTTAGCCAGATACCCGGACACCTTATTCACTTTGCAACTGTTTGGATTATTTTGCAATGCTCTCCCTTCAAGATGAAGAATAACTTGTCTCCCTTGGGTGGATACATTCTACCTTTGGCAGAAACACTCAAGGAGAGGCTCAGAACTGAACAGAGAATATGATGAATGCTGGTCAGGAATTGTGTGAAGAAGGATTGGCCAGAAAATACAAGAAGCCTTCCTCCCTGCATGCCAAGTGTTTTGTCTGGCCCTAGGGAGGAGTTTGAGAGTTCAACTGTTAAAATTGAAGGTATGAATGATGCAAGAAATTGGAAGTGGGAAGAAAAAAGTACTGCAAAGTCAGAACAGACTTCAACTCTGCTACACTGTACTTTATTAAGYAGACTTGGTTACTGGGTCAATTCCATTGCCCCAGTCAGACTCAGCCTGGGGCTTAAGTCTCAGTCTCTTCTTCACATACCTCTTGTCATGACCTGGCCCCCAGCCCTGGCCACAGCTCTCCTTTCTCTCCATAGAGCCCTTCTAACTCATGGCCCTGCCTCTGTCTTCAAGGAGAGTAAAAAGCAGCTACTTCTGTTGCCTGCCCTGAGGCACTGTCAGACAGCTGCCTCCTTTGCTGTTCACCTCCACTGCTCAAATTCTGGAAGAATTCAGGCAGCTCAGGGGACATCTCAGACCTGCCAAACTAGTTAACATACAATTAAATCACACAGGGTTAGGATGAGCCAAATCAGGCCAGGATTGCTCTCAGAGGGAAAAAAAGGGGATAAGTCAAGGGGAATAGCAAGAAGGTGAGGGGTTATGGGACACAGTAAGGAGAGTGTGGCAGAAGTGGAAGGAGAATTTGTCACACAGCCCCTTTACACAGCTCTTGCACATTTCCCAACCCCACCTCTAGCTGAAAATCTCACATTGCTCATTACAGAACCCAAAACCTTAATTCTATTTGCTGATTTCTTCCAATCTAGACTAAGCTTCAAAGATCATATAGAGTTTTTTTAATATCTGTGCCACCTCCCTAGCTATATTTTCCTCTTACTATTTTATCTTACAGTGCTGAGAAAGACAAACAGTTTTAAAAGCCTTACACTTCTAATAATGTAGCTGTTTTCAAATGATACTCAAGGCAAAATAATCTCAATGTGTGAGTGTGGTGAACCAGCATTTGGAAACATTCAGGRCCATTGTAACATTTTCCATTGTTTCAGGGACGAAGTTTATGCAGAACAATACAGACCTCATTCTTAGCACAAATTACCTTAGCTCTAGCCCCTGTCTGACTAAGGATATCTTCTACATGCAAAAATGAAAGTACATCTAGCTTCCAGCTGATCTATCAAATAGGGTGGAGACTCACACGGGACCAGATACTCTCTGATTATTAGTCCCTCATGCAGRACTGATGTAAGGAGTGCTAGAATCATTAACCTCGAGCTGTTATATATAAAACAAAGACACAAACATTAATTCTCTGTGGATATGAAGGTGGCTGGATATTTTCCCCATTATCAAACTCAGTACTGCTGTAGGAGATGCAATATGAATATGGACATAGAAAACATCCACTAATTGCTTACCTTTTCTTCATTACCAGCACGACTCCCAAAAATATAATGACAAACAGCAAGATGCCTGCAATGACTCCAGCAATTTTAACAGTGTGGTCTGTCTGCTTCTCAGGCTCCGGGTCTGGTTTTCGAGTGGCAGCCCCTATGGAATTGACAAAAGAAAAATGGGAATGAGGAAAAGAATAAAGGTGTTATTCTTTTGATGTYTATACGCTTAACCTACTAATGTCATTAATCTTATCCAGGGCCAACAGATATCAATGCTTGATCTTTTAAGAAAAATTTCTGCTTTTATATGCATTGCCGGGAATATAATTCTTTATATTGTTCCAAGACATTCTGTAGGACCACAATATAGGTGGGATACCACTGCCAGCCCTGACCCCTCACAGGAGCCTCTTCACAGATTCACAAATTTCTGTATTTTTATTATCTGTGCTGGCTCCCTTTTCTTTCTTCCATTTAGAAACTTGCTAACAACACAATAACTATACTAAGCCTTTATCCAAATTTGATTTGCTGGAACACTTTTCTCAATTATTTTTCATAAATGAAGCTGTAATTCCGTAACATATTAGCTTAAACACCTGGAAAAGTGAGATAAGCTMATTTACCATGCATTTTACCCACAATTGTTTTTTTACACAATAGACTTTTTTTTTTTGCCTTTGGAAATCTAAATCTAGGTCACATCTGGTAGGAAAAAAGACTCCTTCTAAGCAATTTATTCACAAAGTGGGAAGCAGCTGATGATCACACCACTGGCACCTACATTTAATATCTGTTTAAATGAGATAACCAGTGCCTTACAGCAGCTACTGTCTTAGCTCCTCCAGCTTCTCCATTTAAAAAAAATAACATCGTTTGTACTGTTTACTGTATAATGTGATGGAACGTCAAATCCATGTCTGACGAAATATCCATTTCCCCTACCAAATGAGTTCAGGATGAAAAAATGTTTAGGAAGCAACATTCAATTCACTAAGCTGATTTTATATTTTTATGGACTTGCATTTTTTTTTTAATCAAAACGTTTCAGCATTCATCATTTGAGGCACCATGCCATAAAATGGACACAGGGATTTATGGATCGCTTTCCTGGTATAGCTTTTTTGGGAAGGGAGAAGGAAGAGTAAAGCCTAAGTGAAGTGTAATCTTTTAAGACCACATTCTTGTACCACTAACTGGGTTTCAGAGAGGATTCTGACAGCACCAACTATATTTTACTTGTTTCTTCACTTTCTCCTTCTGGAAAGGAAGGAAATTAATGGCCAATTTACATGAAGAGCTATTTTCTGAAAAATGAAAAAAATTCCAATGTTTCTTCTCAATTTTAACCAGGATATTCTAAGATGAAGAGTATTTCTGAGTGCCCAGAGTTACACTTTTGGCCTACATCTTCAAAACTCCTTGCCAAGAGAAATACCAGAAAAACCTGCCAGAAAAGGTGATAACTATTAATCAAATCATATATAGAGCTAACTGCAGTAACCAGGTTCTTTGGAAAATTCTGGCCAAGGTACTTCACATGAGTGCTAAATCAGAGACGATGATGTGCTTGCTGTCCCTGTGCCCAGTCCCATAAGAATATTACTTTGATAGAAATACACACACACTTTTCTCAATTGGTAAAATCCTTACTTTGTATGAATAAAGGATGATTCATACTTTGTATGAATAAACAGTTCTATTTTTATTTTCCTGTATCCTATATAAAAAATTTTTAAAATTCTATATTGCTGTACTCTTCACAGCACTCAGTATTGCAGCAGATATTCAGAAGACATCTAGAACATTTCATGCAAAAAGCAGCTGTTGGGCTGCACTTGGCCAACATGAAGCAGTGAGTCAAGTATGATGCAAATGGTAAGACATATGAAGGACTCCAAAGCTCTCTTTTAAATCTAAAACCCAAGAAAGAAAGAATCTAAAGTCAATAGCATGTAGTATCTTTTCAGATGCAGCTTCTAAGACTAGTTCCTTCCAAAGCCTATCCTTCATTAACTCCTTCAGGTTACCCCAGCCAACTGGAATACTCATCAGTTTTTAGCAATGACTTGCTAAAAACAGTTTCTGCCTTATGGTTTCATTCCTTATGTTAAGGCTTCCAGCATTAGTTTTGGGAATGTGAGTGCTAAACAGTGAAATTAAGTAAAGGCAACCATTCACAGCACTATCCAATGTGTCCTATCTCAGTGCCATGTCTCTCTTTAGCAGCTCATGGTCCTCAGTTCAGTGGAACCAGCTACACTTACACTACACAGAGGAGAGAAAATCGTATTCAAAGCACACACATTTTCCACATATGATGGAGCACAAACTTCATGAAATGCCTTCCATCACACAAAGCACTATCCTGACAGCAGTATTGAACAAGCTGGTGAATCCACAAAAATGCAAAATCTCTACAGAAAGCCTACACAGGAAGCAGCACAGAGCCTAGCACCAGGACACTCAACTCCCATATTGCATCATTTATTGATTATCTGATTGAGGAATCAGCTCAAATTGTCTATGAAAAGAATTTTAATGCCGAATTAAAAATAGGATACAGCTTATAACAATGATGGACTCAGCCCCACCCACAACAGACGCTGCCTTAAACTGGAAGCATGATGTTTAACAAGCCTTTTAAAATCCCCTATCATAAATTATTATAAGAAAACATTGGCATTATCTCAATTCTCCTTCATTTCCATTCAGCAGATAATTTATTTGCTGACAAAATGTTGCTTCCACTATTGTTCTTAATGGTTTCCAAAGTCTATTTGGGTAAATGAAAAGAACTTTCACCCTTCCTGAACATTCCTTGAGTCTTTTAGTATTAGAAATTTGGGATTACCTTTCTGCATTTTATTTAATGCTGCTTAATTATCTAACATATCTCAGTTTTTCTACAACTGGATTTTAGGAAATTGCTACGTTCTAATCCATTCTTCATACTCCTTAGCATTCTATTTGGTTTTATTTCAACATCAGATGGACACTGGAAGTTTTTTACTGTGTATTGTTTACAGTGAAACATGCAGCCCTTTCTTCAGTGCAGTGCTCAGCTTTGAACCCTTTACAAGTTAAAAGCCATTCAAATTTACCTTTTAGCACTTATCAAGACTGAAATTTGAGTTGGTACTACCTCTTCATTCAGTTTGCTTTTATCCCACTATAATTCTTCATAGTCCCATGTGAATTCTGCTAACCTGTACCATCTAGCATTGTAATCAAGAGCCGCTGCCCTGACACTGACTCTTCCTGGCATTTATTAAACATACCATACAGGATTTAATATTAACTACTAAAGTGTGTTAACCATGAAAAGCAGTGCCACTTTAGTTCTCCTGTGTTTCTGTCTGATAGGTAGAGGTTGATTGAATGATATTTACCTCTCACCTCCTAATTACTTCTTAACTGACTTTTAACCCATATTCACACAGGCAATTGCACTGGCGCCACGGAGAGAAGGGTGAGCTGTGCCTAAGGGGAGCGAGGCAACTCAGGGCAGTAGTTCTGAAATCCATTTTGCCTCCTGATAAACTGTAATGTCCATTTGTGCATTTGGTTTTGTTTGTATGTTTTCAAGAGAGATGTGGAAAAGCATCATTGCAAGCCTTAAAAAAAAAAAATTGCTTTGATTTCTCTTTTACTCTGCTGAACTGACAGATGCTAAAAATATTGAGTGAAATGTAATCTTTCATTACAGAAATAGTGCTACTGATACACTATTTTATCATGATGATCTAGTCTTGGTGGTTTATTTCTTTATTTTATTGCCATTCTTGCAACCTCTTTGTCTGACACAGTAATTTTTAATGTCCTTGGTTGCCCTGGAGCCTTTAAGAATATATAGCTACGAGAATAATTCTGGGCCTCCAGTAAAATATCTGTATTTAATGAAAACAGGTCATTAAGTTGATGCCAGCAACTGAGCTATGCCCACTGCATTTTCCTCACAACAGTGGACCTAACGACACACTTGGATTTTTTTGTTTGTTTTATTTTTAAGATTTTGATTCTACCCTTGCATAGGACAATTGACTTCAAGCCTTGCATAAAAAACCCTCACTTCTGTTCTCAGAGATTTTCTGGGCAATCTCAGAAAATAGAAGCTGAACACAGTGTGAAAACACCAGCTCTTGCTAGTGGAGCTGCAAGAATCAAGGCTAAACTGACATATACACTGTGGTGCACCTCTAGAAAGACAACAGGTCACTAAAGAGCAGCGAGTGGAGGATAGCTCAAGGGAGCTGCTTAGAAAATGAAAGGACAAGGAGATGTTTCCTGCCAGTTTAAAAAAGATTAAGGTGCTGACTTTGGAAAGTCTTTACTTGATGAAAACAAGTAGAGTGCTTCCTGCCAGAAGTGAAAAACAGAGATACACTTAAAGATAAACCCTAGGGCCCTGCAAAACCCAGGAAAGTATTTCCCAGGCTTCCTCTGCTGAATACAGTAGAAGACAATCACATTGCTTGGTTCCATACCCTTAGATATTTACTCTTCTAGTTAATGTCAGCAACTACAATTTCCCTTTTACTGACTGATTTCCCATTCTTTGTGGCTCTCCCAACAGTAGCATTTAAAATGTGAAATATGTTTCTTTTCCTTCACTTAGAAAGAATGGAATTCGGCCGGCCTGACTTTTCCTCATGGATCCTGTTTTGTTCCATATTTTGCAAGCCTTAGTGATAGTATTTTTAAGTAGTACCCAAGAAACATCCAAAGACAGTATTTCACTTAGCTTTTACTCTCAGACCTATTCCAGTAACTTTTTCTTAATATTGGAATCTCCTCTGAAGTTTAGTCATTACTAACTTACTTGGCATCTTACTCCCTCTTCAGAATGAGAACTGAATTATATTGTAGTTGCTGCATTAGTGTCGGCCAGAGCTTGAATTCTTAAATGACTTTGTGCAGCTTAATTTCTATTTCCACACAACAAGTTGAAACATGGGTAAAAAAAATTCCAACTCTCTCTTTGAAGTAGTTCCAATTCTGCCTCTTCTTTGGTGGAAAATTTTCCTTTACTTTCTTACTCAGAAGGCACAAGTACCATGCTATCATCAACCTCAGAACTTCATAAAGAATAATCTCTTGCAGGTAGCTTATGGATAGAAAAGGCAGCAGAACTACTTTTCACCATAATGAAAGCTAAGGTGAATGAATTATGTGAGAAAAATAATCATTCCTTTAATTCTGAGGCAAGTACTATCTTGTTTTTCAAGAAAAATGAAAATGTTTTCCAGTAAAAGAAATGGACCTCCACCAAACTGAATAAACTCTCTTTTTCCTTCTCTCTTAGTAAATGAACAAAGTTTGCACTTGTTTTTCAATATTTCTTTTCCCCAAAAAATGTACTTAAAAATGACTGACCACTTTACAAAACAGAATAACCAATAAAACAATCCTGGCTCAAAAGTCTAGGCACTGCTGATTATACTTACAAAGAGAGGGGTAAGATTCAAGTTGTTACTAGTAAAAATTAGCTAAAGGTTGTTTCGTCTAAAGCAGTCTTTAAAAAATCCAGGTGTTTCGTTTTATTTAAGACAAAAAATAATCTCTTCTCTTAATTAAGTAGACCAGTTTCATTTTATTTCTCCCACTTAAGGCTGACCGTAGTTCTGCCTTTTGTTCTTCCTTTCTGCAGCTTTACACTCTCAAAAGTAAGAGGCTTGCAAGCCTTTCCAACTCCATTTCATCCACAGGTGCTCCAGTAACTGATGTAATGGCTAACCTTACAAGGCCTTAAGGTAATACAGTTAGTTCAGATCATCCCATTTTCCAGTCAAATTTGAAACCAACTTCTGAGTTAGTAACTACCCTGTGATTTTTTTATGCAGGCAGTGAGATTCAACTATCACATCTGAACACCTACTTTTGAGTTATTCTACAGAGCGAGTCAGGAAAATGAAACATTATACCCCTGTGTGACAGCTGCACTGTGATGAGGTGGCAGAAATCATGCAAAATGGTACMAGGCAGAAGAGAGGCAGAGAGGTATGATGCTCCCTTGGAACACCCATCACTAGGCTCCTACTGTCCCTGCCACAAAGTGAGAAGACTGAAAACTTGGCTTTAAAGATTCTCTCCACACTCTCCAAGGACAACATGAATTACAGAGGCTACTATCATCATTACTTCCTATTATTTGTATGATAGTAGGAGCTAGAAGCTGTAAATCAGACTGGAAGCCCCACTGTGCTAAGAACAGGGCAGGCACAGATCTAAGTAATCTTGGCCACTAAAAGCACACAATGTAGCTGAGCTAGGCTWTAGGAGGCAGGTGTAGCAACCCAGGGGGGAGGGGGAGGCAAAACCCCCCAAAAAGATGCATTTGCAATACCCAAACAGTTCTACCCTTCCTGCTCTTTTAACTAGCTGGTATCACTCAACATTTTCAGTTAGTACCACAGCAGAAACAGATCTTCAGGAGGGATTTGAGGGACTTACAAATGTTTTAATYGATGATGTTGGTTGGGGTGTTTCAAGGAAGGAAGCGACATAAAAGTTCATTAACATAAAGGTAGGAAAAGCGGAGTTGCTGAAAGTAAAGGGCTGAGATAAAAGGCAATATGACAAAGTAAGAAAGAAGGYTGATATGTCTGTCTTGGTATGAAAACAGGTGCTTCACAAATCTTTATAAATGTCAAATGACCGACAGGAAACCCAATCCTTAATCACAAAACACACTGCAACAGGGCAGCAGTGCAAAATGTCCTGTTYCCTCCAGAAACACCATTTCTCCCTTCATCTCATCCATGACTGCAAAAATTGGTACCCTTATTTATAAATCTGTAGCAGCAGCATTACTGATGCTCTGAGGGACAAGCCAGTCTGACACCCTTTCAAGTTCATTCCAGATGCCAGGATTTGAGCCTGTCTTGGAGAAGACCCAAAACACATACAGACCTGTAGACGAAATTAATTACCACCCTGGCTCTTCTGTTTATACTGTAAGTGACTGGCATTCAGTCCTCATCTGCTAGCCAGCACGTATTCTGCTAACAAAGTCTTTGTTTTATTACTCCTGGTAGAACTCCAGCTAGTAGACTGAGCTCTCCCTTGCCATCCTCATTGTTAGCTTTCCAATCAGTGCTCCTCGCTCTCCTTCAAAACTGCAGGTTTCTGTCCATATGGTAGAAGTTATGAGGTGTTGTTGGGCAGAGTACACTTTGTGCCAGGAGGTGGTTTTGATCAGTATTTTTTCAGTTTTCTCTCTAGCCCATGCCTTGAATATATTAGTTTTGGAAATGTGGCAAGAGTAAGGTCTGTTTACTTCTTTTTTTACAATACTCTTCCTTTCTGTTCCTGGTTTCTCTTGGAAATGCTTTTTCTACTTTTTCTACATGGCAGAGACAATGTTTTCCTTCTATTTTGCTGAGTATAGGAGTCATTGAAGTGTTGAAATCAACATAGTCTGACTTTCTCTCCTATGATGTGCTCACCACTCTATTTTTCTGAAGTCTGGGAAGGAGGGCAAGCAGCACTTACATTTTAGCAGRAGAGTATTTTCTTTGCAATTTATGATCATGATCACAATACATATTGCTGTGTACAGATCCTCTTTGCCCAGAAAAGGTTTCTGTATTTCCCAAGTACCACCATGTTGATTTGGTATATTTTTTATTTGGTGTTTTTTAAATACAGGAAAATACAGACTTGTTAGAACGTCTGTGGTAAGAAGGGAGTATCAAAATAAGGCTCTGCTGTGTAACAATAGTTATGAATAATTAATTTTGTTTGTGATATTCTTTAGGAAAATGTAAATRTAAGTGACAAAGAACTGCATGAAAAGACATGGAAAGAGCTATTTCACTGATGAATACAACTCATTTAACTGACTACCACATGAACTGTGTCTCTCACTGGTGGATGATTCATGTTGGTGTATGGGAGCAGAAAGACTATTTTGGTTAAAAATCTGCATTTCTGGTTGTCAGGAATAACAACATTCTTTACAAAACATGCCTAAAACAAATGAAGTTCCCAGTTTGACTTTTGGTCTCATCACAATCTATTTTCAACAGGATTTTAATCCAGACTATTTAGTCTGGACTTTTTCTAGAGACTGTGGTTAAAAAAAAAACTTGAACAAAGAAGTGTTGATAAACAGCTCATTTCTCCTTTGAAACAAAGCCACCATCCTTTCTACTAGCTCCTTTTTGCCTTTTTCTTTTAAGCAAAGAAACTTAAATAATTAAAATTCATAAAAATTTTCCTCTCTTGTGGGCACCCAAGGAGCTGGAAGCCCTCATTCATTTGAGAAAAAAGCACAAGCCCTCACACTTTAACAGCAYTGAAATCATTAGGGGATGTTTAAAGCAAACTCAATAGCTGTACCATAACCAGAAATTATTAACAAGTCTCAAATATACAGACACAGTGTATCTCCTTYTAGGAAATAAATAATTTACTAAGGGAAAAAAGTATAAAGTCTTTGGAACCTTAAGGTTTCAAATGACCCTAAAGGGTACTTCCACACACTTTAGTCTATTTTATGAAGAAAAAAAGAATGGTTACACATTTATAAGTACTCACTATGTGTGGCCAAAGAGGCAGCCACAATGGAACACGTCACAGACCTCTATGCCAACAAATGGAAAAGCCATGGAAGCGTATCTGAAAACAGCTCCCACTACTGAAATAGAAGTTGAAATCCTCCTGACTTCTGTGGAAAGATAAAACTGGGCTTCTTTACCGACTCCCCTCTGACTACACAACACAACAATGACCAATATGATGAGACACTTTCAGACCAYCCCTACAGAAGAAGCGGACAATTTACCATCAGCCCCACCAAATGTGTGTGAGTTTCACCTATTGCTGAAGGAGACCTCTTGTTGACTCCCATGCTTTCAACACTACATCTACTCCTGAAAGTGTACCGAGACATGACAAGAAATATCCAACACCACTGAGAATTTATTTCAGCTGTTTTCTAGAAACAGGAAAGGTATGCATTTGAAGACTGAAGAGGACTCTGCCCTCTTCAGGGGAGACAAAAATGTGGTTTTCTAGTACTCAACTGCCTTCTACMAAGCAGGGAAGATGTGAAATCAGATCGCAGTAATGTTTCTGRAGCTGACCTACTCAGGGTGAAACTCAGATACAAAACTAGATGCTTTTGGCCTGGACAAACAGAGCTGTTTTATTTTCCATCCCTGAATGAAAGGGAACACATCCAGCATGGGAACAAAGCAACCTGAAGGGTAAGAAGTAGCAGAGTGAGGTATCATCTTCCAATCTAACTGTCAGCCAAGGACTTAAGCAGAGGAACACAAATGACTTTTCCAAACGGAAAGTCAGTGAAGGCTTGGTTACTCTGCCATTAGCAGGAGAGGGGCAGARGGTAATGCAGCATAGGTATCCCTGTGGGAGATCTGAACACTTATGGATGTTCTGGCCTGTGCTGCCACTGGCTCACATATGAGGCTGACATTCCTGGTGACTTCCACCACCAACCTCCCTTCACACTGCAATGCTTATGAA
The DNA here is from genome assembly GCA_014549065.1 of Cardinalis cardinalis. NCBI lineage: Eukaryota > Metazoa > Chordata > Aves > Passeriformes > Cardinalidae > Cardinalis > Cardinalis cardinalis. The sequence goes on from JACDOX010000056.1 coordinate 971,662, forward strand.
GGATTCTTCAGAAATCCTTCAAAAACAATCACACTTGGAATTTACTTCTCATTTTTCACTACCCACACATTTTCCTGGAAGAAAACATAACATAGTTATGAACRTAGAATTAACATAGTTCATTCTACTTACAAATAAATGGAATTATACATGTAATGATGCATGAAGAAATAGAAAATAGAAAAATATGTTTGTGATAAATTTATAAAAAGTAKGAAAAAAGACTCAAAACTTCTTTTAAAGCATTTCAGAGTCAACACAGTTTTGGGACAGGAAGGTCAGCTAGAGGAACTGGAGAGCAGAATCAGCACAACAAAGGAAATATAATTCCACAGAATTCTAAATCTRTCTTTCTGCCAATACAGTGTAGCAGTTCTTTTATTCACATTTCAGAAATTTTTATAGTATTGCCAATAAAAAAAACCTATTCAGACTGAAATAATGTTGAATGCACCAAYATTCTAGTACAGGGACAAGAATAGACTAGGCCTCTTCTGAATAGTTATCACTGATTTAAATTTGCGTTTTCATTTATTTCCTGGAGGTTTTAGGGGTTAAAGGAAAATCTCCATTTGTCCTACTTGATTAAGAATGCTCTGAACAGTCATTTTTATAATAAGCTCTTTTCACTTTTAATTATTGACACATTGACTCATAACTAGAAGCAGTCTACTGCTAACAGCATACTGAAAAGTGCAACTATTTTGCTTCAAAAAGGATTATAGAATACTTTGTTTGCTCCTGACCAATTAGAATTTACTATTTTTCCTCTATTTTTTACTTTGTTCTTCCAATGTGAACTCAAAAGTTTAAACAGAACYTGATAGTACTTATTTCCCCTCTTGACAACTTAAAACCATGTGAGACACCAACTTCTGTTCACTTTTATGGAAAACTGTGACTCAAGTTTCATTTGCACGGGAATTTTCTATGTACACAAAACCTTCTTAGTGCTCAGCAGTGATAGAAAATCAGATGAAGGGAAAGAAACAAAAATTCAAAATTTTTGAAAAATGAAGACTTGAAAATGCACAGATAYGCCTGAGTGTCTTTTTCAGGGCTCTAAAATCAGTGGTTCTTGCAGTCAAACTCCCATTACTGCAGAAAAGGACATTTTCAATATATTGTCTGAAGAAGGTGTTAAAAAAACGTCAATAACTCCAGTTATGGCTTGCAGAGTGCTGAATTGTTACTACAAGCAGACAAATGTGGCTTAGATACTTATTCAGATTTGAGCTATTTCAATGAAACTAAACTGAATGAATTGCTGAAACATTATTTTGCCCAAGACAGTWTGTTCTGTACCTTTAGCTTAAAGTTGACAGTATTACTCTCCTCTTTGCTGCACTACTCTGTTTAACTGTAACACATCTGAATGCTCACCTGTACATTAAAACAGAGGCAATCCACATAAAATTGCCTTAAATCTTTCTCAAAGTCTCCAGTGGTACAAACACCAGATTTGCAGACTCCAAGAACTACAGATTATTTTACCCACATCTGATCCCACATTTTATTTCAAGTTAAAATTCAAATTGCTTAGCATTTTATGAATACAGTCAAAAACTACAAATGGGAAACACTGAAATTCACAGGGTTTTTTAGTTATTACTTATATCTCTGACTTTCTTTGTCTTCCCTTGTATCTCCATAATTTTTCATTGTGATACATACAAAACTCTGTTTCAAATGTAAAAATCAGAGGCATATTTTTTTAATACAGAAATGAAGTAACACACTATGTGACAGTTTTGCTCTAAAAATTACCTACTGTTATTTTTGCATCGTTTCAGGTTTTCTGTTTTCTGTACATTGTTGATGTTGAAACATTTTGAAGTAGGTGTGATACTGACCAGAACCAGTACTAAACAGATGACAGAGATTCCTTCAGTTTGTTAAGAAYTTATCCTGGTCATTTCATTCATACAATTACTTTCACAACTGGGTTTTATGCTTCCATTCTCTGTAATGTGATTAATAAAAGCTCCCTCTCCTCCCAGCCCAACTTCAAACAGCCTCACAGATATCCTGACATGAAGATTACACATTACTAAGAGAACAGATTATTTTTCAAGCTAGGATGAACCAAACAGACTCATCTTTAGCGGCTTACATTAAAATTGGATGACTCTTGTCACAAAGGAGATATTAGACATTTGGAATCATATTTTTCTCTCAGGTATGAACTGGAATAGTCAAACTTMCAGACTGGTTTTGTACTTGGGGGATGTAACACAGCTCCTGCAATGACTGACGCTTACTTCTGCAGCAACCAACTTTTTAACTGCCCTGAATAAAAGACATACCTAACTAGGCTACAGCGGTAAACACACCTAATTAGGCTAGTTGTCCTTCCTAAAGGCAGGGAAAGGTTGATACTTTCCTCTAGCTCATGGGATCTTCTCCAGCTGTTCCTGTCCCAGGTGTGTAACACAGTGGCTCTGGTGATGCAGCACCAGGACAGCAGAAGAACCCACACCCCCTTGGCCAACCAGAAGCATCAATGGCCAGGGAAAAACTGCTGATATCACTAAGTTTATCCTTCCTCTTCTCCTACTTATGCATGCGAGTTGGAAAGGCCCTATTTCCAGAGAACATTAAAGGAATGATTACTTTAAAACAAGAAGTGGAGTATTTAATATAACAAATATWATCACACTGATAACTGACCTCTAATCAAGTTGGGCTCTTTATTGTGTASAGATGGCAATGGCTTGTATTTGTATTATGGGTTATTTCACCATTTGGGAAATGTTATTRGCATTATTTTTAGGCCTTCCTTGTCTTATTGTTTAACTTCAGCCCTTCTTCAGTTGCTCTGTGGAAAATGTACTTATGTTTAAAAGCATAGATGCTTTGGCTGCACTGTCTTACAGAAAACCTGACATTTGACTCTGTAAGATACTAGGGGAAATAAAAAGAAGAAAAGGAAACAGCAACTCCCATGGCACTCCTGTATCCTCTTAACATTTTCTTGTAACTATACTGTTTTATAGATGAAACTGTCACTGCAAAAATGACAAATATAACACATAAAAGAACAAAAATGGGCAATAAATCACAAGTGACACTTCAGCCCATTGAAATGCATTCAGCCAGTGCTGTAGAAAGTAGGAACATTTCCTTGTTTTGCATTCTGCCCAGCTGAGAAGAGGACCAGAATCCTTGAACAATTGGTACAACAATCATTGGGGCCATCACATAAAAACAGGCTTAGAATTTCACCTTGGAAAGCCAGATCCATTCTCATTCTGCTTTCCTTGTCACTTATCTTGCAACAGCACTGCAATATGGTTTTGACTTTACAGCACACAGGTGCTTATTCTCCCCTGGATAACTATCCACAACTCCAACTAATGCAAATGTTGCCCAGAAGTATCACGACAAGAATAAACTYCTAAATTAGTGTATCAAACCTGCAGACAGACATGTCTGCACATAGGTTTATTACAGACTCAACTAGGAAGTAGTCTCAACAACGAAATAGTGGGTTCTACATTGCCCAAAATAGCACTTCAAGTTTTAGCATGTCAGAGTACATCTAAATCAATGTTACATGGTCCAGGATGGAGAAAAAATGAATGTGAAAGTCTGTCCAGTACATGTTGCTACAACTCAGATGCACTGTAAAACAAAACAATAGAGGTAAATAGCAAAACTCTTTCTCAAATTTATGCTGTTGGTTTTTGTGTTAATAAACAAACTGTATTTTCAGAAATRCAGTACAAAACTGGAGTAAATCTCTTGACATAAAAATATTCCATGAAGTTGCAATTTAATCAATCAAAGATTTCAGTCTATTTTTTCCACTTTTACAGTGGAATGGCTGAGAACAGAATGCGACCCAGAACACTACAACAAATCTTGCTATGTACTTAATGCACATCTTAAGAAATAGGTGACTTTTATTATGATGCTAACTTCATAAAAAAGAAGAAACTTACTAGGATTATTTTATGACTGCTTTTATCTTGTTTATAAAATATGGAGATCATCTAGACATTAAGGTGTGCAGGATAAAACTAATTTGTCTTTTAAGCTTTTGCCCCTATCTTTTACAAAAAAAAAATCTTCCCAATCATTAAGTATCAGTTACTTTACAAAACTTCTGACAGATCTTGCAGCATTTGATTTGAACCAAGAATTTAATGTATGAAGAATGTACAATACAGAGCTCTCTCTTGCAGCTGGATGTGTAATTACAATGGGTCGTAAAAAGGGCGTTCTATGGAAATCAGTCTTAATAATATCCAGCAAAGTAGTGGCTGCTCCACTAAATCACAAATGGAAATACTTTAATTCAAATACAAGTAGCTCAGACATATTTCAACAATTAAGTAAATGCCTGACAGAATGAACACCCTAATCATGATTCCAAGCATGCTATTTTATCAGAATGCAGAGAACAAAATATATGAGGGCCAAGTGAATACCAAATATGGCCAATTTAAACCTATTAGATGAAGTGTCTCTTACAAAATACTGAAACAAACTACAAATTATTTTAGTATTTCTCAAAAAGATGGATTTTTTATTCAACTTTGAAGTTAAGACCATACAATCACACTTTTATGTGGTAAGTTTTCTGATAACATTCTACATGATTTCAAAACCGTATTTGTTATGAAAAAACGGAGACAGTATCACGAGTACTACTGTGCTTCATGTATACATAATCTTTTTTTCCTCGCATACAGGTGTAAGATACTAGATATTCTCTGTCTGTGGAAGGACAGGGTCAATTGAGTAGATTTCAAGTTARTTACTTTTTGTAAGGTAACACTGAAAGCTAAACACTATCCCCCAAATTTGAATTCTTTAGCTACTGCATTATTGGACCACTGATAATTATGTATTGACTAAACACTGATTTCCCTGTTTTGGTTTCTAAGAGYCAAAATCACACAGTTGCTTTTACACTACGTTACCTTATTCTATAACTCAAGGACAGCTACACTGTAGGTATTTAAGTGCTTAGGAAAAGTTCTCTTTGCTACGGGCTGCAAAGGCAACCTGGAGTGGCTGTCAAGATATTTAGGACAACTAGCCTGTAATCCTTTAAATGGTAGACCTGTTATTTTTATATGAAAAAGGAAGGAGAAAGGAAGGACAAAGAGAAATCAATAATGCATTGTTTATCAACTACACCAGTAAGAGGCWAGACGATGATGACGAGGATGGAAGAAATGAGTGCAAGCAGAATTGGCTTGAAAGCTGAGCTGTATTATCATGATATTTGTGAAGAGGAAGACCTTTCAAATTTGGTAACGATATTCAGGAATTCAGCCAAGATTTAAAATTTTCATTATGCAAGAAGCATCAACTTCCAATGCAAAGAAACCCGAAAATGCCATCCTWGACCTTCCCACTGCCGCTTATGTATCTCCTCAAATGCTAAAAGATGAAAGTAATTTCTTGATCTCAAATATAATTACTTTGGTTCTGAGCAAAGAAGTGAGGAAAAAGCACTGAACAGAAAATGCTAAGTGACATTTAACAGTTACAGCTGTAGGGCTTGTAGTAACTACAGTTAGAAACAGCCCTGTACTTTCACATAAACAAATCCTTTTACATGGAAATCCTTTCCATAGTCTTCCAATTTATAGGACAAAAATGTGGGGACMATGTGTACCACTCTCAGGTCCCTCATGTGTGGTCCAGTTTCTGTAAACCTCCTTTAAGAAACCCTTTGTGCTTCTCATGGGTACTGCAGACCCCATTACTGCTGTACTGCCCTGACTTTGAAAAGCCTGCCCTAAGGACCGCTGGACAGAATGCCTCCCTAGAAAAACAAGAATTCTTGTTGCTGTCACGGGACAACCATGTGGGCTGGGTGAGGTTTCTTTGCTTGCTACTGCAGTTGTGGCAAACGAGGAGGAAGATGTTTCTTTCCTTTTGAGCACAGTCTTTCAAACATGAGGTGGGGTTGGGAAGATGATGAGGGTATTTCAAAGGCTCTCTAATACATTTCACAAATAGCTAGAAATGCTGCTGGCGGGTATAATCTGATACGTTCTTTTTCACTACAAAATTAGATTCTGGTAGAACATTTTTATTTTCTTTTCAACAAAAAGGAAACAAATTTCACAGATCCGACAGACAACCACAGACTGCCAATGCCACCAGTGACAAAGCAATGAAATAAATCCTATGGCAGCCAGCTATCCATATCTCTTTATAGCCAGCTAGCCATATCTCTTTTCTCTCACTGTTAAGTACTGTGGCTATCTTCTTGTGGAACAGGCATGTCWCCAGTGTTACCTGTAGCTACCCAGTTTTGCACTGAAACAAATAAAAACCCCCAAAACATAAGAAAACATTTCAATCTCCACATGGAAAAATATAGAAGCTTATTTGAATCCTGTGATAAAGAATCAAAACTTGAAGTTCAAGGATATGGAAGAGATTCTATCTCTTCAATGCTTTATTTGAATTGTCAAGTAAAAATTAACTGAGTTATAAATATGTATGCAGACACAGCTTCTGTCAAGCAGCAGTAACAAGAACAAGCTACTTAATGGCACTGTAAGTATGTTATTCTGGTTAGTTCACACATTATTAGAAAATAAAAGTATATCATGCAGCAATTTGGTCTTGATTGACAAGGTAACTTGGGCATTATGGATCACTCAGCTTTATTATTATAACACATACCCCAGAACTAAAAGCTAGARCAGACATGTCACTAATCCTCTTATCTTAAGCTGAATCATTTAACTGCCCCTTATTTACTTAGCAGTATCCAGATACCAGACATTTGAACTCATCTCTTAGGTAACAATGTGCTTTCCCAAGGAACTATGCCAGTATTCTTCAAAAAGGCAAAGATTTACCATACACTAAAAGCTGATGGACTAGGTTTACTTCCCCCATTAGATATTTCATCACTTCTGGTTCTAGAGTTTTTAATAGGTTCTCTTTGAAAATAAAAATGTTTGCAAATCCCTCAAAGGTTTTAGGCACAGGTTTCTTTTCTGACAAAAATCAATCATTTCCCCAGGTTCACAAAGGTTTTCTAGCATATTCTGAGCCCTCCTTCAAGCCACATACAGCCTAATATTGGTTTCAGTTGAATACTGAGTTTACTTTGAAAATTAGATTTTAAATCCTTAAGTCTTGCTCATTCTCATATGTCACATGCTAGGTTGTTTTATTTTAATCCTAGAASTCATGTATAACATAATAAAAAGGAATCTTTTTTATTTCTTTATTTTAATTTCTTTCATRTTGAAATTTTGCCAGAAGACATGATCTTCCTACCATTACACAGGAAAAAAACCCTGAATCCACTAATACTAGATCTTTGTCCGAACTTGCACATGCAACTTTTGATCCTCAATTATTTRGAAATTCTAGTGTCTTGATCTAATAACAGAGAAAAAAAATAAACAGGTACACAGATATATATCTATATGCAAATTTTCATTTCATTTATGGATGGAGCAAGACGAGATCTCTTTACAACATGAGGCTTGAAGGAACACTCCACAGATCACACACAATGGGCACATGCAACGGAGTCGTACATACAGGGACGTGTGTGCGAGTTTCGGTGCCAAGCACACTGAGTTTAATGGAGCTGAGGAAAAAAAACTATAAACAGAAAGGAACTTTTAACACAGGAAACTGTTCATGAGGAGAGAAGGAAKAGACTGTCAGGGAAAAGGAGCCAAAGAGAGAGAGACAGAATGGGCATGGTGACTGGTCTGTACTTGAACATCTGACCTGTTAGCTGGTCGTCGCCTGCAGCAGGGGCGATGCGAATGTATGGTGTTGTAAGCTGAGTCACGATTATCGCAGCTAAGGCAAAGGAAGAGTTCCAGGTCAGCATGCATGAGGGAAAAAAAAGCCAGACTGAAGCTACGCCAGCAAGAAGAATCTTGGTCAGTCGTTTATTGTCTGAACTTCACAAATGAAAACCAAAAAACTCCCACAAGTTCCTTTTCATCTTTAGTTGTTAGTGTGGTTATTCTGCAAATTAAAAAGCTGTCATGTGTGAATTTCATTCAGAAGACGGACTCAAAGCACATCATTTACTGCATTTGAGGAAACTGGAGACTCTTTGGCTCTGCCAGTCACAGCACTAAGCTTTTTAAGTGAAAACAAGCTGATTATTCAGAGTACTCTAATATCAACTTCTCCAAGTAACTTGTGCAAGTCTCATTTTTATTTTCCTATTTCATAATACTACATTTTTCCTACAGTTTTTTAAAGACAATTTTTATGTGAAGCATTTTTGAGCTAGTTAAGACTAACTTTTCTTGTACCCACTTGGATTACTGTTCTAAAAATGCATGCACCAGCCACATACTTGATGTTCAGCATACAGAGAATGACCACAGAGAGGTGGCACACTTTTATTAGGTATGTGTGTAACTGTCCCAGGTCTGAGTTTCAAGTTCACAGGAAAAAGCTGAAAACCCTGATTTGTTTGCACCCTGAAATATCCAGACTGTTCTGACAGAGTTATAACAAACAATCCCTGCTACAGACAACTGTTACCGTGGCTCACGTTAATAAAATTTGTTATTTCTTTGTTTTCCAGCAGTTCTATGATTGCCTCTAAATGGTTAAGCATGCTGTGATACATATATATTAAGGAATATTAAAAAAAATTAAAAGGTCAGATCCAACACGATGCAGCTGGAGAATGATGCAAAGAAAAAATATTGGAAAATTAAGGACAAAATTATATGAAAGATCACTCATTTACAAAGAACAGCCTGGGTGCTATTAGAAATGTGGCAGCGAGAGAGRAAAATAGATCATCTACCATCTGCAGACAATTAAACTCAAAACTGCTGCTGCATAATATTTGGAAATATCCCTCTGCAACACTGAAACGCAGTGTTGATAGTAGCTTCTAGAGTACTGTTGCTATTGGATTTAAAATATCATAATATCCTTTTCTCTCTCATAATTAATGAAAGCCTTCCAATATTGCAAAATTAGAACAACGATGCCTTCCTCTTGAGAACTGCAATCTTAGGAGATAATCAAGATGTTTCTATCCAGACATAGTTGTAAGTCATATCAGGAAATATAGTCTTAATATAAATCACAAACCACCACAAAGTTGATAGTAATAAACTTGGAGGAGTTTTGGAATGTTTTCAACTTAGTCTGTTGAGATTTTACAGTCATTTAGCTTGAAGAAAGAGTAGGAATATGAAAGTCATATTTCAAGCAATATATGACAACCTTTATTACCACTGGTACAAAAAGCTATTCCGGATTTTTGTTTGTTTGTTTGTTTAATTATCTTGTCAAAAATAATGGGAGTGGAAACCCTGCAGTCTCCCCATTTGTACATACACCAAATAGTCACAGAGGTCCCAGAAGCCTTTCTCTACAGAAAACTGAGATCAAAAGACTCCACATCATAATAATGTGCTGTAAGATCCTTCTACTAACAAAGTCACTGGGAAAGGCTTCCTTTGACTTCATCAGAAGCAGAAGGAGAACTTTCAGCTCTACAAAATTAAACATTCTCATCCTAATTTATACTTGTAATCACTGCAATCAGGATTTTTATATGATCTCCAAAAGAACACATTTAACAGGGTTTCATTTGTAAAAATGTAATGGTCATAAAACAAGATCATTTTTTAAAAAGGTACAAACTGAGGTTGWTTAAAATACACTTGATGGAATGAGAAAGCATTATCTAGCTACTGACCCCAGACATGCATTTGACCCAGCAGAATTAGGCTGCACTTTTCTGGAGATAGGCTGTACTCTTCTAACAGGAAACCTGTCAATATGATAATAAGCTATCTGYTGCACTTGGTCTCTGATATAGCACCGAGGTTTAATGTCTGCCAGTTGAGCACATGCTTGGCAGCAGAGCACATGCATTACTCCTGCTGACATCAACGGGAGGGAAGAGGGTACTCAAGGTACAGAACAGTTTTGCTGGATCTGGAACGTGAACATTATGCTTATATTACAGTTTTATTTTTTATTTTTATAAAAAAAAATTATTTAAAAAAAAAAATTAAAAAGTGTATGGTGGGCCATGGAATGAACACTGCAGGACACTGATAAAACCAACTCTCAGCGACCTTAAGAAGGTCTTAAGGGCACCAACAACTTTATTATCTGGAGGTGAGATAATTAAAGGGAATATAACTAGCAAGTGACATAGCTCTGCTCATGACATGCTCTGAATTCCCATACTGGTCCTCAGGACAGACTTAAACAGGCTAACCACAATGAGGTGGCTTGGCCAATCTCAGCTGGCTCAGTGGAGCAACTTGAAAGTTGCCTTGAGTGACCTTGATCTTAGGAAGGGCTCTTGATCCTAGGAATGGCACAGGCCTTTATCCAGTAAAATACTTACATCTCCACTTTAAGATGGAACAGTCATGAAGTAGTCAATGAGATTATTCTCTGTGTGCAAAAGCAGGCACATGATCGACTTGATTAGGGCCTAGCTGGTCAGAGCATGGTGCTAGGAACACCAAGGCTGTGGCTTCAATTGCCATACAGGCCATTCACATAACAGCTGGATTAAATGTTCCCTTGCAATTCAGAATATTCTGTGATTCTGTGAAACCATACGGTTTCTCACATACATAGTAAAATCCACAGTGTGTCTGCTGATTACAATGCCCTACACAAGGCTGCAGGTATTTTCAGGATCAGACCTTAATTCAAAATAAGATTTTACCAGTTTTATACATGAATGGCCTGAAGCACTTCCTCTAGCTCTAAAAACACTGAATTTTAACTTCTGAAGATAAGAGAAGCCCAGATGACAAATATCGCAGGAATGTTACTAGTATGTGAAAATTAGATGTGGTACTGGAGAGCGTTCCAAATCTTATTTGTCAGGAGCACTCCAGCACATAAATAGATGGACATAACAAGCACATACAGCTTCAGTAGCTCACTGTCTAGCAGCTACACACTAGTCTCAAAGCTCAGTGAAAAAGGGTGCAAGTCTAAGAAATCCGCCAGAGTGGTCAGAGCAGTCCTTGCTTACTGGGGTACAAACAATGTGAATGCACTGAGCTGTACTGAGATGTTCGTGGGGATTAAACAGAAGGAGAGGAGATTGGGAGAGGACAATTTTACGTCTTGTCCCAATGCAGGTATAGTGATTTCTGACCTACACACATAGAGAATTTTTGCTGTTTTCTTCTAATGCAAATGTAGGAGGTCCAGAGAGGGCACAAAATTCTGCTTTTCCCTTAAGTATCTCTGTTAGATCCAAAGGGAAAACATCTATCCAGACAGCTACTTTTAATACCATATTAAAATATGTCATGGTCTCCATTTAATCTTTTTAAATTAACACAGATTAAAAATATAATACAAGCATTCAGTTTTAAATCATGGAAATCAGYGCTTTACTGTAGCCCCCCAAGAAAATTTTGCACCAGGGACTAAAAATACCATCAAAGCTACCTCTGGTTTAAAAAAAAAGTCCTCACAACAACCTCTAACAGTATTTTATTATGAAAAAATCTGAAATATGCTTTCAAAACAGGAATGTAGGGAGGTTTTATTAAAATAAAAGCTGCATTTCTCACATCTCCATTGCCAAATGGGTTAGCTCAAAGTAGCATGTTGCTATGGGAGCTATTCCAATCCACGAAGTGACCCTCGCTTCTCAAATGAGAGAGTAAAAATTTTCAGTCAGTCAAGTAATTTAAAGAGTTGAACATCCATTAGTGATCAGAAATACAAATCTTAAAAAAATCTAAAATCCATTCCTCTAATCATCTATTATGATTTCTGATGTACCCTAGTTCACCCCTGATATCTCTGAAGCTACTTGAAAACAATACCAGATTTCACTTGTGTCTGGAATTAAACTCTCATCTGTATTATATTTGGGATGAGTTCWGATATTTGAAAGATTTCTGCGGTTTAGCAAGCAGTCAGTATATTGAAATTAAAACTATTTCCTTTAGTTTGGAAAAGAGAAGAAGTTGGGAATCAGTTCTAAACAGGCATGAAAATGTATTTGTCAAATTAGGGAATATACAAACTTTCAACAGGGGTAACTTTATGCTAACATTTCTGTTACTTTTAAGTAATGACATTCTCATCCCATTTAGACTTAGAGGTGCTGATGAAATTGTGAAGTCTCCATGTAAAGGAAATCATGGTGGAAAAAGCTCCATTAGGGATAGTCACTGAGACAAGCATGATCTCCTGCAAGGTGCAGTGGTATAGGCATCAAGCAGTTTTTGTTTCATGCTCTTGCCAGGTGCCCAAAYTGCCAGGTGGTATTACCCGCTCCTACTCAGAGCAGTATGTTCTTTCCTGTTCCTCTACCACCATTTCCAAGTCACTTGTACTATTCCATCACTTCTTTCTCAGGCCAGCTAAAGGTACCAAAAAGGTGCGATTACAAAGATAATCACAGATAGATCTAGCCCCCAAAGATAAATAGATCAGCAACATGTTTCTGTTTCCTGTTTGGAGACAAAACCTATAGCCAGTACTGTCTCAATTATACATATTTGTCTCACAAATGSTAGTATCATCTGCTGACAGATGAGTAAATATAGCTGATCTGTCTCATTAAAATGAAGAACATGATATCTCCACTTCTCTTTTATACAGCAATTAAGTTAAGGTAATTGCTTACAAGTAAGGGGCAATTTTTCACTACGGATGTATAAGCACCCAGTATGTACTGTGCAATTGGCAATTTTACAGCTCCACAATACAAATACATACGTGTATATATATATATATATATACGTATGTATGTAAGTGAGATCATATAAAAAGCCAGAGAATTTATTTTAAAAGCCCTGTGTTCAAGCAGACAACCAGAAGTAATTAATAAATTTATGATTACAAACAAACAAACAAGCAAATTTCCTAAATCTCAGATAAGGATGCAAATGATTCTATGAAAATTCTACAATATGTTTAGTGATCTTTTTTAGCAATATAAACATTTCTGGAAGTTTTCAAACACCATGTGAAGGGAAGGTCAACAAGATGAAGTACAGAATACACGACATAATCCAAACATACCTTTTGTGGCTACCCTGACGCAGTCGATTTTAGTTTCCTGTGTCAAACAGAGAGGAAAAAGGTCACATCTTGTGTTTCTAGACAGAGAAAGTCATCCATTATCCTATTCTTAAAAGYACTGATAAAACGGCAGAGCAGAATRTKCCTCATTCCATATTTAACTGCTTATTAGCTAACTCCAAAAGGCTTTCACAATATGGACAAGCACTGCTTGGGTATGGTATGTAAACATTTCACTTAAGATTCCTCTAAAAGTAGAAAATGTGAAAGATATCCACAGGAGCACAGGCAAGTGTTCAGCTTTTTAASAGGCAACATAATGACCTTGGGAGACTTTTCTTTTTCTTACAGAAAGTATAGTTTGAGGCATCATGTTAGACAACTTTAGGAAGAAAAAATAATCAATGGTGTTTCACATTTGTGCACTGTCAGTGCACTGTGAATGAGGGAGCATTATGGTTTCTGGCAGAAAACATTTCCAGCCTGTCAGCACAGACAGCCAAAGCTTATCAAGAATTGAAGGGCTCTGGGTGGGTCTGTCCAGGACATGAAAAACAATTCCAGGAAGAATTAGTCTGATGAAACATGATCTGTGAGGATCTTTTCACACACTTTTCATTTCAGTTCCATCTACTTTGTTTTCCTTTTACTTTGTTTGCAGAAAGGGACAAAAAAAAAAAAAGTGATTTCTAACTCAATCAGGACAATCAAATGAGAAAAAGGGAGATCAAGATGTTACAAACTAAGGTAACAGGACTGGACACGCCAAGACAGATGTGCTAAAACCCACAACTGTGTTTGGCTTAAATGTAACAAAAGAAATCACAACATTTTCTTGTTCAAAGCAAGGAAAAAAAAACAAAAAGGAAGAAAAAACGCCAGTCAAACACAGTCACTGGACAGCTTTTAGCTAATAAGACAGAATGGTAACATACTACTTTGCCTGCTCACTACTGACAAAGCATGTGGTTTTCCCCTCCTCTTTCCTGTAACCTTTAATCATTAAGCAATATTGTGTTAGGAAAACTGCWATTTTTTAAACTCAGTGTGCTAAATTTCACGGTTACTTAATTTTCTCATTAGCAACGAAACTGGGCATCCTGCTAGTTGATGTCAATCATTTATTTACACACAAACACTGTATAAAATCACGCCTGCTGCAAGACCTACCCCATTGGCTCTGCTAGCAGCTTGGAAATAGATGCTGTAGCTCTTATGAGGAAGAAGAGGAGTATTCCAGAAACCACTGTAGGTTTTGTTATCACCAATAGTAAAAGGCTGAGCAGCTAGTAAACCATTGGCTGGAATCTCTGCAGCAAAGTAGTACTGGGAATTCAAGAGTGAGGCATTCTGGAAATGAATGGGCACTGGGTAGCACTTTAGGATTTCAGTTGTCTTCTTGGTCCTCCGTGGGCGCTCTTCCTCAACAACGATTTGATAGACACTAAGAGAGTACAAAAGAAAGAAGAAAAGAAACAGGTTATTTTAAAACTTGGGCAGTCAAACCATCCTAAAACCATAACAGTGTACCAGTATTTACTGGAAAAAAACCAACTGTTAAAAGAAAAGAACACAAGAAAAAATGACATTTTAATATTCAGGTGTATAAATTTGTGGAATATATTCATGCTTTCAAATTCATTTTGTTCTTGAAAGACAAAAATAGCCATACACATCACAGCATTTCACACTAGTGAATGCACATTTTCCTGTTTAAACCCTGGTACAGAAAAAGTTTGTTTAATCAGTGCTAAAATGTGAAGTTAAGTATTATTTTGTTCACCAAAGCAAGCATAAAGCTATAGAGTTCCTTCTCTAACCTGTTATCTTACCTAAATGAAATTAAATTAGTACTAAGATAAAAATGAAGACATAAATTACAGAGASAGACAGGGACCAGTATTTGCTTAACTGTTGACATTATAAGTATTTATAAAAGCACAAAGCAAAATTTCAGTGGCATATTGACTATTGCTGAGCACGTATAAAACACTTTTTGATAACAATATTATCACTCAGCAAAGCATTTTCACACATCTCATAGATAACCATATTTTTCAGTCTCTGCATTCTGCAAAGCAAGTCAGTTTGCACTTGCAGTCTCTGCTGCACTGGGACCTACAGAGAACAGTCCATCCCTCTCCACTGTAAAGGTGCTATGGACATTCAAACAGGAACAAAGAAATTGCAATTTCTGCTGTATATGCAAACAGTGTAATCATTATACCCTTGCAGTTGCTGTAAAAGACTGAGTCAGTGCTTTTAAATTCGTGATGTGGGAAGCCCATGTCTCTAAAGAGGACTGGCTTACAAGTTTATTGCTTCACTGGGGACCAGTGATTCCTAATCAGTATTTGTCTCCTGGAATCTTGAATCCCAGTAAACATGTCAGACTAGATAACTGATGTCTAAGTGGCAATATGTCCACATTTTTGTGGATCATCTACATCCAGTAGCACTTTATGATCTTTCAAGTTGACAGTTCATAAAAATCAGCAATCTCTGCATAGGAAGCTTCTTAAAGATGAAATATCCACAGAGTCTTCTAATGTGTTACTGTTCCTGTCATCTGTAGGTAGAGAATTATGTTTACAGAAGATTCTGCCCAAAGTAAGGGACACATGGGCTGAGCTTCTGCAGGACCATCTCAGTCTGGACCCAACAGGGTTTATTGGCTTGGTCATATCCCTGAACAGCTGTGGCTACTTCCCTTCTAGAGGCAAATCTGGTTTAGAAATAAAGTTATGAACTGTCCAGTGACAGAAGGGATGGTGCTTTAAGCAACCTGGAGGGGAAGGCAMCCCTTGACCAGATTAGGGGGTGAGACTAGATATCTTTAAGGTCCCTTCCAACCCAAAACATTCCATGATTCTAGGACACCACCATTTATTGTCTGCAGAGTCTTTATAGTCAAATATCACCAAGGTGCAGAAAATGCCAATTTTCTTGACCATCTTACTGGTTTTTTACCAGACTTACTGATCGTGTGCCACAGACCTTGTTGACTGTATTTTTAAGATCTAGCATCTCCAGTAGGAGTTGCTGTACTTCTATGGTCACAAAAAATGCCCACAAAGTTAACACTGGGAATGCACCTTTCCTTCTGCCTGATTTAGACTTTCAATATGGTGGAGCTTTAGCTCAATGTTAACACACTTAAACCTATCTGCCTTCATGAAGATATCTACACATCTACAGTTCCAAGAGACCTGAGCAGAAAGTGTCCACTTATAGGTCAACCTAACTGCTTCTCAGACTCCATTCATTATAATAACTAAATACTCAGCTCACATGTAGACATCTAAAAGTGGACACTCAAATATAAATTTTAATTTAATGCTGAACTTCACGCAGAAATCTAACCATGCATAAATTTAGTACAGCCAGGGACAGAGGAATGTCTTGAGGGTTCACTTGAAGGCCTCTGCTTGTACATTTTGCAGCTCTGTGCAACAAGAGATTTTCTGCTTCATATCAAGCAGAAACATTTTCATTAGTTGATTAATTCCATGCTGAGTAGTAAATGAAGGTCAATCCACAGCAATGTTTCTTTGATCCTGTGGGAACCGATTTGTAAAAAATCTAGCCAGACAATATCTACATTTAAATATTGGGTTTTTTTCTTACAAATCAATTTTTGACATGATTTTCACAATTAATTTTCTAGAACAAAAGAGAGTTGCTTAGACCTGGGACTCCAAGCTACTTYGAAGACAGCATGTTGCCTCCTCTAACTATTAATTTGCAATATCAATCTACAATAAATACCATTTGCAAACTTAAATGGAGTATCGGAAAAAAAATGCAGAAGGTGATGTAAACATTCATTCTTGCAAGATAGTGGAACTGGATATGCTTGCCTAATACTGCAGCAAATATAAGAATCCAGCAGTTTCACTAAGCTGACGGACAGTAAAATAAGTCACTTCCTCCTTGCAGCAGGCCTGAATATAAGAGGGACTTCAGGCCAGATGAGACAGTATGACTTGTTTCAGTACTGAAATGAGGATTCTCTTAATTTTTCGCTCAGTGATTAAAGCTAAAGACAGTAGACATTTTAGAAACAAATCTGTCATTAAAATGCTCCTTTTCCTGTGGTAAATCCGTATTTATTTATACTACATGCACTACTCCTTGTATACCTTTTAAATGCCTGCCACCTACTCATTTTCAGAYACTTTAAAGAAAGAAGTAAGTTGACTGGAGCAATTTCAAACTCAAAATGTCTTTTAATCCTTACTCCACAAGACAAATTAGATTTGCAAGCATCTAGACCTCAAATCTATTTGCTCTTTAATAATTTAAGCACTGAAAGGTCAAACAACTCTTTTCTGTTCCCCTTCATCAAAGTCCAAGTGCTAATGAAAAATAACTAAATCCTATCTGCTGGCCAATTTCCACACACTGCTGTTTCTCTGATGTAAATTAACACATTATGAGCACCTGGGTCAATGGAAACCTGACAGAATTTTACCAGTGATACTTTTTACATTTGTACAAATGAGATCATCTTGCTAATGAATTTTACAAAATTACCCCAATTACAATTATAACCCAAAAGCTTTCTCTAGGTCTTACAATCAATATTACTTCCTCTAGTATGTAACAGCTGGACTGCATCCTCTGAAAAGGGTTCAAACTCAGTGAATTGAGCTAGCACTGTGCCACGACTCTACTATTCCTCTTACGTATTAGTAAGAGGAAATTAAATTCAAAATTTACTTTTATAAATTAATAGTTCGTTGCTGCATTGGGAAAGGAACACATGGCAGTTATTTTTAACCTAGGATTCAAATGCTTCAAATTTGAGGATTAAAAAGTTGTATGGGAAAAGAAAAAAAATTATACTATTTTTACRCTGCTTTTTATTCTAACAATTCCAAACCAGTTCCAAATTTAAATTATTATGCAAAGATTCAGATCTGAACACTGTACCTTAATTATTGTAAGAAATTAAACATAGCAGGTCTCTCAGATATTTATTGAATTTGGATTGCTTAAATTGGAATGGTGTGTCAATGTCTCATAAATACACTAATTTTTTTCCGAGCTGAAAAAGAGACATGAAAGCAGAAAGAAAACCAGACTAGCATGGTAATAGAAGATGCTCAGAGTACTTAGACAAACAAAAATTTCAAAGAAGACTTAAGTATATAGCTAGTCTTAACTACATGAAATGATGGGYTTTGGTAACCCCCTGAATCAGGACATTACTCCACAATACTGGAATGCTGAAAATCAATTTTAATTAATCAAAGTCTCATTCAAAGTTACAGAATAACTTTCCAAGAAGGACCTACTGGGTGCAAATGTGGACTTCAGAAGTCTTCATACAGGAGTATGTACATACTTTTCATGTACAATCTAGGTATTTATTGAAACTTGTTAATCTATAATTACATCTAATTCCAAAGTAATTCCAAACTGCAAACAAATTACTTCATTACTGAACTGTCAGCTCTATTTTGTCTCTCTGAAACACTCTTGATGCTTTATATAACTGAAGCATTAAAGAAATCTTTAGAATTAATTTCACAGAAGGGAGGTGGCCTAAGGAACTGAATAGGTTCCTTAGACAAAGACTATAGACAAAGACTATCACTATCTGAATTTATTTGATAGTCTTAATACAGCTGCTGTGTGTGATCATAGGCAAGTCAATCAACTATTATGGGGCTCAGAAATCCACCTGTAAAATGAGAATAAGAAACTTCCTTATTCCTGCTCTAATTGTTTAAAATCTCTTTGAATTCYTATTATCCTCGATTTTTTTCCCCCTAAGAAATGTACAAAGCCTGCAAAACTCTTAAGGTCCACCAGGAGCGCCCTAATGAGCTGTGTAAACTATTGGGCTACCTTTGCAGTCAGTCATGGTAACACTCTTGAGCCTAATTTAAAGTTTTCTTCTCACTGCTATAAGTTCAYACTTTAAAAGAAATATAGAAAACCGGTACTTTTATAGATCTATTTCTGTATTTTGACTTGCATGCTTACTTTGTTTTAATGCTTACAGAGTTAAACAAAAGAATAACCCTTAATCTATACATTGACCATTATTTCAGTTATTCCCACAGCCCTATTTATCTGCATGCTAAAATCACTTTACTGCATTTTTCTACTAAAATACCAGTTCCAATAGAGGGCAAAATTAAGAAACCCAAACCTCACCCCATTATCACATTTCTAAGTCCATGAAGAACCTGACTGCTCAAACCAAAAGAGTCCCCACAGTTTGTAGGGGGGGAAATCTGTAGACCCTGCAAATTGTTCTATTATACTGCCATTAAGATTTTTTAAATGTATCAGCTGTTTTGTTCATGCTTTRTATCTAAAACTTCATATATCTTTGCTTGTCATGTGTTATGCAATTTTATTGCCTAATATTGCTTCTTGAAAAGAATACAGCCTTTGGACAGTTTTTTTCTATACAATATGCAACATAACTTCATCTCTGTCATCAGCTGYCTCTGACATGGTCATATGATATTTATATGGATTAACACTGGARATACGTATCTATTTCTCCATGCCCTTATAATGCACTAGATTCTTGTAATTCATCCTGTAACTTCAAATTTTACAGTTCTAGAAATTATATGTAATTACACATATGTAATGCACCTTGAAATGGAAGAGGGAAATTACTCTTTAAAGGACAGGAATTAATAATTTATGGTTAGCAGGCAAATAGAAAAGGCTACAAGAAATTGCCACTAACTCTCTTCCTACTGTGCAAGAGCCTTATTTATTATAAGTGGATTAAACAAAGGTGATGAACAACCCCTTATTTATCAGGTGTCTCACTATCACAGCTAAAGAGGCTTTGCCAGTGGGTGAGGAGTTCTAGCAACACCTAATATATAGTGAATAAAATATACTCTGCATGCAGTCATTTCCAGAACGGATTCAAAGCCAGAGAACCAGCTGAATAGCAGTCCTGTCCTGCTGACCACTGTCCCTGTGACCACCTTGCATATTTTATCAAAGGGGAAGCACACATCGTTCAACTGTGGACTAGAAGTAAGACCAGGGAGTTTTTGATTAGCAGCAGGACAAATGAGTGTACCTTCTAATGATGGAYAAGGCTGTTTAAGGCAGACACCTCTATTTCAGGGACGTTTTATTTGGGAGATCAGAGATTTTCTGGGCTTTATGCAAAATACAGCATCACTCACTATAGCTTCCAAAAAAGGTTGAAGAAGCTTAAAAAAAATCCCTTGTAGGAACACAACGTTCAGACATGAAAATATAGAACTTRGAGTGAAGAAAAACAAGCAGACTGAGCAAAATCTCTAAATTGATGTTGCTGTACCCACAACAAAGCCAACAAGTATTTTTAAAATCATACATTAATATGTAATTTATATTGCGGGGGGGAAAGTGATTTAGGCAATGCTGCAAGTAATATTCATGCAACACAGAAACATCAAAATTCTTGCAATGGTTCCCATTTAAGCACTTGACATACTAGTGTTAGAGGTGTATTTTCTGTTTCTTTGGGTGAGCAAAGGGAATCTTAAATCCTTATAGCTTTTTGGAGTGAAGGGAATCTTAAATCCTTTGAACTTTTTGTTTGCATCTTTACTTGAAGCTAGGAGGTTCCATGTAAACAAAAGCTTCACCATTCCTTGCCAGGTTTCAAACTCTGAGGAATGGTTGTTGCCTCACAAATGTAGAAAAATGCTAAGTAAATAAAAGACTTTGTGCTACCAGCTTGTTCAAACTTGAATGGAATGATTCTACTTTCACACCTGCCTTTATTTACTAACTTTGCAGGTCAAGAGATAAGTCTGGTTAGATTCTCCAAGGCAGGGCCTTTCTAAATTCTCAGGAAATACTATTAATACTATTACTGGCACCTGAAATTTTCAGCCCATGGGGGAAAAAATAAAATTCAAGGAATCTTTTGGAATCAGACCTGGCATGAACACAAGAGAGACTAATATTATACAACACCTCCATTGTCATGCAAGGAGCCCTATTTCTCAGATCAATCACAGCAGAAATACCTAAACGGCTGTAAAGGAGGAGATAAGACAGCTTAGGTTCAGTCCCTGGAGATAGTGCCAAATGTAAACTCTCAGGTGTCGTAATAAGCTTTATCTTCACAGACCCAAGTCCACTGGGGAACAGTATCTGGTTTTTAATGTAAAACTCCTAAGCTTCTTTGTGACTGCCCAACTCTTTTGTATGGATGGTCTCAAAGACTTAAAAGTCAGCATTTACAAAGGAGATTTTCTGGGGAAAATACATCCAAGCAAACCCTCCTTAGCATTCCTATGGTTTTATACAGGAAATCCTGACAATTTTTCAAATGGAAAGCATTATGTCACTGAAGTTAAAGATATTTTGCTTGTTCTTTCCTCTAAGGACAGTCACCAGGGAAGGATATGACAACAGGTTCAATTCCCTTGAGAAGGAAAACATTTGCTACACAGAATCTCAATTGCAGAGGAGACAGTTAGGCTCTRAAAACAGTAACTTAATGGCCACCATAAGTTCATAACACATTCAAATTCTTTTTTCCAGATGCAGAAGAAAAAATTCATTTCTCTTTTGCAAATCTCGACTCCCTAGGATTTAAGGGACACATCAGAGCTTTGGCTCAGAAAATCACATGAAGAAAATCTGCAAGGAAAAGGAGACAAYGATGCATGCTCCTTCCACTTTCCAGGGGCCAGATGGGTGTCACCTAGTCCTGATGACACTGGGTGTTTAACTTTTTGTTTTATTTCCTAGTGCAGAGATTCATTATTTTAGAGAATCTAAGCACACTGGTCAGGGGCAGAGAGTGTCCAGCAAAGAGTGCCCATGTTCAGCCTCGTAATTACAGGCAACCATAATACCTTTCATGAAACCTTTCTGAAATGTTTCTGCGTTTAGATTCAGCCATCACAAATGACAATCCAAAATGCAGTTTTGCTTTGTTAGTAGAGAAGGGGAGAGAGTGAAAAATCTTACAAGAATTTAAGTTTGTAATACTTTGTTATTTAGCAGGACAATAAAGATTGTGGCAGTAGATAATCTGTACTTGGTTTTACAACATATAGCCTGCTGATGGACTGCAGTTTTAACTTTGTCCCATCCATCCTTTGCAAAAAATCAATAAATTCAATACATATCCTAACCTACACTTGTTCAAAAGAAGTATTAGTTTACTATTGAAACAGCATATTAAAATTTATAAGACCCATTTGCCCAACAAGTAAATAAGTGGTGGTTAGACATAACACCAACAATAATTGTGGCACAAGAGACTGCTCTGTTGTTATTGTGAACTGGCAAGGGAATCAAAACTGCTCTCTCAACCCTCCCAATTCCCCTAATCCTTGATGAAATATTGATGAAGTTGTACTTTTTTTCTCCCTGGTTATACCACCGCATGGCTAATTATTTGTAATTATTTAAATACTGGTGCCCAACTAGGACTTGGCAGCGTTGTTACTGCCTACAAGAGTGACTGCCATAATTACCACAAACAGGATGACAAAAAATGGCAGGATGCAACTATGTTTTCACAACTGTTACGGACATTGCTACACCTGAAATTCCTTCCCCAGCCCTGTTCTCCAAGGGGCTGAATACTGCCCTATACTGATATGATCCATCTGATGAAACACAATGTCTTAGCAATTCTGCAGACTTAGAAATAACCACGTAATTCTACCTTTCTTTTTCCTCTACAAGACGCATCTTTGTTTTTGTGGGGGAAGTTTTTAATTATTGTTTCTTCTGCTGAAAAAATGAAATGTTCTAAAATATTGCAGGCCACAAACCCACCTCCCCCCCCACCCATGATCAGAAACATACTTTTTCTGAAACACTTAAAACTTCACGGTGGCTTGTACTCTCCATACTTAATACAGATTTATGTACTTGGCTGCTTTTTCCTCAAACTCAACAATGTCAAGAAAATATACAAATTTTGTACACAGTCTGTAGACCTGCACAATACAAAGTGAGTACAAAACGTAAATAAAATTAAGCCTGCTTAAAATAGCACTGTTTTACAAGGAGTTCAAAGTAGTGTTCTACAAGTGTAAGTAATATGACACAAGAGATAATTTAGCTCTATATTCATAATTTATTTCAGCTATTAAATGCTGGACAAGAAAAGGACATCTTTGACTACAGAACTCCCCTAATGTGCCCCATACAGTATCAATGAGATCAATCTGCTAAATACAGCTGCAAGTGACAAACTAAGAGGGGCTCCTGGCAATGTATTTTGGTGGTGGTGGTTTTTTCCCCCTTGGGTGTTTTTTGGGCTTTTTTGTTTGGCTGGGGGTTTGGTTTTTTGCTTGTGGTTTTGTTTGGTTGGTTGGTTGTTTTTGTTTGGTTAATTTGGTTTTTTTCACAGAAAAACGAAGAAATATTGCAGACAAGTAATTGTGCATATGAAAAGAGAAAGAAAGAGACAAAACAAAACTAGGAAAAGATTGAAATATTCAAGAATACAAAAGTTTACACAAGGCAGAAATGTAGAGAAGAAAAGAAGAAAATAACAGATAATGTACTGAAAACAGCTTGACATGTATCATCCTGTTTGGTAAATAAGAAGTGAAAATAAAAAGTAGGAAAGATAAAATAAAAATGAAGCCTCCCTAATATAGACAGACTTTAAACAAAGCATTTTTAACAACTTACACCCAGCTACTTTTTTATAAATTACACACAGTGTTTTCAAAAGATTTTTGATTTCATAGCTATATTACAAAATCAAATACCTTTTACAAACAAATTGTGCATAATTTATAAAATTAATTTRTTTCATAATAGAGCTGAAAAATCTTATTATCTACTTTCTTAAGATTGGGACAGGGGGTGGGATGGTTATCCAAGAATGACTGCCTACAAGATCTCTTTACACTCATTGTGATGTACTGAGCATTTTTTTAAATTGCTCTACCAATTGACACTTGACTTCTTCCATAAACAACTCCAGTAAATGTAACCTTATAATATTTTTGGTAGGTATGTCACCATTATATTTTTGGCAGCAATAAAACATCTCTGCTGATCACTCTTTCATGTTTAAGGGACAAAAATAYTCCATTTACATTGAGCAGGTACTGGGTTTTTTGAAGGCCATTTGAAACACAAGATCCATCAAAGCCTTATAAATAGACTAAGACACTACAAGTTTTATTGAAATAAATCCAGAATGTTGTAATCCCATCTCTATTCCACATGTCATCTGTGATACCCAGCTCCCACCTTCAATATGCTCAGCTCCTTTTAGTATCTCCCAAACACTGGCTGGGAAAGAGGAGACACATGCTGTGGCTGCTTCTGGGCTCCATCCTGGTCTGCTGGTATGAGAATTGTAGCTCTTTGCTGATGGCCCACATGAAATGAGCTAAYTCATACTCTAACACAGCCTAACCGTCCAGATGCCAATCTGGGTCTTTCACAGAGATGCCAAAGTATGTGAGAAACTCACTATTTGTGCAACATTCAAACTATTGCTTGGAAATTTCCAAGAGGTCCTCTGTTAATGAGGGAAGGAAGGAACATACAGGCAGATGAACAGGTTGATACTTAAGACTTATTTTCTTAGGAAACCAGGAAAAAAGTCAGGTGTAAGCTTTAACTTATTTATGAGTCAGAAAGTTTAATTCTAATCTTAGACATGTAATATAGCACACAGAAGACAAGGAGTACTCCCTTTCTTCATTTCACCGGTGAAAAGTTTTATTCCTACTGAGTAATGACTCAGTCCCTCTAGGAACCAGATACTATTGATCTCACTCCACATGGGCTTATGCTCTTAATTTAAACCCAAGCAGCAATATCACTAACTTCAATGATGCTGGTCTAAACTGAACTAACCTAAAGCTTTAGATCCTCCAGGGCTTTGAGACCGACTTCATTACCAAGCAGTACAAAACAGGGATGCATCCTACTTTCTTTATGCTYGTCTCACAACTTGCCTTTAAAATAAATGCAAACCACAGAGAGATTGTGAGATTACTAATTCTACAAAATAGTCCACAAAGCCACTATTCTAAAATCTTCTGGTGCTGAACATGGAAAAACTGAATAAAAAATAAATAAATACATTCAGGTGTTTATTACGCCACTCCTCACCATCGTCTAGTTGTTTACAATCATATATAGAGATCTTTTCCTCTTTTTCTTTAGAGTATTTCTAGTTATTTTAACTTGAGATACAGGAATGGAGAAAGCATGATATACTGACTTGCAGAAAGCTAAACAGATTGTCCCTACCCCCAGCAGAAATAAAACTCTGCTCTCATCTCAACTGATCCCCAGGGCTTGACGTCCTAGGCCATCCTTCCCACCACAGCAAGGCTACACTTTTCTGTGGCCAGAAACACACTGCAGTTCCTGTCCTGACCATGTGAGGAGGCTTAGCTCTTYTTCATCTTTGCAACAGACTTCCCTTGGGGAAGAAGGGCCTACTCATTCTCTAAGTAACATTGTTGTGTACAAACAACTAAAAATAATTTTAAAAGAAAGTTKCAGGTATAGATTTCAAGAGGTTATTTCTGCTGTTAACAATGAACAAACCATTTCAAGTGCAGAGCTTGYTCTGTACTGTTGCAGTGTGAGCTCATTTCCTGTTTAAGACTTCCCATTCCTTCCCAGGTGTGGCAATACCCTTTCCCTTCCCTTCYCCCTTCTGAGAGCTCTCCATTCCAGCAGGGGCGTCCTGTGGTTGGCAGAGGTTCAAAAGATGCCCCTCAGGTCCAGGCTCATTGGCCTGTCCAAGTGTCTTTATCCCTTGAGCCTTCCCTTCTCCCACCTGGTTGGTGCCTCACCTGTCCCTTCCCTCTCCCTGTCCAGAGCTTAAAAAGACAATCAGGACACGCGGTCGCGATTCTAATGGAGCTGTTACCAAGGTTCAGATGTCCGTGACCCTGGAATAAAGGTCTGGATTTAACCCTCCGTTGGAATCCACTCCTATTTTCTCTTCACCTAGCCTAAGACTTCCTTCAGAGGTAAAGCCTGAGTTGCTACAAGCCTGGACTTGGTTTTSGGTGCCCAGCTGCTGTATCCAGCCAGCCAGAGGTACCACTGTGGAGAAACACCACAGCAGCTACCYCAGCCAAGCGGCGAGGGCCAGACGAGCCCAGGCACRTTCCACCTGGCAATATTGGGATTTTATTCCTATACTGTACTATCCTGMTACTGATCTGCTCTTAATTTGAGTACTTTCAGTAATCACCTGTTCAAATCAAAGCAGTGAGGAGAGATGGGGAGAAAGAGGGATGCAGAGGAAAAAAGGGAGGAACAGAGAGGGAGAGGCAGAGGGGGTGGGAGACTTTGGTGTAAAATCCTGCTGAGAAGAGGAATGCCAGTTAGTCACAAGTTATGTGGGAAGTTTTTATAATGAAAACAACCCATCATCAAAGTTACCAAGGTTTATGAAATATTTCTCTCCAGTCTTGTTTACAGATATTTATATGATAAGACTTTCTCMATCTTTCAAAATTTGTATTAAAAATATCTTATTTCCATCAGAATAGCTTAGAGTAACACCCACAATCCCCTTAGTATGCAGTGTAGCACAAAGAAATMATTTTGGTTTATTCCAGTTTAAAAGACAAATAGCAAATCAACTTAGATGTTGAGATTTTTACATTTGTCATGCTGTGGAGGTGTTTGTGCTTAGCAGAGCTCAGAGGACAGTGTGTAACTCTTAGCACAAAGAGCGTATGACCTAAACTGGTCTTGCTCATAAAATATAATAATGAAAACAGTTAATAGCTGGTCTTGCAAAGACCATTTTTGTAGATGCCACTTGTCTGATAAYCACACAACACAGAATATTTCAGTCTTGTAACTTTAATTTCTCTTTGTCCTGGCTTGATCAAGATAAGATCAGTTCTAAATTGCTTTGGAATATTAGCTGGGTGCCACGAATTTATTTTGTATTCTCTCAACCATAACTCATTACATGGAACTTGCCTGGCATCAATAAGTCACTGTGGCTTTTGTGTGTGTACGCGTGTGTGGGAGCGTGCGTGTGGCTCAATGCCCTGCTGCTAGGCTATTTAGTGATAAAATCTGATATAATAAAATATTAATTACAGCTGAAAGGTTGGGTGAGAAATATGAACTCAATTACAGTCCCACATTGTGAACAAAGGGCACGGTGAAAAAATCCTTTAGTTAYAGATGTTTGGGACAATAAAAGAACAACTAGAACATTAGACTCAAACTGAGTGCTCCCTAAAAGGCCACCTGTTATTAATCTTCACATCAGGCATAGAATTTCAAGTAAATTAGGTCAAGATGAAAGACTTTTGCTGCTGATTTTTTTACTTAACTAATTTAAAGCTTTATCTGAGTATTTTTTCTTTGATGTTGCTGCAATTTAGTAATTAGAAATTTGTAACAAGCACAAGGACACAGCAATTGTAATGAAAGTTTAGATATCATATATAGTATGCAAAATGACCACCTTATATTGTGTCAAGAATTAGCAGTTTATTCTAGAAGTCTTAATTTCAGTCAGATGGCCAATTTCTCAGAACTGTAAGCAGATGTGGTTATACCATCTTAGAAATCCTCTTTTTTGGTTTGTTTGTTTTTTAAAAAATACCAGCAGTGGAATATAAGTTATTCTAAGACTTCTTAATACATACATTTTTGTTCATCGGTTTGATTTACCCAAGTGTGAAGTCAGATGCATTACCAAAGACTTAAGAAAATGTGACCAGATTGCAAACAAGCAAAACTGTGATCCAAAGTTAGTCCAAATCAAATAATATGACCTTGAAATCCTATGCTTAGTAGCAAATCATAAGAACTAAGAAATCTTATCTATTACTGCAGGCTAAAATGTGCTATTAGATCATAAAATAAGATTCTCATTGTCTGATGAACTGTGTTCTCTATAAACATTGTTTTCTATTTCAACAAATTTTGCTAAAACAATGGCAATATATTTTGGTACCAAGCCAGAACACAGACTTCCAATGAATTTACATTTATGACACTTAAAACAATCTGAAGACCATTTCAAAGCTTCTTAATCAGCTTTATGTTCTTTGCTTAATTTCTTTTTAAAAAGAACACAGGAAGACCRTAAGTTCATAAGTATAAGATACAAGTATCTTGTTACAGCAAGCAAAGTGCTTTTATAAGCTAGTATTACACCATTTAACTCGCCATTTTTCAGGTTGCCAAAGCAAATTTGCAGAACAACAGSAAAGCATGGAAAAAGGAGTGAAGTCTTGTCACAGTTTAAAATAAATTAAAGAGAGCAAAACTGTCTATAATAATTTAGTCTAAAAAAGAACGAAGTTAGAGGGGATCTGAAGGAAATATTCAAAATGGAAAGCCATGTCAGGGCTGACTTTTCCTTTCTTTTCAATCTGCCACAGAGAAAGAAAATGCTGATGCAYGATGGTACTGCAGTACAGATCAATGAGGAAGATACAAAAGAAAATTCCAGGAGTCTGAACACATGCAAACTAATATGCAACAACCTGCAAGATCACACAGCCCATCTTATCAGAATCAGAAGAATCACTTCTGCAAGTGTATGCCTAACTTTCTGATACTCAAAGACACCTCAGTGCTGCTTGAAAATTGCTTATGACTGGAATGCAAAGATTCACTACAACACATCTTCAGCTCCAGCAAAGTTGTTGACGGCACCCAAACCATCAGATTCCACCTGCTTCCATCCCACTATGTGAGGCAGGGAGCAATGAAAAAACAGACTAGGCATTTTTCTTGTAATAGAATATGACAGAATGCTTTTACCCTTTCTTCACAAATTATGTAGAAAATAGATCTAGCAAGGTCTGAATGACCAGTTTACTTGGATTCTCAAGAAAAGAGGAAGGCCAATTCCCACCTAACTGAGGCAACTGTATTTCTTTAAGTCTAAATGGGATGAATGTGTTATGTCAAGTCCACTAAACAGTTCTGAGATTCAAGCATGTGTTTTTAAATAAATACTATAATATGTTGTTTTCATTCTACAGTCTTCAGGGTAGCTGGATATGATACAATATAATACTCTACTGGAGTTAGAAGACATGGAGTAATACAAAAAAGCAGCAGTCTTCGTACAAGAACCTGTCCAAGCAATGTCTACTTTCAAAGAAATCAAGGCCACTTTCAAACGAGATTTCTTCCTCAATAGTGATGAAGAAGATCAATAGCTACACAACGTTAAATTAGAAGAACAATGAAAAAAATACATTGAGAAATYATGTCCTTAAGGAATGGGAACATTCCCTCAGATCTAAACCCATGCATAAATGATAAAGATATACCATTGCTCAGCCTCTTGAATTCAACTCCCAATTTATGCATGTTATATGTGATGCTGCCTCCTAGAGCAGTGGTTTTCATTCTGTTCTCCACAAACTTGTAGAAAATGCAGTTTGCAGAAGGTAAGAAAAACATACAGCCTAGGGATTTCAAATTACAACAATTAGATCTGCATGTATGCTGAAAGATCGTCTGGGGTTTATAAATTAAAAAAGTAATTTTATTAAGAGAAACTGATTATAAAGATTACAACTGATATTCTAGTTCAATGTTTCCTAGTAAACAACAGATTTATGTATATGCCCTGGAGAGTGTCCATCAGGTGTGGACAGTCTGCAAATGCACCAATGTTCATTGGCATGACTATGGCCAGTTGCACAGCTTTTATTTATAAATGTGAATTAATATGCACATGCAAATTGATCATATTACACAGAAATTAGGAAGTACAATTTAGAGCAGGGGATGTGCTAACGGATTAATAACACTGTTAACACTAAATATATCCTACATCTTCTACAAAGCTGTGCACTGGAAATTCACTACTGAATTGAGCTGGGGAATTAAGAAAATTGATGCATTAAAATGAGCAGTTTATGAGTAGAGGGAGAATGCTTATTTTCTCCCTTTATTCAAGGATGCTTTGCAATCTGCTGGTTTGTGTACAGCACAGGAAGAAAAATATTTGCTGAGGCAGCTGACTGAATACACAAGCCAATTTCAACAGGTTTTTTGATTCAAAGCTTGAAAACTGTTTACTGCTCATTAAAGCACTCACAGAGGATATGAAGTTTTTCATCTATTCAGTGAGAGGATTCAAAGTAGAGCATGGAGAAACTAGCTCAAATAGATCCACTACAGTCATTCAAGAWGATGTCTCATTCGTCCATTTTCTGCTGGTCAGATGCTTTGTTTTCATGGGAAAACTGGTGGGAAGCAGCACATGCCTGTGCTTCAGCTGCAACTGCAGAGGCCAGCAATATCACTTAAGCACCCAAGACACAGGCACATTTTCTCTTGCTGGCTCTGCTGTAGGAGAGCAAGACCACAACAAAAATAACCACAACAGAATTCTCGCCTCTCAATGCTATCGTCTCTTTCCACAACTTAAATGCAGTGGGTTCCGGTCCAGCAATTTGGAAACGGAGATTACTGTGTTCATTTTCATTCCTTCTTCTTTACAAAAAAGCTCTGCAGGGCACTTTAATCAGCAGTGCAAAATGATGCAGGCAGACACAGAACACAAGTCAGTTTTTGTGGCATTGTCCCCAGTTTTCAGGACTTTTGTGGATAAATACAACACTGACCTTCTATTCTGTCAGTGAAGGTATAACTCTTCCTCCTCCCTGCACTGGGAACGACTCTGGTAGGATTAGGTGGCACAGAAACCTTGGCAGCATGACATTGTACAGCTCTTCCCACAGGAAATCTGGCGGTAGATAAAAGATCCTGCACAGTTCAGGATTAGCACAACTGTTAAATACAGATGAGATTTTGGCCTTGTGCTTCTACTACCCTATGAGGGTAATCTTGAAAATAGCTTCAACTCCAGATGGGAGAATGCAGTTAATTCATCTGTCCTCATCTGATTTCCCCATGGAACTTTCTCCCTAAATTCAACATTTTTATAATGCCTTACACATCTATCCTACCACTCTCTGATGCTGTTTTAGGCTGAGGCTTTTACACTTCTGACTAAAGAGCTATTGCTCTCGGTTGTAGGGCCCAGTAAGTGACTCTAATGTTTCTTTGTGTCATTTAATGTAATCCAGTTGAGCAGATTAGCTTTTACTTAGCAATGCTTTAGAGTCATGATGCTTGTTGTAAATGCCAGTGATTTCCTTTCCTACTTAAATGAACAGTGTAACAGAAAGTTTACATGTTAATATTCAGCAAAATGAATACTCCTTCAGCATCAAGTGTGGGGAATGACAGTGTTTCACTTGGAGTGCATCTACAGCTTTTCTTCCTCTTTCCATGCAGCACTTCTCTTTATCCTTTAATTTCCTTTAACATTACTTAGTATCAAATAAAAAGCATTTATTTGATTGCTTGCAATGCATGATCAAAACGCTTCAGTACAAATGGTTCAATGGTTTAGAATGGTTCAATCAAAAATTTATACTGAGAGCTAAGAATTGCCCCAAATTACTTTCTTCCGGAAACCACAGTCCTCCTACTGTACATTTAAGTATTAGCAACAGAATTCTTTTTAATGTAGTCATTTAGTGTTTGYTAGTGAATAAAGGRCTCATACAAACTCGCTCAAAATGCACAATACTGAAGAAAAATTCTTAAGGTCAACRGCAGTATGGAAATGCACCATCGTGAGAGAATCTCTAGAAAAGCCAATTAAAGCGGTACTGATTACTACTATGTTCAACCTAAGTTATTAGAAAAATCCCATTGACTTTTTGCTTCTTGTCACTCAGACACCTCTCATCCAGGTGAGAACCACTACAAAAGTTTGTGCTCTTTTGGGGGTTGTCATGTACAGAACACTGAAAAATGGGCTTTTGGTGCCATAGTGCTGTGTGACTTTAACTAGGACCACCTTCCTGACAGGTACATATACCTGTTTCATGATTCACTACCTACATATACCTGTTTCATGATTCACTACCTACAGTTATATATATGGTCTCTGAACTAAAATTGCCCTCCTTCCCCTCTGAAGTTTATTCCTCTGATGCATTTTTAGAAAATAACCATTTCTTTTGGCCTTAACCGGCTAGTTAAAAAAAAACTCAAGATCTCTTGGTTCCTCCATATGTGACACAGGTTTTCTACGATCATTTATGCCAAAACACTCCACTGTTGTAGTGCCAGTACTCTGGTATTCCTTGGTAGATCAGAACAAGGCACAAGAGCTCACACGAGGTCCTGCCAGTGTCTTGTACAATGAYGCTGATAGCTTGTCACCTTTGCTGGAAACCCCACCTGCTGAGTACAGTCTACTTGCCTATTTCACACCCATGCTGTGTTTTGATGATTCACAGTCATACTGTGAGCCATCCACACACACTTTCCTCTCCTCTGTTATTTCCAAAAATGAGCCTCTGTCTTACAACATGCATGCTTCTTATTAGCTCATAAAAGGCAAACTTTGGATCTCATCTCATCAATAGTCTTCAGACTACTCAGCATTTTCTGTGCAACACTCCAATCCAGTGCTGCAGGCACCATTACTGTCAAATGGCTCAAAATGTGTTATATTTTAGATCTATAAACAAAACAGGCACTGGGTCACTTCTCAGTTGATAATTCAGTGAATTCAGCACACTGAACATGTATCACAGTCTCTGTTTCAGAGCTCTTATAAACCACTCAGAAATACAAATTTAATTCAAATACTTATGAAAGAAAAAGAAATGAATCTTGAAAATCACAAAAATTAGAAAGTACATGGCGTAGCTAGAGCACAGAAATATTGATGTTCAACACTTCCAAGGCTTCAGCACTAGCAGGGGCCAAGCGGCCAGGGCTTCCAGTACGACCTGCAAGCCTCTGACCTGAGCATTCATTGAGTCAAACAGGTGAACGAAGACCAAAGGTGACACCATACTTTTCACTTGGGACACCTCCCWTTGGCATCTAGATTTCAAGAGGAAAAATACTGATGGGATTCAAACCTTCACAAAAACAAAAGAACTGAGGTAAGATGAAAAGCTACAGTAATTTCACACAGAAAAGGATATGGGAAGTGCACATACATAATACACAKAAAGGTCAACAGAGAAGGCTCCCAGAGAGAGCAATGGGTTATGCATGGCTGACAATTCTAACCACAGTTTTACAGGAATTTAGAATGGGACACTCAGCACTGYGGCTACAACTACCATACATGCAATGCTGTCAGAAATTTACTTTGAAATGTCTCCACAAAATACATCCCCACATAATCCTGTTCCACAACCACCAGGGGAAACGTAGCTGGCCCACATACTATGCCTTCAATCCTTCCACAGCACACAGCAAAATGAAAACAAATCCCTGGCACACTCCAGTAAGCACAGAGCAACAGCACCTCTTTCTTATATTTTCAAGGACTGCTCTGGTTGTTCTGCATTTGAACTTGTGTATATTTAAACTGAGTATTCCTTCAAAAATCAGGCAATACAGTAATTTCCACTGATGTTCATAATTCCTTCACTGTGGTCCCTACATTAAACACCTCCTTCTCTCAAGGCAAACACCCAGAAGGACATTTGAGCCACCTACACAATCARTGGGAGAAACATGTCTCTGCAACTCCAGAGGGCCACTCTGACACGAAGGTAGGATTGTACCTCTCACACTGTCTCTATGGGATGATCAATGCTCCTAACCAAGGGACTTCCTAAACTCAGACAGAAGTAGATGCTTACATTTAAAGACCTAAAATAAACTTTATTTGGGATTTTTACTGTACAGATCTACATCTGCTTAAGATACAAGTGTCTGAGATCTCTCAGGAGAGATGTGACATTCATACCAGCTTTTTCCACAATAACCTAACAACTCGAGCAGGTTTGCAGAAATCAGAGGCTGGGGTTAAATACTGTTTTCAAACTGAGAGGCTTTCACCACATTGCTCCCACACCCCAACCATCTGTACAGCATTACTGTGGTCTCCTGCTGAGGCTGGCCTAGCATGAAAACACAAATTTAAGAAAAATCAGAGATCTAGGAGAGTGCACATGATGAAACCTGTCTAATCAATTGGAGCGTCTCTTTCTTATGTCCATTATTTTTGTTTTTATTTAAATACCATCTAAATTGTAACACACCAGAAGTTCCATGAGAAAAAGAACATGGACTTCAGGTCTCTTGTTTGCTTGAGGGGAGCTTCAGGAACTTTATACTTCTAGTTAGAGGTTTTTGCTGCTTTATTGGACACAGATGATACTTGAAAACAAGTTTGTGGCTCAGACTTGCTAACACTGAGCTGCTTAAAATCCATCTAAGCTATTAATGCAACATTATTCTCCCTGTTAAATTGCTGGAAAGGTCTGGAGCAGGGCTGTGGCACCAGCCAGGTACCACTCTCCCCAAAATTCCCAGACATGAATCAGGGCCCATTCCCAAATGGCAATCTGTTAAAGGGTACCAGTGCCTCGAAGCTCTGGAGTATGAATACAGACTGGCTTCAACCAGTTGGCCCCAGCACAAGAGAATGGTACTGGACATACAAATTTCAGTGGTAAATGTGCACACCTGAACTCTGAGCTCAAGTACATTAATCTGAGCACTGAGTAGCCATCCCTCTCAAAGAGATCATGCAAAAATGATCCCGTTCTGTTGCTTGAATACTCAGAGATTGAGCTGTTCATTTTAGYAAGTAGGTTTAAGAAAAACATGTTTTATCAATTCTGACTTAAGTTGGCAATCCAGAGCCAGCAAAACAGGTATGAGTTCCATGAGTTAATGATTCACTGGTTGAATTGTTGATGGACTTCAGCCTTCATGAGGGACATTAGACAAAACCCACTGCTTCAAAGGATGTTAACAAAGAACTGGTAGAGATGAACTGGACTATCACGCTGTCAGAATGAGAGGTAAGCAATATAGAGAAGACTATCATATAGGATTTTGCAAAGATATGATCTCCACTGCAACCTACGTAAGGACAGAACGTAGAAAGAATGTGAAAAAAAAGAGCAGAGCTTCCTAACACTGCAGCGTATTTTTAAGTTGTTAATTATAACCAAAATCTGTGAGAAAGTATTAGTGAGTTATGAAACTGAAATTAATCTCTTCACAGATACAGAATAATCTTTTTTTCTTTTATTCTTGAATTGCTCTAGCTTGCTTTACTTATTATGGATTAATTTCTATTAATTGCTAAATGACAGGTGTCATTACATGCTGAGTTCTCAGTGAGACAAATTAGTACTTGAAGAAATCAAGGATCAATATTCCTTTTTCCCAGGGACTATGTGAGAAGCCACAGTGAAAGGACCATGGAAATTTCTGAACAAGCTAACAGGATACGTGAAGCTGCACTACGCATGTCCAGGCAACAGATACCATAAATTCTAGTTCAAGTCACAGTAAAAAATCCAAGGACAAGTTCTACTGCATAAGAAAAAAGAATTACAGCATTTTTATAGCATAAGCAATTACTGCTCTGTTCCCTCAAYGAAACAGAAATTGACCCTTCTGCTGTAAATAATTATACTTGTTGCTATAAAGAACTGACAATAATGGGCATTAATAAAAYCCAATCCCTTCTCTACCACAGACATCCTCAAACAACTTTACTGGCTGCCTTACAGGTTGTAAAACTATGATTTGGAAAGAGCTGACCCTACAGCGCACAATTCAGGCCTTTATGTTTACAGACCCTTAAGCAATAGAAAGGCTGCTTGTAGCAAGCAAATTAAAGAGTTCCCTTCACGCTCTTTAGATCCTGTAGTCTCAAGTAATTTGAAATGCTGTCTTTTGAACGTGGCATTCCAGAGTATTAGTGAGTTAGTAATGCTACTTAAACACATACAGTTACATTATTTCATCATTTCTTTATCATAAATACACATAATATCCAGACTTGTTTTATCTGTGAGCTCTTGAAAGGCCYGAGTTCACATTTCATTTTATTGAAAAGCTTTCCAAATTCTGGTGATTAATGTACAGTTCTGATAACTCTCTCCTCAGCTGCGTCTACAAGGGATTTTTTTTTCTTATTACTGTGTTACCATGTAATGCCACTGGGAATAGAAGGAAATTACAAAAACATGCTAGCATTACATAATGTGCAAGGCAGGAATTGTGAGAGGACATAGCTAAAAATGCAGGTATTGCAACGTCTTTATTGGCATGTGCTGTTGCCATGTTTTTGCCTGCACAGAACACTAACATCTCTTATTGTGCCAATCAGCATCCTCCCATTTCAAAACTCATTTGCTAACATATCCTGAATTTATAATTATACTCATGATGTCTGCCTTCATAATTCATGCACAGTAACTAATGCTGCACTCTTAATATGCAACATAGAAACTCAGACAGGARCTTTGAGAAGTGGATTTGAGGCCCAGGCCTGTGGCTACAACATAYTCACAAGAGCAATGCAAGTGTCTCATGGACTTTTCACAATAATGGAAAATACCCTGAAACTTGGGTATTCATAGTGTTTGAAACCCTGCTGCTTTCTGAGTTTCAGTGATATGTGCATGTTTTTCCAAACAGCCTGCCTGGCTTCCTAGTTTTTGTTTTGTTTTTTTTTTTCTTGACTGCCAGTGAAACAATCAAATCTACCAATCTCAGTGATTTTTGTAAAGCTAGTACATTTCAAGAATAAAGGTAGGCAGTAGCTTTTTTGGGGGGCTCTCAGATTGGAGAATCCTGAAAAAGCTCTCTCAAAGTTCAGATGACCCCATTTCTTCATAGGGAAGTGGATGGACAGCACTGCATGACCTAAGTTACATGGCACAAGAGTGCCAAAGCCTGCTGCCAGCCTACGAGGAAGGGAGSGGACACAGCGACAGAGCAGAGGCGATGGCCAGACATGTGAAAGGCTGATCCTCACAGCACCAGTCATGCTGAAGGAAAGAGATGAGGCCCTAAGACAAATCCTCCTGCCCTGTAATGTGTGTGGCAGGCACGGGAAGGCAACTGTGACCTCTGCTACATGGGCAGCATGAGGTGCTTCCGTGGGGAAGTGCTGSATTACATCCGAGTCTTTGCGTATAAGGTGATCCCCTCAGACTAACTCGCTCCGTCCTTCTACTGCCAGTGGGGAGGAGTTAGGTGTCCTCTGTCATTCATTTAAAAATTATTATAYTCTGAGTACTGCTGAACTGGCTAAGCTAAACACAGAATTAGGTACTCCTTGAACTTGGGCTGACAAAGGTTTCTTTACACTATTTCAATTTCCTGTGAACCATGCTGCTCCTATGCCAGGGACCATGTGCAGATCACCTTCATTCTAGCTGTGACAATGAAGCAAGTATTTACATGATGCCTTTAAAGGTCTGGATAAACAATGAGAAACGTACACTTTTGTGAAATTTAGGCAATCTCATGTGTCCCTCTGTAGCGGTAGTAGCAAGGAGTGCTTATCACTTTAGATAACATATAGTTTGAAATTTCTATGGTAGTTTCCAGTTGTACTGCAAAACATTTACCATCTTATTATGGCCTTTTGAAGTATAATAAATGCTACTACTTCAAGGAAGAGAGATTAAAAGTATTTTTCAAAATTAAGCACTTCAAGTAGAGATGTTTGCTTCATTTTCCCAGTTGAGTTCTTATTTATGCACTTGGAAGAAGCTGGGCACACAGGTGATAAAGGGCATGCATGGAAAGTACACAGACTGCAGTCACTCTAGAACGCCTAGCTTTCAATTCACATAATACAAAGTTTATTTGCTTCCTTCTACAGGTTTTCTTTAAGATACTTTCAAATTATACTACCTGGCAATTGCTGAAATTCTCTCCCTCTCATCCTGTCTGGGCTTTGCAGCCCCAGATGCTGCTGGACTGACCCCACGTACTCAGAGCACACAGAGCAGGATGTACTTTGGYGTCCCAAATGCCAAGTACTGCATCCACAGAGATTTGCTAGCTGACACATTTCATTTCAGACTGGAATAGGAAAGTACCAAATGTCTGTGGTCTCTGTAAGAGTAGAAAGGTTGGCTGAATGGGCCATTAACTGGCCTGAAGAATTTAATGGGACAAATCCAGCTGAGCCAAACTCTGTAATAACGTAGTATGAAAAACAGATCATGAGGCAAAGTAGAGCCTGGATGGTCTTGCCTTTTTTCTTATCTATTTTGCTCTTTCCTGAGTCTGCTCCTCACAGAGACTTGCTATCACCAGGTAGTTGCAGTGTTGTCTGAGCCAAAATCTTTGGGATGTTTACTATTAAAGGTTTTTGAAGATGTGGCACAGAACAGCAGGAAGAGGGTGGTATGGGGACAACATTTCGCTGCTTATGTAAACAGATAAAAGAAGTGGAAATCCTTGACCTTTGTCATGACAAGACTGAATAGAAATAGGTGCAACAAAGAAAACTTCATTCTCCTGCTGAACCTAAAACCTTGCAAGACAACTTTTTTCACAGGAGGTCACAAGAACTTTTCATAATGCAACGTGACAAACAATCTAAAGTTCTTGCTAACACAGATGAATGTATAAATAGCATTAATGCACACAGTAATTGAGCATTACACTTATCATTCCTGTGTATGAGCCAGATCTTTGCAATAAATTAGCATTCCTTGGTTGAGTATATGGCACTGACCAATTTATACATTTGTAGAAAATTTGACCCCAGAGTCTTCTAAACCTTAGGCTAACTTGCCCTGGAGAAGTAAAGTATACAAACAGTATTGCCTTGGGAGAGTGAGTCCCCCCTCAACAGATGTTGAAGAGCCCTCATAGAAAATATATTTGCATTTGTAAGCTTTTTATGCAAATTCTTCAAAACTTAATGGACTCTTAAATTCAAATATCTGAAAAAAGAGAGTATCTGCAATAAGACATATACTACACAATTTCCACAAAGGGATCATCGTAAATTAAACATTTTTTGTTTAATTTAAGCCTTGCAAACTACAATCATTCCAAAAGTCAAAATAGCTTAGCCAGCTGTTAAAGAAGTACATGCATTCATCATTACTGAACGCATTACTGGTTTAAACATATATAATTCCAAAATAATCTCCTTGAAAAAAAGACAGCAACAGCCATAAAACATGCTGGACCTGAAACTGGAGACAAAGCAAGCAGTATTTGCTGTATTTAAAATCCAACAAAACACATTTCAATCATGTCCAGTCCTACTCTACAACAACCTGGAATACAATTTGGCCTTCATGATGATTGTGTACTTAATCACTGCAAACAGAGCTTTCTGAACATTTCTATAAAGTCTGGTTTTGTGAATCAACATGTAAGCAATCAGCATTGCACCTTCTCTYCTTTGATGTTGTGCTGGTTGTGTGCAGCTTCTAAGCAGTATAAAATATCAGGATTTTTCTTATTTAAGAAGACAAAAAAAAATTAATCACAGAAAAAAAGCTGGACTTCAGAATGACCTCAGGTATCAGCTTTGTTGATGTGAATGGCAGAAATTTGTGCTCTCCTTTTCCATCTCAGGAATTGAAGAATTTTATGTGTCATGGTTGATGYGTTGATCAATAAAGTTACAACAGTCTTTTACACTGAAAGTTTAGAGCAGTTTCAGATATCTGCATTAACTAAGCTGGTAGCTGTAGCAGAATCAATATACAAGGCATCTTGCCTAGTGGTGTGGATAAATGAAGTATGACTAAACTTTCAACACCCAATGAATACAGATTAAGATGATAAAATCCATATGCAGAATGTGTTTTGCAAGCAGTGTGCTTGGGAGTGGAATGTACTATAAAATGTTAGAAGTATTAAGAAGTTCTAACTTTCATTTTCACCCTGCTTCACTCAGCATTTACACKCTAAGTCTGCAGTCAGCCTTCATTTTATTTTAAGACCTGTTGCAAAGGACCTTGGTAAATTTGCTGCTGTGTGTTCATCTGTCAGTTCTATAACTTCATGTCACTTTAAATCTCTCCTCCTATTTCCCTAACCACTCATCCACATATTTAGCACACTTTCATCTCCTAATGAGCTCCTTTCTATTGTCAGTGAAGTTTCCGTTATGTCACTGCTGCTAAGGAGCCAATCATCTTTCGTTCACTATGTAGATAAAAAGAATGAAACAATTTTTTATTAATAGCCTAATACGTTCATGTTTAAACAATGACTCCAACTTGTATGATTTTCATCCAGAWGCTTGAATTCAGAAGGACTACACTAGAGCTTTGTGAGACAAAATGAGACAAATATAAAATACTTCTGTTTCTAATCTAACTTGCTAAATCAGTTTCATTAAATGTGCTCTAATTTTTGCTGCTTTTCCTCTCAGGTGGTTCAGACTTCTGCTACATTTCATTTTTAAAAAGGTGTCTGAATGAAAGACTGGATAGTATTTCCAAAATACAGACCTATGTACATATAATACATATAACTAATAGTAAAAATTCCTAATTATATGAATTGTATGAATATTCTGAACAAACCCAAAGACCATTTGTTTTCATTCATGCATATATGAGCATACCAGATCTGTATTTCCCAGATGCACAGAAATTATCAAAAAACGCATCAGGATGAAGATACATGATAGTCACTCAGTATAGATGGAAACACTTCCCACAGTAATGAAAGAATTAAGGAAGATACACAGTTAGCCAAAAGGAAAAACATCCTATAGCTGTGAAAAATCTCTTTCTCATCTTTGTTTTTGTTTATTCAGAGTATTGAGCTCATTACTGGTTCTCATTTAAAATAATCTAACAATTTCTCTGTCTTCCTCACTGAAAATCAGGCATCCTTTATTCTACTCATAAAGAACTTACACAGTACCATGTATCTGGCAGGGAGATAAACCTCTGAAAATTGGAAATTCATTAATGGGTACTATAAAACACTGAAGAATCCAAGATACTGGTTTTAAAGGTTGCTTGTTTCAATTATTTCTGCTATCATGGTCAAATAATGTAAATACTTTATGAATGTTACAGTACATACTGGTACACCCTGTTTAAAYTGGCTAACTTACTAAGAGTTCAGTACCTTAAATCTGTGAAGTAAACAAAAAGACTGAATATTAAAGACAGTAGCTCAGCATAAAAAATGTGATATGCCCTTGAACTTATAACACTGCAGTAAGCAATTACCTTAAAGAAGCCACCCACAAAACAGAACTATGGCTTTGTTCCTTATCTTCAAAGAACAAGCCACTTGCATCTGGATCAAATCCTTTAAACAATACATGAACACTCAACATCAAAGCACTTTCATTTTCTTCAGTTATTTAATTTAATTAGAGCTAATACAGACATGAATTTAGACACTGATTACTGTGTAGAAAATCCCCAGAAAATATGTTCAAGAAATCAATCCATTTGGCTTTTAATTTCATAAAGAATTTCTCCCCCAGTACCTGACAGGAGCACCTCTGCTCTGTGCAGGTTTCAGCAAGACTGTCACAGTGCTGTCAGTTTGATTCAAAGGTGTTTCAAGTTCATACGGTGGCATAGAGGGTGCTAGAATAAGAAAAGAGGCAAATAAAATCATTATTCTTGTATTTCTTCTTTCAAGAGCTGTATCTTTATTTGAATATGCAATTTTAAAGGCTTCTTCAAATACTAAGACTATACTACAAGTCTAAGATGCTTTCTGTTACAATGCAAGTGTGAGACAACTGTTAAATAGCTTCAGAAAAATAAACCCCAACAAATCCTAAATAAAGAAATACCAGCTCACTCTCAGTTTCAAGACAGGAAACAGATACTAGTGGGAGTAAGTTTGCAGAAACTATTGAGAATCCATGACTTGGAAATGAAAAGTTATCTTAAGAACAGCATCTGCAAATGTGCATGCTGAAGTGACTATTGCCTTTGAAACTGAGCCCAGCTTTCTCAGTATGACAGCTGTATCAGGATGTACTCTCATAATTTGTTTTTCCTGGAATTTTAACTAGTGCTGTAACTGTCTTGGGTCTACTGTCCACCAAGACAAGAGTTTATCTTAGTCTGAAGCACCACTCAGCACTTTTGCAAACTGTCTTCATTAAAGATTTACAGTTGTGATTAAAACAAATGATGCCTCAGTTACTGCCTTTTACTGTTGCTTCTTTCTTCACTGCTATCATCTGCTCACATTTGTATCATTACATTGGAGGGAAGGCTACTCAGTTAATTGGTTATTTGACAGGCTGCTGCATCCTTATTGTTCACTTGTTAATGGTGATGCACAATTAACAGATCTAGAGAAGCAAAAAGTGGTCATTCCAATGGTCTCTT
Organism: Cardinalis cardinalis; assembly: GCA_014549065.1. NCBI lineage: Eukaryota > Metazoa > Chordata > Aves > Passeriformes > Cardinalidae > Cardinalis > Cardinalis cardinalis. The sequence continues at coordinate 1,013,754 of JACDOX010000056.1, forward strand.
CTGACTGCAGGAATAACACAGGGCAATTAACTTTCCTAAACTAATTCCCACTTGAAAGGCAGAACATGTTTGGTGGGGAAGAAGACTTTTTCCTTAGAAGATTCTTCCAAAGATTCATTTAGTTCTCAATTCATTCAGTTTCCTCTTATTGGATACTTTGTGTGTACCACACCAATAGAGAGTACTATGCTCCACATACAGAGAGTATCAGCCTCTAGGAAATTATTTTCCAGTGTATTTTCCAATCACTTTCCTTTTCCAGTACTATCTGCATCTACTTGAAAGGCAAATGAATTTCTCTCTCTTTATCCACAGGGCTCTACATATCCAAGTAAGGAATGTGTTAAGAATTGCTCTGTACCCACAATTCCTCAGACTGCTGTGAAAACATTAAAATCTTCATTGCTTTGCATTGCTATTCACCAGTTTTGAAATGTTTCACAAATTAAAAAAACTAGTCTTCAAAAACCTCCTTGTATGCTGAGAAGGTTTTATTCTGCTTACAATCCTCGATATAAGGCATAAACACCAAGACTAATAATTTTAAGTAATTTGGGTACCACTTAAGTTATACTATCAAACACTACTTTAAAGGTTCAGGCACACTCTGCAGTTTCGAATATCCAGAACTTGTTCATATAATGTCCCATTCTCAACCTGACCATCCTGAAAACAAGAATGGACAGGAACTGTATCCCCAAAAGCTGTATAAACTCGGAACATTTTTTGACTACTCTGTCACTTCTTGTCCTTGTTCTACTGCCCATATCTTAGCAAGTATTTTGATTTTCTTAATTTATGAGTCTTAAGTCCCTACTTGCTCTCTTTACTAATTTTAGTGTCCCTACAAAGAGCAAGACTGTCTTCCTGTCCCAGAATGAGTTGTGGTTCTCCCACTCATAACCTTTAGTCCTGGCTACTTTTTCTCTTCTCCATTTTTCCTTGTCTACTTTAGGACTCTTCCTCCTCCACACTGCCTACATGTAAAGAAGGAACTTATTAATAAACAGAGAAAACAGGAAATATTCAAATATTCATGTAATAGTAAAATAAAACACAGTAAGTAYTTCCAGTATGTAAGAGTACTATTCTAAACACTTGACAGGAAATTTAGAGTTTTTTATTCAGAAGAAAATGCAGTCCAGAATTAGACAGAGTAAAATGCAAAAAATTGGCCAAATTGCACCCAATATGTTCTAAAAACAGTGAAACCTTTCATCCAGAAACGTTCAGAAGTTCCGTTTCACATCTGTCCAAAATGGAGATCACTGGCCACATGAAAGAGCCTCAAAGCTTTGCAGTGAGACAATGAGATCACAGCCAATAGCACTGCAAAGAGGATTCTATATTCAACAGCTATAATGCTAGTCAGGACATTTTAATTTTATTAAAAATACACACATTTTGTTTCTATTTTAAATTCAAAGATTGGTTTTAATTACTTATCGACAAGACATAAACACTTCTTGTTAGGTCAGTAACTGAGGAAGCAATGAGCTTCCTCAGTGGGGTGCATACAAGACAATTTGCAGAACCTCACAACATGGAGATTTGGAGGTTTGCCTCAAGCACTCCTGCAATGTCTGTTCCCACTAGCGAATTTCTTTTGATGACATATCATTTTAGAAAACAACAATTTAAGTTCTAGTACTATTCCCAAATGTCCAGATTCTCATCYATACTCAGTAGTCTCCACTCCTCATTCTAATAAGGAGTGTTCTCATCATCCAAACTCATAAAAAACTCATTTCTGCTGTGTCAGAAATTGATTTTTGACAAAGAAAATTTCTGCTTGGTATAGGAAAAGGGATCCATTTTTACTGATCAGTGTTGTTTTCATGTTCCATACACAGTTAATTGTGTAACTTGAAAATTAATGACATTTTAGTTTCTCTACAAAGAGCTGTGTTGGCAATAACTTCCACCTAGCATTAACTATCCTCTCCTATAATAAGATAGGAGAAATTATTCTATTTCTGACAAAAACTTGTCAGTTTTTTCATTCTAGTGAGGACAGAAAATGAGGGATGAAGGAGAAGTACACAGAATGAGAGTAAAAGAAAAAGAAGATTTTGTACGCAAATGCTTTCTGGAAAGCCCAGTTGACCACAAATAGGTAAGGCAATTTTCTACAAATATTATCAAGGGGCCAGTTTATTATTTAACTGCCAGTTTAATTATGAAGCAGACCATAGAGAAGTGAAGAATAAAGKGATTTCAACTGTAACTTTGCAAAACATTTTGTCATGAATTACATAAGCATTTTGGAGGATGCAATAATATTCCATCCCCTCAATGAAGCATTCCTCTGCCTCAAGGGAGGGCTTGAAATAGTGGTCAAGGATTTGCAGAAGTGACAGAGTCATGCTGCAGTTATCTGAAAACCACCAGTCCTGATGTTCTTGTCTAATACAGTTTCATATCCACTTCAGTCCCCATGCCTGTTAGAACACAGGCAGCCTGGCAGCTAACTACAGTTCCTAAGTGAGCTCTAGATGTACAGCATCTCTGCCCTACTCTYGATTGTTCATGGCTCATTAAAGAGATTTTCCAGCACTGTTACTGTTCTAATTTAGAATCATGTCAAGGCTGACTAAGCTCTGAATGAAACCCTCATCTTCAGGCCCAAAAAAACCCTATGCTAAGTGTTACAACTGCAGCTGGCACAGGCTGCAAACACATAATTCACAGGGGTTTCTTGAGTGATATGTTACAGTCGAGGACAGGAATTTCAAAATACTAGCTAATATTTAAGCACTTGGAAGTTCTTCAGGCATGGTAATACATGTCACTTTGACATCTTCAGGGATGAACGTGTTCTTCCCTTTTTCAATTTGCTGCTTGTTAAATTCTAAAGAAGTAAACAACAAAAGAATCACCCAACTCATTACCATAAGGAAATAATATTCTTTGATCAAGTACCTGATATTTTAGTCGTGAACTGATTTGTTATTGGAGGTCCAAAGCCTTTAGCTGTGCTGGCTCTGATGGTGAAAGAGTAGGTAGTGCCAGGATACAGTCCAAAAAACAGATAGTGCGTTTCATTTCCTAGCTTTGACACTCGTCCACTTTGATTGGATAAATCTATTTCTGGGTCAAAGGAACTGACTGCCTTGTAGGTGATCTGAAAAAGAATAAGAAAGTTATAAACTGCCTTGAGCAGATGGACAGAGATTGCATCTTTATCCAGTAAACCCTTCTGATGTATGCGCTGTCAGACATTTTATGATAAGCTATCTTACTCTCTTATACTCTACAAATCCCGAATCCCAGGAAGGAGCACAGGAACTGAGTCGTAACTTGTGTGAGTTATTACTTTTAGAGATATAGAGACTTAGAGGCAGCTAGATTACAACTCTAAAGGATGGGTTCAGGCTTACGTTAATTCCTTCAAGATGCTGCCTTTAACAGTGTCACATTTTGAATTAATCTTAATGTTGGTTTTGATCAGAACCAGTAACAAAACCAATACAAACAGGTAAAAACTGAGAAGTGACCAAGATGGAGTGCAGCCCCCCATTTCCAGCTGACTTTACTATACTTACACTTTGCCCTGAATGAGGTTATCTGTAAAAGCTGATAAGGGCAGCTTAAGGCAAATTTTTCAGAAATTGGGTAAAGCTTCTATTTCAGTCTGAAGCTTAACTATTACAATTGCTAATTTGGATTTTTTCAGGTTATTATATTGTACCTAGGTCAGATTCTCATTCGGAGGGAAAAAAAGATAAGTGTTAAGTAATATATGCAATGTATATTGTATCCTCAGTTCCTTCTTTGATTCAAACAGTATTTTTAGTTTTCATTAGAAAAGTTAATGTAAGTTCACAGTAAAACTTGATCCAGACTTCTTCTATTAATTACTGATTTCTATGCACTGTAATRAGAATTTAAAAATATGAAAGCCATTTCAAAATATGAAAGCTATTAAAAAATAGAAAAGTAAAAATGATTCACCCCTCCTTTTGCTTTTAAAGTTTCTTTTTCCTGTGAATAATTCCAAAACTCTTATTATATAAAGTGATAATTAACATTCTTTTTGCTAAACTTATTCAATATAATTTTAATTAAGAGGACCCATAATACAGTACATAGACAGATCCAAGTGTCGATGTTACACACCTTAAACACTTGAGATTTCCTAAAACCTCTGACCTAATGAAAATTGATTTTTATATGAGCCATCTAATATAACATCAATGAAGTGCTGAAAATTAGTAATAAAAACTTTCATAGTATTCAGATAAACCCTGACCTTATTACAGTAGATACAGGCATATCCTCTACAAATCCTCAACCATAAACTGAACTCAAAGTACCTTAAAAAGCACCCAACATCCCCTTCTAATTCTATCAGATGACAGAAGATTAAACCACCAACTGTCTGAACTTTTATCAGTAAAGAAATTTAAGGTTAACATATTGCTCACATGAATCTCCCTATCTCAAGACAGCTGATGGAGTCATGTGTGTAGACACACTTCAGGATGAACTGCCTGCATACAGTGGGTGTACTCCTCAGCAGTGGAATTAGGCATGCAGGCATGCTCCTAAGTAGAAATCAGATCCACCATCGTGTGCTTCTATGCACATAAATCTAGCAACAGTAATGACATTAACACTTATTTAAAACATCCTGATCCCTGAACACAGGCAACTGTCGTGGTAGCTAGAAAGTTGTTAGCTTTACAAAAAATCAATTCATACTTTTTCATAACATTTTATCCTCTTAYAATAAAGTAGTTTTCAAAACAGTATCAATAGGTTACCATTCAATTTAACTTTTCTTTCACACTGTATTTAGGTGGGTTTTTTTTAAACAAAGCATTTCAATACCAATTTTGTAGTAAGGTCAGGTAAGAAGCTTAACAGTGATTATTGTCTGACAGCTTAATCTGTGCAGTCTTTTGTCAATTTTTCTAAGAGGTATTCAGGCAGAGCTTCCACATGAGAAAAAGAAGTAATTTTTAGACATCTAACAACATACAATTTTGTTGAATTTGCATTTTAAAAAAGCTAGATTTTTAAAAATTATGCCGGCTTGTTTCTATTACAATGGGCTTCCTATAATGAGGCTGATCTAAATGTGGCACTAACTGAAACCACTGTCTTATTTCTCTAATTTTTTTAAGGAATTTACTAAGATCTATCTTTCAATCTTCTATCTATACTAGATAGAATTTTATATCTATAAAATTCTATCTATACTAGATAGAATGCTATATCATGGTTCTAGATACAGCAGGTTCTTAAAGTTGGTAACTTGAGGACATGCTGGGTCCTGTGTAATTCACTACTACATCGTATTTCGTTTTAAATGGCTACTGTTTTTAAAATTAAGTTAATTTTACACAAATTGTAAAAACACATTGATTTTTTTATGATTATGCATTTTGGAAAATCAAAACTATACATGAAATGTGGCAAATTTCTAGATACCTCATACAGAGTAATCACACCGTATGTTTGCGCTGGCTCCCTCCACTGAAGAAAAATCTTCTCTTCAAAGGTACTCCCTTGAATGGATTCAAGCGGCACAGCACTAGGGACTAACAAATTAAAAAAAAAGAAATGGTTTTAAGAAAAATCTCAGAAGGACATGCTCTGTTTAAATATTTGTACTGCTGAGGCATAAAAACCATCCCACCATAATTTCCCCAAAGACCGAAGCAAAGGCTAGGGTAGCTCAGGAGAAGAACGATTTATTTAACAAGACAGCGCCATTATTTGTCACCTTCAGTGAAAAAAAATAGTGAGCATCACACATTTCCTGTAAACTCCTACTGATAATTAAAAAATAGGACAAATAAACTTTTTATAAGGTAAAATATACACAGGTAAACACAAGTAAACAAGTAAAATCTACTTGTGATACCTACTTATCAACAGTGTTACTTCCCACATAGTAAGTAGAAAACATATTAAACATTCATATAGGAAAATGGACAAGCATTGAATAAAAAGTATAGTTTCACAGAAAAGTTATACAGGAAAGATGAGCCACATATTGCATTGAATAACAATGCTCACTGACAGCAGGACTGAAAACTGASAACAGGAGGGACATAAGAGAAGTACGAAATAGTCAAAGTAAAAATCTGACATAATTTTTTCTTGAAAGTCTCTTAATGTGGGAGAAMAGACATGTGAAGAGTCAGGGATGTCAGAAGGTTCTGATGAAAGCTGTGCAAAACTGCTCTTAGGTAGGAAACTTGTGTTTCCCATTTGTTCTGCAACCACTGCCTTATTCTAAAGACAATGCCATTTTTAGAGGAGATGTGTAAACAGCAAGTAGACGTATTATCTGTGATTTTACTTTTTAACAACTTTGCTAAAGTGCATAATGCAAAAGAAAAAAACCCTGAAAAATGCACGCAGGACTGTTGTGAAGCAACAGGCATTATGGCATTAGTACTTCGACACAGACTCCATGTGAAAATCCAACAGAAAGATTCTGATTTTCTACTTGTCAMAGAAAGAAGGTGGAAGCCACTTGCTGCAGTGAAATAATTTCTCAGACCCCTTCCTGAGATTTACTCAAATGGTTAAGGAATAGAAAAATCTGCAAGCAAGACATTTGGTGACTCCTTCCKGTTGGCACTTTTGGTACAGAACTTCCTCTGTATTTCTGCTACAGAACTTCTACTGTTCCATGCTGTTGCTGCGGGAGTTTATAAGGTTTAAGGCTTTTTGATCACCTCTCCATAGCTCTCCAGAGAGCTCCTTGCTCTACCAAGTGGAAGCTCCAAGGGCACAGGCTCTGAACTGTGTTGGTACCAGTCCTGTGTGCACCAGTACAATGACACCTTTAGGGCAACCTTAATTCTGGGCACTAAATCTTGTTTCCAAGTAGGAGAACTGGCAAAAGTCATTTGGAATAATGAGATTAATGATTTATGTGTAAAGGATGAGGAACTAAATATAGTGTAAATAAGCTGGAAGTAAAGAAAAGCAGTGTGATAACCTCTCAAATTACCTGAAGGTCATAAACCCCAAGCAGCTGTGCCATACAGGGCAGGTTTAAACACTGGCTGAGGTCACCTAGAGATGTACTCAAACTCAACTGTAYGAGGCCTTCAGCAATCTGCTACCATGTGATCTTCTGTGAGCAGAAGGTTGGACTAAATGAGCTCTGGAAGTCCCTTGCAACCAACAAGATTGTGTGGTTTGAAAAATTATGATGATTATTTGGGTCAGTATGTTAACTTTTAGACTTATACACCTCACAGAATGTGTACAGTACACTAAAAAGTTGTAATTTTTTTTAAGGTATTCTCTCAGACAGTGATACTGKTTTTTTAATAGGTCCTGAAATAAGTTCCAGACGGACAGGAACAAGAAATTTTACATAAAACACATAAACATCCCAGACAACATTAAGCTCTTTAGCACTGTCATCCTACAATTGAACTGAATTAAATTTAGAGCATGACAGCACAGTTAATTCTAATTAAACATTTCTTTTTGTTAGCTATGCTTTGCTGAAAATGTTGCATTAGTAACTATATATTCCTAAATTGTTTAATTTATTCCCTCATATATTTTGATTAGAAATTAGTACTACATAAAACCAATACAGCATGTATAAAATAATTTAATAGGCTTAAATGACAGACTTCAACTATTTATTAYAAAAGGAGCTCATCACTGCTGAAGTTTTTACTAGAAATATTTCCATCATGTTTTAAGGAAATCCATCACTGATCAGGAAGAAAATACAAATCCATTCCTGTTCAGATTTCAGATGATAAAAATGGAAGGTAGACAGATCTGTGATAAAAAGCAATGCCAAGTCATTTGACAAGGTTCCTTTGAACTGTATGCATTTAAAAGAACCAAAACCAAGGTCAAAAAACTAAGGTATTTTTGTAAGGGGCTATATATCAGCACAGAGTGTTCTGGAAGGGTGAAACTGATTCCTGGTGCACCAATCTACAAGACCAATTCTACAAGGAAGTTGCATTTTGGTATTGTAGCTAACAGAGCTGCAGTTAACTCTCTGCAAGTGTAATCAAAATAATATSACAGAAGACTTGAGAGGAAGGTATAACCTTTTCATGCAACATTATTAGAGCATTGCAGAGACACATTACCCAATTCTGCTGTCTCTGMCTCAGAAAATAACATTAGCTAATTACATTATTTATTAATAATGAAAATAGAATATTTTTTTTAAAAAAGAGATCTGAAAACCCATGGGAATTGAAAATTATTAAAAGGAAGGGAATATCTATATATTTCAATGCCTGTATATGGAATATAGTGTCTGAATTAGCATCTAACAGCATCTCGTAGTTAGAAAGCCAAAGACAGAGAAGCTGAAACTGTAAATCAAGAACAAATATTTGGCGCAGAGCACACCACTCAGTAGAGGAGCTTCCATGAGGATACTGCTGAAAATCACCCGGAATTTCTTCAAACCCATACTGGAACTTTAAAGAGGCAGAACATAGTTCAAGCAGAAGCTACAAATCTAAGAATGAAATTATTAAACTAYAGTGGGATGTTACAGGTTATATGAAAGATCACTCTAATAATGGAGCTTTACTAAAATTGGTGAGGTTGGTGGAAAGGCTGTTACAAATTTTAGTGAAAGTAGAACATGCTCTTATACAGAAAATTCATACTATCATGTCATGTACCATGTATATGCATATACAAAAACTCACCATCTTCATCAGTTTGCACTACGAGTTCTTGGCTTTCTTTCCGTCCTTCAGGATTCATCAACACTAAYTTGATGCTGACATTTGTGTATGGTGATAGGTTGGTAATTGTGTGCTGGGGATGGGAACTTTCTGTATCCCAGCTGACCTCCTCTCTCACTTGCTCCTGTCCTCCAGCCTGGTAGCGGTAATGGACTGTGAGGTTGTAGCGATGGCAACGTGTGACATTATATCCAAAGGGCTCCCAGCAGATGGTGATCTGCCTCGATTTGATCTCCACAACCTCCAGTCTTCGGGGCCCACGCATGGGATCTGCAAAATTACCAACACAATTCTGCTGTGAATACTTATTCATATTAGAAAATTGACGTGAGAAATAAGTTGTACAATTCTGCAAGTACGCCAGACAAGCAGAAACAGAAATCCATTGCTGTACAGAATCGCAGTATAATAGAAGTATCATATTATTTCCCTCTGAAAAAGCAGGGGAAAATGGAGAAATGAATGAGAAGTGTCTGCTGAAAAATGAAGTGCAAACAAAACACTAGAAAGTTCTTATGATTCAACTCAAATTGCATGATACAGCTGAAATGACGCTTCTATAACTATTTGTTGCTTGCAAAAAGYAAGCATGTCCAATTTCTTTTGCACAAGTTATTTGTATTAACACTTTTAGAGCAAAAACCTGTACAAAACAAATATCTAAAAAGATAATGTAATTTCAGAGTAAACTTGCAAATATGTGTTGATTTTCTTGCAGGACTGATTATACAAAGTCTAGATGGCTCTTCTTTAACCCATTTCTTATTAATTTGTTTTTAAGTTAGACTGAATGCAATTATGCAATCTCTATTTTTCCAGGACAGTAAGTTAATATTCCAATTTCCTTAAACTAGACCATAGGGTTTTTTCCACAAATACGYTAGCTGTTAATAGTGCAAATACCTYAATTTCTTACAGTGGTTTAGCAAAGATACAAAATAAACAAGATATTCTCCTGCATGTTTTTCTAGAGATCTCCTAGYTGAAAATGAGCCATCAATCAAAACTACGAAAATATATATACAAGCACCAAAGATTGTGGTTGATAAACTGGTTTTTACAGATGGATCCGGGAAAACCGGAAATGCAGCTGTGGCTTGGAGAAAGGATGATCACTGGGAATATGAGACAATGATTCAGCAGGGATCTCCTCAACTGGTTGAACTTTTTGCTGTTCTTTTGGCTTTTATTTCCTGGTTTTGTAAATATAGTTACTGATTCCATTTATGYTGCCAATTTGCTTAAGCATTTAGATCAAGCAGTGTTGTATAATATTCAAGAGAAGCCATTGTTTCTTATGTTGGTGAAGTTATGGACAGTTATTGGTGCTTGAAAACATCCTTACTTCATCATGCACATTTGTAGCCATACATCATTGCCAGGATATTTTGTTGAAGGCAATGCCTTTGTAGATTCTTTAGTAGCTGCTGCTGCAATCAAAACTGTACCCAATGTGTTGCAGCAGGCAATTTYATCTCATCAATTTTTTCATCAGAGTGCTCAAGCTTTACAGCAGCAATTCAAATTGTCTCCTGGTGAAGCAAAATCAATTCTTTCTTCTGGTCCTGACTGTCACATGACTCATGTCACTCAGTATTATGGTACCAACCCTAGAGGTCTTTCTGCGTTAGAAGAATGGCAAACTGATGTTACTAAAATGCCAGAATTTGGTCGCTTTAAGTATGTTCATGTTGCAGTTGATACTTTTTCTCATGCAATGGTTGCTTCAGCATTCACAGGAGAAAAAACTCATGATGCTATTCGTCATTTTTATCATGCCTTTTCTATTCTAGGTGTTCTGTGTCACGTAAAAACAGATAACGGCCCAGCATATGCTTCGCAGAAAATGCAAGCATTCGTTCATGCTTGGGGCATTGAGCATTCAACAGGCATTCCACATGTCCCCACRGGCCAAGCAATTATTGAAAGAGCTCATGGACTTCTTAAACGTAAGGTTCAAAAACAAAAAGCGGGAATGCAACAGGAGTCACCTCAARTGAGATTAGATAAAGCTGTTTATGTGTTAAACTTTTTGCGTCCCCTACCTGACTCACAGTTATCTCCAAACTTTTACAATTTTTCTTCTTTGAATTCTAAGCAACCAGATTTCCGTAGAAATGTTAAGGTATGGGTCAAGGATTTGATTACTGGTATGTGGTCTGGTCCAGAGGAACTAATAACCTGGGGGAGGGGTTATGCTTGTGTTTTGACAGATAATGGTCCTCGATGGGTTCCTGCTCGCTGTGTTAAACCTTACCTAGAGCGCGCGGGAAAGAACAGGATGGATGGTCCCGCAGCTGAAGCAGAACATGCGGATGACACAGGCTAAGACCATATATCAGTACTTAAAGATGAACGAAGGACAGGAACAACTGTATTAAGAATGGGAATTTTGCTGATGGTTGTGATTGTTGTTTTGTGTGTCCCGTCTGCTTGGATTTTTGCAAAGGGCCCTGCAAAAATCTATTGCAACCGTATTTACAGTTCAAGAACAAAAAGGGGGAATTGTGAAAGGGGCTAACAGCGGGCCTGTTAGCTAAAGGAGCGAGAAGAAGCCGAGAAGTAAGAAGAAGCTGATAAGAAGCTCTCTCCAAGGCTGTAACCAAGGAGACCAAGAGAAGAAAGATAAGAGAACCTTGCAGCTGGACRAAGTAATTTTAGAAAGTTAGTTGAAGTCACTATAACTTCTCACCAATAGAATCATGTTGACTTATTGTGGCCAATATTTAGGGTAGAAGAAGCATAAACAATTGGAAAGTGTATAAAAGTCAGCCATGCTCAGTAATAAAGAGTTGCCAACTGAGACTGCTTGCAGTCTCTGCTTTGTGTCGTGACTGCCTCGACAGCGACAATAAACCTAAATTTTCTTCAATCYTATTGGTCCCAGCAACTGAGATGGAAAAGTGAGTTAAAATTACCACCATATTACAGCAGAGCCACTGAGCTGATAGCCCCCCATATTTTCAAAACACTGTCATTAACAGAGCTATTATACATACTTAGCAATAATCTGGGTTTTTTCATATTCGAGTCCTCAAAAAGATTAAAGACAATGTCAGGTTTTATCCACTGCTTCACTAGTTAAACACTTAGAAGACTTTTAATGAGTTAGAAGACTCTTATACGTAAACAAATTAATATGCATCTTCCTCCTTTTATGTTTATTAATCAACATGTCTTCACTAGGAATGTTCTAAACAATTTACACAGGATTTCATCTTTTTACTTTTTAACAGAATCCCTGCATGCTTGAAATATTTGTTCAAAGATGTYATTCATCTTAACTCCTTGAAGAAAAGGTGTTAAGAAATTGCTTGTTCTAATATCTACAAAGCAGGTTATTTTTTCTCCTTTTAAATCATCCAGCTGTTTTTTAATTTTTTTTAAATTAATTTTCACTGTCAAACAATGTTGATAATCAGTATAGAATATTTGGCAATTGGTGAAAAACAAACCAAGTACTAATCCTAGTCTCCTTTCTAATGACTTGACTGAGAGGTAAAAATGTCCCCATTAAGGATAAATCGCTATTGAGCCATTTATCTGCTTCCATGCTCAGGCATCCCAGCTAAGAATTTTGGTATCTGGGGGCTTTGCCACATTTCTATTGCTACAACCATTAAAATTGATATGAAGTGAACCTTAAAGACTGGCATATGGACTCAGTAACTTCCTAAACATTTACTTCTGTGCAGTTCAGACATGAACTTCATGGAAAATGAGTTTTCCTRTTTTGTTTTTTAATTTCATTCCAGTTTTCTGAGAATTTCTTGTTTTAGGTGAGATGATGAATAGCAAAGGACATTTGAGAGGTATTGTGTAACTGTAATTGTATCTGAATGGGCTAAATAGAAATAAAAACCAAAAAATTTGAGGTGACCCTGACATACAACATTAAACAACTGAACAAAGCTCCTGGCYGCAAGAATATGGAACAGCCTGCTTAGTTCCACAGTGGGCACATCAGAAAATTCACAGGGGAGCTGAGAAATCATTTTATTAGAGACATAAACCTAATTCATAGCACTTCAGAAGAGAAATTGAGTGGCTGTACAAAATACCTGGATCAAAACCTATCCAAGATTTCTGCCCAGGAGGAAGGTATTCTTATRTCATGTTACCTTAATAAAAAGTACAAGTTAGCCCTCTAGTTAAATCTATGAGAATGACAGATACATTTTCACCTCCAACAAAAGAGACAAGGGAAAGAAGAGTTTAGATTGTAAAAGACAGAGACAATACAGCTTCCTTTGATATTCAAAGGACAAAGCTCATCAGACAAGGCCAATACCGTGGCTGCTTTGGCTCCYGACTTGATTCTGTAAACCATAGCATCAGATGGGTATACAGCTCATATATATTTTCCTACCATTCATTCAGAGATTACACAACTAATAGGGCTCTAACGAACCCTGTYGTTAATGAGTACTTTAACAGCCCTACTTTTAACAAGAAAAAAAAAAGGCTAAGGTGACAATGGAATTTTGGGATGAAAAAAACCATGTGGCTCAAAAGAGCCCTGAAAAATAGCAGTTAGTGCAACAAAAGCTAGAAATCTAAGTTTCCATTTGATCAATTTAGCAACTAAATTGAATTTCTCTGGTGGTACCACTGTGTATGACAGAGGAAATATTTCACAGAATAGAATCACAGAATCATCAARGTTGGAAGAGATCTTTAACATCATGAAGTCCACATGTCAATACAGCACTGTCACTGTAACCCATAAAACACTAAACCACTTCACCCAATGCTAGATCCAGATTCATCTTAAGCACCTCTAAAGATTGTCACTCCCAACACCTCCCTGGGCAACCTATTCTGATGCCTGACTACCCTAACTGTGAAAAAAAAAATTTCTGATTATCGATCTGTCTATCTATCTATCTATCTGTCTATCTATCTATCTATCTATCTTTAATGTAATATGGGTCTGAGAGCACAGTACATCATTTCTAATATACTGGAAGGTATATGCTCTTCATCAGGAAGGACAGAGGATACTTGGGGAAAGGAAAATGCTAAGCAGCACTAAAAGAATGACAGCTAATGATGGTGATTTAAAAGGSAAAGCTCAATTAATTACTGGGGCATGATGACTTAATTTAGTTGATTTTATCTTCTGAAGGATTTATCACTTTCCCAATTTTGGTGAAGTTGRTGAGTTCTGAACTGTAAGTGGAGAAGTAGGCATACTTCGGGGATGCTGCTATTGTGCTCAGGRGACTTGCACTAACTATCCCTGTGAAGTGGAAGGCTGTCATCCCAGCAATGGTCTGTTGTTACCTTGCACCAGGTATGGTAAGTGATAGCTACACAGAGAAGTGTCATTTYACAGTGCTGCTGATCACAGCTGAAATCACACATTTCAGAGCAGAAGAATAAGGAGTTCAACAACCACACCAACTGTATTATATACAACATATGTACTTCATAGCATGAGCGCTATTTGCTAAGCCTTGGTCTCCTCCTTACTTGGCAAATGCCCACCTGCAGAGGTTACGCAGTCAGATCTCTCCATCCACTGCAGTTTTTTAAGTGAACCGAGCCTCTGCTGCTCCTCAGTWCTCCAGCTATTTTCTTATGCCTTACTGGTACAAATCATGAGGCAAACGGGGAAAATGAGGCCGTCCGATTTGTAAGGGTAGAGGTTTTCCTCCCAAAGGAGCACACTGCCTGTCAAGCCTGAAGCTTAGCCAGCTAGTTCTTTCCCCATTCCCCTGCTGGTGCCTGCAGCATTCTTCATACTGCTCTCCTTCTGCCAGGTTCAGCAGGGAATCAGGCAGTGAATTCTGACAGTCGCAGCTCTGACCCGAGGGACCAGCAAGCTTGGTTCTAGCCCCTGGCATTTTAGCATCCCATTTAATCGGTGATCTTGGCTCCTTCTCTGCTCCACTCTGTTTTCCTGAGAATATGGAGCACAGACTGACAGACAGGATCAATTTCCACTGCAGCTGCAATTCACAGCTCATTTCTCTGGAACTCCATTCTTTACCTTTTACCACAAGTACAATGCTTTTTCAGAAACTCAATTTTAGAATCACAGAGACATTTAGGTGTATTCTTAGCATCCTGTCACTGATCATCAAAACTTGTGTTTAAGATGAAAATTCAAGACTGGAAGTTTTGTCTTTTCATCACAGCCTGCACAGACCTACTGAGATAAGAACAAGAAAGCATTTTCTGCCACTCCATGGTACACCAGTAGMTCCAGACATCTGGTCTGTGTTAGATACTATTTGAAAGGCACCTAACAATAGGAATTAAGAATTTATTTCTTGTCCAGGCAAACTATCAGTGGAATTTAGCTATGCAACAACTCTCAGGACTAAAACTTCAGGTCAGATGCTATTGTCCTTCCACAAGGACAAGAAGCATGGGATAGACAGAACAGGAAAATAAACAAATATAGGATGAGAACTGAATATTTAAGATATTATCCACAAAACAGCTTTTTAAAACATAATAGTTAATTGATGATAATTAAAAGTAAAGTCTTCACGGACTGCCTAAGCAGTCTTGCTCAAATCACTTAACATCTTTTCACATCAATTCCCTCTGAGTAAAGTGCGAGCCACAGTACTCTAGCATCAGTATCCGGTGGTGCCACAGAGAATTTCATGAATGTCTGCAAGGAATGTGCAGGTTACAGCAGTGGAGACCACCTACAGGGGAACAGAAAACATGGCTTGTGAGCCAGCTGCTATCAAAGTAACAACATTTGGTTTGTTTCTAGAAAACAAATCTCTGTGTTTGTCTACATCTACAGTCAACACCGAACAAGAATATAGGTAAAATATTTGACTTGTTTGGCCTGTCCTCACTTGATTTGAAATCTAATCTACACATGACTAACAATTTGAGGTTGGTTACAAACTTGGTAAGACAGTGCTGTAAAAGATCACATTCATCTGTGATGGTGTGATTTCTACATTGTTACTACTCTTCATCTGAGTTCTTCAACAACAGATTGAAGTTCAAAAAGAGCTCTTTGCTCCAAATGCCACATGATTTATCTGACCTGATAACAGATCAGGGTTTTTCGAATTCCAGTTTGCCAAAAACTGCAGAATGCAGTTGATGAAAGAAACAATGAGAAAGATTTTGGGTGGTKCAATTTCACACTTTTTAGCACATTTTTATTTCAGTCAGATTTGTTAATACAAAGAACTGCTTTGTAGTTAGGATTAGAGGAAGAAAAAGAACACTTTAACCACATGATTTTTCATACTGTCCATTATTTGAGTTATAAAAGAAAGTATTCAAACAAAGAGAGGGCAAACAAAGAAACAAAGGGACAAATGTCTCATGAACAGAATCAAAATCCTAATATGATGATGGTGGTGTGATTGTACTGCCTAGTCCCACTATTTTAAAACGAAAACAAAGGCTAAGCTGCCAGTGTGCACAAAACTGTTAAAGATCCACAAACAACCTTTGAGTTAAGAGCAGCACATTAGAGGTCAGTCATTTTACTCATCTAAGAGCACAGCATGTTCAGGAAACAACCAAAAATGTTAAAAACCAGCACAGAATAATTGCAAATTTGTGAAACACTGGTGTCAYATGAAATATCTCTACTTCCTGTCGTGGAGCAGCCACCAACATTGATAGCAACAGTTACTAAGGTTATCCAGGTAAATGCAAAAGACCACAGAAGACACCCAGCATCTCCTGGAAAGWTTCCAAATCATCGTATTTAAAATTCTTACCAATATTTCATACTACTAACTGATAACATTTCCAAAAGAATATGTTTCTACTTCTGCAAAACCAGATGCCTCCTGCAGAAAAGCAGCCCTTCTGACACTTTAAAAAATGTTGGGATGCAAGACCTACAGAGTTTCAGCACTAATGAAAGAAAGAACAATGAGACAGCAAAACTGAAATGGCAGTCACCTGCAATGCCACAGAGGAAGGAATAATAAGGTTTTCTTATATATATAAAATATATGCTGAAAGCTAGACTACGAATGCTTGTGCCAATTCTGAGCAAAATGACTTCTCATTAATTTTATTATTATTAGAAATATTTTCTTATTCTTGATTATATTCTTTCAATTATATTGTCTTCCACAGTCACAATGCCATCGAAAGAAGATGAACAGAAGGATGTACATACTCTAAAGGCAGTGTACTAGCTTTGASCAGTAGCCTGTGGGGATCGTTCTGCACCCTCGTTATTGCAGACTAAAGAGCACTGAGAAGCAGGAATAAGCCTTCTGCACACATTTTCCCCAGCACCTTTACTTTCATGATCAGCGTCCACAGGGTCACACAATGGTCAGAGAGAAGGTATCAACAGGACTACAATGAAGTAAAAAAMCAAAAATCTCAGTGCACCTGCTACCACAGACAGTTTTCTTTCTCTGGACTAAAACAYTTCCCCATCATCTGAGAACTGGAAGATTCACATTTGGAGCATGTGCCCATACTCAGCCTCTATTTCCTGGTCAAGATGCCAACAGTCTACCAGCTGAAAGAGTAAAGCCAGCATCTCCCAAACTGCCGTGCTGCCAGAATATTACAGCTAACACCATTCTTCTTCAGCATGGAACCAGATGCTTCCACTGATTTTATGATATACTTTAAGTAATGTGTAGGTAAACCTTATGTATCKGTATCAGGCATGACAAAAGCATGTTCTCCCAGTTTATATCCAAAGAAACTCAAACTCAGAAAAAACTGAATTGCCTGCTGAAGGTTGCAGTGCATCAGTAAAAGCCATGCAATCCTACTTCTCAGTCTCATTTCTAACCCATTAGAACACAACACYAGAACGTGCTTTTTTTCCTCTGTACTTTGTGGCCAAAAGAAGTTAGTTCCAAAATGTGTGAGCTCAGAAAACAATAAAATACTCACAGCAACAAAATGAATAGGCCATGTTCTTATAGTAAGCCAGCTTGAATCCTCACTCACTTCACAAATTCAAATGTGAGATAWAGTAGAAATCTACTTTTACCAGGAAGGATCCTAAATACTAGCATCATATCATCACTAAGAGAATTTTTTCTGTGCTATTTCTAGATGAGACACAAGCTAAAACACAGGAATTGTTGGGAGGGAACCATAATATTTAGCCAACTATAGAAGAWTAATGGAGAGCAAATTCTAATAAGCATCTAAGGCATCAGCTCACTGCTTACAAAAAGTAATTGTAGCTGTTGCTTGAAACCAGATCAGGAATTTGATTTAAGCTTTTAGTAATATATTATCACAAGCACTTGACACAGAAACATGAATGAGTGATAAAATCATGCATGAGAAATTTTCTTAACTTTTTATTTCTTCTCCAATTCATGGCTACACATATTGTATGAGGCCTATGTCATCAGGCTGACATTCACAGTAGCAAAATATATTRGTCTAATCATCAATAACACCTTTTTAATCATCTATTACATCCTTTTAAAGGTAATAACATTTTGAAATGTTGGTTTCTATACAGTATTTTCTTTCTRGAGAGGGCTGATATGATCAGTTCACTTTATAGTAAAATTTAAATCAGAACCCATGTAAATGGAATCTAATATTTCTTTATGTTGTCATTTTATAGGCATACTCTGAATGGTAAATCATTTAAATTCTAATACATTTAAATAAGGTATGAAAAAAAACATCATTTGATACATTTTTGTCAAATTACCTACATTACCTGATTACTCCTCCCYAATCAAAATCAGATTTTAAGTATGAATGATACAAACAAGATTACATTCCAAATCTGCAACACAGATTTTAGTTGCTTGTTTAAAATGACATACCTAGCTATTCAGTAATCACTTTATAATAACCCCTTTCATTCCTAAATCTTCTTAGCCATCAGCCACTAGTGAGGAAAATGCTGGCAGTGGTTTTTACAACTACACATTAGTTTAATATTTCATGACAAGCTAATTCTACAGAGTTTGAAAGACAGACAAGTATGTGTTCTTAAGATATTCTTTCTTTTGCATGAAGAAAGCACACATCTAACTGAGGAATGAAAAACAGAGTGCAGACATATACTTTCCACTTCACACACATGGCAGTAACAACCTATCCCAACTTCACCTCAGGAACTGCCATGAATATGTAAATCAAGAATTAAAAGGTGGTGACAAATAACCCTCGGAAGAATTAYCATGGTAAGATGGCAAATAAAGCGCCTATTTCTGGTAGAAGGTACCTTTGGTAGATCTACATTTGATAGATGCTGGATGAGAATGTTTTTTGAGGAAAACTGAAATCAAATGAGCTGTGATGTGTACACAGTCCCTCTCGATTGAATCTATCACAGGCATTTAAACTTAACCCTTTGAGTTACCACATGACTGCTTTACAGTGTCATTATTGTCCTTTCCTATTACTTCTCCATTGTTTTTAACACATCATCATCTGCTGATCTAACACAGACATATTTAGGCAGACATGCATCTCCACACCTGTGGCACCTTTCAGAAGCTGGCACAGACTCACAGACCAATTTATACAGAATGCAGATCAGATGCTGCTCATATTTGAGAAGATGCAGGCAACACAAAGGAACCTGAAGGCCTGAGGAATAGCTTTTGTGGCCACCTCCTTCACACATTTATCACAACACAGAACTGTGYTCAGGGAATGTAAAACCATCTGGTTTCATGGGTTGATACATAAACTTTCAGATATATTAAGGAATGGTGCAGGTGGATGGCTATGATTAAGCATATTCATGAGAACAACAGGCACAATTTGACCACACACTGTAAACAGGGGAAATTACATTAATGCAACACACCGTCTTCTATTCACTGCTCAAAAAATGCAAACCCAGGAGAACATTATAAACATCTGGAAGTTATAGTGTTAGGGAAGAATTCAGAAGAATTTTTCTAACCTATTTTCCTAGAAATGGCTGGAATACATCTAGGGCATTGTAAGATGCTAAACCATTCTCTCCATATGCTAATAAGATACATGTATTTTTTACAGTGTCCCAATCACCTTCTGACTGTGACTAGTATTAATGGCAAAGCCATACACTGTTGCTCTGCTGTGTGACAGATTAGCATGCTCAAACTCCTTACATCTTCAGTAGAGCTGCCTGAGTTACCCCTAAAGCCAACCAGAGAAAAGATAAACCATTGTGTAAATTAGTGAAGGTTTCAGCTGTTCAATACCTGCCCTGAAAGCAGAAGCCCAGAGACTGTTTATTATGTTGCACAAAAGAATAAATGSGCAATGCTGTTTCACAGATCAGTCAGAATAAGATGTAGCAGCGTGTTCTGGTTATCGCTGTGGCCTATCACCACTGACAAATCACATTACTTCAGAGCTGTTCCATACAGCGTGGTAGCTAAATTGGGGATTGAAAACAGAACCCAGATTGAACCTTRATGACAGGACAACATGGTCATATAAATCTACGTAGAAGAGAAAATGCCACCAATCAATGTTACTCATCTAAAAAGAGTATTTACCATTCTTTCTAATCTGACATGWGCAATGAACCTTAACCAAATGATGTACAGTGAGATCAGTTCTGACAAATAAGTCTCAAATATATAAACCTGATAAATGAATCAGATTCTCTGTAACAACTGGTAAAAGAAACTTAGAGCTTATATACATGTCAAAGGGGAACAGCATATTCTGTTTTCCTAACACACTATTATGTGCTAACTACTATAAACATGTAAGAACTGTAAAGTTGATAAGATCATCTGTTTAATTTGTGACAAGACTCACTTCCCAAAAGAATCTCCTTTGTATTTGCAACTCAGTCTGGATACATGTCCTCATGCTAGGCCCATCCTAAGGAYTTTTACAGGAGCTTCATCCAAACTAGCTACTGAGTAATTTCAGATGTTTTTTCACCCACAATCTCAAATGTCATCTTTGTCTTTGATACTGTCAGTAAATAAAACATTTGGTTTCAGTATCAGTTGAAACATTCAACTATGCAAAGTATTTTATAAATTTAAGTTTTTGAAAAGTCCCTACATTAAGAGGATACATTCTTGATTTGCTGGTTGAATATATTCAACCTTCTTCCCCTGCYATATCTAGGAGATACTTCAAGAAATGCCACAGATTGCTCCCTCTCTGGTAGATGTCTTTGAATTTTCCTTTGACAGATCAAGAAGTTATTTATCACCAGTCTTCTTTGCTATGCCCCTCCCCATAAAAAAAAGCAAACATAAGAAACTATGCATGTTGATGAAGGGAATTTATATTGTTATACTGAAGAAGACTAAACACAGAAGAAATCAGCCCATCATTGTTAATGATACATTTTAGTAAGAAAATAAACTGCAAGTGGAGGAGAAAGGAGAACATTTGGGAAAGGGGGTGTACTGGATGGTAAACTGCTTTGAAGTTAATTATTTTTAAGACTTAACAGAGTCCTAAAACTCCCACAAAAATATATGCCTGGGAATTCGATATCTGCCTCATTACAGAAATATATGATAAAAAATATGGATAAACAAACACGAGCATGGGATAAAGAAGAAAATAAGAAAATATTTTTTTTTGTGTAATGTGTATCATATATTAGTCAAGCCTGTGTTATTTATTTCCTTTAAACCATGCTTTATTTCCATACACGATCTTGASCCTGTTTTGTTTATTTCCTTTCTCTAGTCCTAAAGATAAAACATTTATCAGGACTACATTTCCCTCTGTTGCCTGCAGCATCCCTTGCTTTAAACTCTACACGTCACTTTGCATTTGGCTACATCCTTTTGCTTCCTTCCCCTCCTCCAAACTTGGTCCTGTCAAATGGATTAAAGAACCTGTGCATTTATGCCAGAACCATAACTGACACGGAAGAGCACAAAGCAGCCATCAAATATTCAGGAAAGCAGAGGTGATGGGAGGTTGCTGAAGTACCTGTGAACATGAGCAAAGGAGAGGGGCCAGGACTCTGTTGAGACAGAACCAGATTGCTGTGCAGATCACTCAGCAGCCCTGGATCACAATTTTACCACACAACTCAAGGAAAACAGAGTAAAAGTGCACCAGATATAAGATGGTGCAACAAATTACAGAACTGCATATGACAGCAATTATGTTAATCTGAAAACTATCTAATTCCATCACCAATGACTTGGGATTCAAAGTCCATTAAGCACCGTTTTTTTCCAATTGAACTGAACCAATGGAAAATAATTCCTATGCTGAAAAAGGTCCTACATCAAGTAATAAAAAACAAATACTGTACAGTCACTATTCGTAAACTACTCTAATTTGAATTTATAAATTGAAGACATCTGTTATAAATCATGCAGTTTTCTTCCAAGCACAGAAACTTCTCATTGCCAGCTTTGTCCTGTCTTTATCCCAATGATTAAACTGAAAAATTCAGGATAATAAGTTACACAAAGTTTGTGAAGTGATCAGAGTTTGCAAAGTTCAAATCTTTCAGTATGCTTTTCCTAACAAAACTGGGGAGAGAGTAAAGAGGAAGCAAAAAACCATAAAATCCAAACCTATAAAAAGCAACAAGCACTTGAGAGTATCTCAAAACCAGCAGTTCCTGGACTTTTAGGTCAATGAATAGTTTTAGGTCACAGAGATGTCCTTATTTAAAAATGAAAATAAAGTTTTAAAGCAGTTTTAGAAAATAGGAAATATTCAAAAAGATATAAACTATACATTTTAAGTATCAAAATTTGCATTTGCATGATAGAAAATTTAAGCTCTTATTGTAACTCATAATTGAACCAAATAAGAAGGCAACAATAGAAGAGCTGCTGCTTTTGAATTTGCAAAATGGTCCAGGGGTCGCCTATTATAATCTTGAATTATGATGATGCTTATTTTTTTGTCAGTAATCTACATGCAAATAAAAATGGTTTGCTGGGTTTAGCATATATATGCACATAAAATCTAGAAATATTCCTATAATGTATAACCAACTTAAACTAGAATTTTCTTGATAACTGAGCATCTGGTTTATGTTTCTTTAAGCCTGCCAGTAGGATAACTACATTTTAAACTGTTTCTGTAGGAACAAACAATTTTGTTGACTTGTAATAAGGACTGTGATATTCAGAACTCCATTTCCAATAGGTAATCTACAAAAACACAAAGTAGCCATTAATAAAGAACTATAAATATTAATTGATCTTGCTGTACTGAATCATAGAATCATRGAGTTGGAAGGGACCCACAAGAATAATCTAGTCCAATTCCTGGCCCTGCAGACAACACCCCAAGAGTCACACCTTTGTGCCTGAAAGCACTGTCCAAATGCTTCTTGAACTCTGTCTGGCTTGGTGCTGTGACCACTTCCCTGGGGAACCTGTTCCAGTGCCCAACTACTGATTCAGTGAAGAACTTTTTCCTGATATCCAACCTAAACCTYCCCTAGCACAACTTCAGGCCATTTCCTTGGGTCCTGTCACTGGTCAGCTCAGAGCAGAAATCAGTGCCTGCCTGCCCCTCATCTTCCCCTSACAAGGAAGTTGTAACTGCAATGAGGTCTCCCCTCAGTCTCCTCCAGGTGGAAGAGAGACCYCAGGTGTTCCCCTTATGGCTTCCCSTTCAGTGTCCTCCTATACTCTCTAATAGCTCAGTATCTTCCCTACACTGTGGTGCCCAAAACTGCATACAAGCACTCGAGGTCACGCAGCACCAGTGCAGAGTAGATGGAAACACTCCCATGAGGTTCTCCTGACTGCATCTCAAAGGTAAACCACACAAAATCRAAAAAAAGTCACAGAAAGATAAAATAACAGAGACTCAAAGTCCTCAAAAGCTTGTTTGCCAGATCCAATCCATCACCTAAAGTCTGTGTGGATCAGTATTATCCACAGAGGTAAGTTTTAGTGGAAAGATCCCTGTACTGGAGAATTTGAAACCTGGGTTCAATTTCTGACTTAGGTACTCATCACTGTAAGATCACAGAAATCCCATTCAATAACTCCAATCTAAATAACTAAATCCTCTGTTTGCAAAGTACTTTGATATTTATAGAATCATAAAACAGAATCATAGAAATGTTAATTTGGAAAAGACCTTTAAGATCGCTGAGTCCAACCATTAATCAGCGCATTGCCAAGCCCACCACTAAACATCATCCCCAAGTGCCACATCTACATGTCTTCTAAATACCTCTGAGGATAGTAACTCCATCACTTCCCTGAGAATCCTTTTCCAGGGCTTGATAATCCTTTCTCAATTTTTTTTTTTTCCTGATACCCAATATAAACCTCCCCTGGAGCAATGTGAGGCCATTACCCCTTGTTCAGTCACTTGTTACCTGAAAGAAGGGACTRAAATCCCCTCTCCCTAAAACCTTGTTTCAGGTAGGTGTAAAGAGGGATAACATGCCCAGTGAGTCTCTTCTTCTCCAGGCTAAATGATCTCAGTTTCCTCAGCAGCTCCTCCTAAGATATATGCTCTAGACTGCTCACCAGCTTCACTGGTGTTACATTGGAAGGAGATATTATTACTTTTCCAGTATTCTCTGAAAGCTGAAAGAAAAGCAACATGAAGATCAGGCTATCTCCAGCTATTCAAATACTGAAGGCAATTACCAGGCCATACAACTGCATGATTTTCACCTGTCGGGCCTCCAATTCTCAAATCCCTGGAGTAGGAAGGTGGGTCTGGTTTTGGAAAGTCTTGGTGGAGACACTAAACTAGGGASAATCTTTCCTAAACCATGGAACAGGTGAGTTAAGATGCTGTCCAGGGCACAGCTGCCCAGGTGCTGGCAGAAGAAGGTGTCTAGGGCAGCCTCTGTGAGGAGATGCCAGGCTCCAGCTGGCTCCAGCCAACACACTGCAGGACATGGCTCTGAGGATGGATAACCTCACTGTTTCCATTTGTCTCTGTTTCTCACTGCTCAAGTCTATTTCAAATCACAAAAAATCATATTAATTCTTCCCAAGTTGAATGTATTTTGCATCTGATGGTGATTGGCAAGAGATCTACTTCTCTTTACCTTGATGCATGACCTTTTCCATCTCATTTTGTCCCTCATTCTGTTGAAGAAGGACTTTGGGATAGCAACACATTGGGCAGCCAGAGCCAGCCAAGGTCAGCCTACCACAGATTAGTTTGGTATTTTGAGTATTTTCAGTTGCATTCAGATATAGTGAGTGTTCTCTGAGTGAAGAATACAGTATCAAGGCCTCCACAGACAGCAGCCTAGAATGGACAAGAAATTTTGCACTACAAAATTTTTTTGTGTGTTTAATTTTTGGTGAATTCACACTGCATTAAGTATTGGAGCAGAAAGCAATCATTTTAAATTCTATCAGCACTAGCAGTATGTAACCATAGTAATTAAAACAATATTATTTTTTAAAATTACAAAAGACTACTCAAGACATATGAAAAGGAAGTACCCAAGAAAGAACATCTTTCTTCCGATAACTACAGCTCGTTAAGTCTGGAAAATTATTAAGACACTGACATTTTTTTACTCTTGCTAAACAATTAGTTAGATATGCCACAGAGTAATGATTTTAATTAAGAATAAATTAAACAGGAGTTTCCRTGGACAGAACTTTCATGAAGCCTTAAAGCAAATTACTGTTAGATGACTAAGAATATTTTGACTAGAATTTTTCCTTCCCTTTGTTTAAATGAAGATTTCACTACCTCAATTCATATTTACAAGTATTCTAATACAAGACTGTTCCTAACTGGGAAAATACCACACCACCAAAACAATAAAAAATTCATTTTTTTACTAGCTAAAGCAGAGGGTGCTCACACGACAGCTCAGAAGTGCGTAAATTCACTTCAGCCCTTTCACTAAACTGAATATCTAATACTACCCTAAAGAATACAGGTGAACAGGGGTTTGAGCGACTGGTCCCTCATACTGCAGTCCTTGCTTATGACAGAAGAAAAAATTCAGCAGGCAACAGCAAGGAACCACTTCAGTGCTAATTTTTATAATAATGTTTAGCATGGTATAAAAGCATKCTTAATTTAACTTGCTGATCTGAAACTTCCAACACTGGCTTCTGCCAATAACAAAAAAGATACATTCTTGGAAGTGTTACAGTTGTTCAATATAGCAAGACTATGCCTGGAGAAAATCTGCTTTCAATTTTGAGCTAAAATAAGAGAAAAAAAAATGTTACCGCAAGCCCATGTACAGTTTTCTCCCTGAACTCACGAGTGAATTCAGCCACTGCACAGCCATGACATGTGGCTGTCATAGCAAAACTTCCCAATGCACTGAAGAAAGATCTGCAAGTTCAGAACACCTGTATCCTCTGCCCTTTCCAGCATGCTGCAGAATAGCAATTCCCCACATGATCATACGGTGCACAGAACCCCTGTATGGGGAATCCCACCTACAGCAACGAGACCTGAAAATCTCCCAGGCATACCTGAGGCCCCTTAGTGAAAGCAAGGTGGCAAAGGTCTTAAGTTTTGCCTTAGCTGGACAGGAGTGTGGATGACATACTCCTGGTAGGWGAAAGCAAGTTAACAGACAAGTCTCGAGTTTCCCATCAAATACCAAATTGTGACCAAAAGTCAAAATACCACGTTTCCACTAACACCAAGAGATTGGAGCATTTAAGTTTAATCTCCTATCAATATTCAGGATGATATCTTATCATCCTTCCCATTTAGGAATGTGTTTGAGCACGCAAATGCCCTGGGAGAGATGTTCACCATAGCACTATCATGCAGCCCTGTGCATACATCCAATACTATGACACGTCCTATGCTTTAGAGGCATTCCAAGAACTTCCATCCTTGCTRTCTTGCTTTCTGAGTGACAGGTGTGGCAAAAGCTGCTGGCTGACACAAACAGGAAAACACACTTTTGTTTTTCTTAATTTCTCCCCACTGCCCTTGGCAAAATGCAGCAGGAAGTGGAGACTGAAGAGAGGCTTCAGCTATTCTCAGCTGCCTACAGGAAATGTGGGGGACCTACAGCAGACAGACATACAACTGGATAATGAGGGACCTCAAGGATGCTGGAAACCCTTGGTGATTCCTACAGCATGCAGAGATGTTTAGTGAAATCTTAAGTTAACCAGACTCCCTGATAAGAAGCAGAAGTGCCAAATGTCTCATYAGAAAGTCTCCTCTTGGTACTAGTTGACTGTTTACCTTAGCAGATTCAGGGCATATGAAAAAGCAGCTGAAAAAAGATAAAAGTTGATTATTTGAATCAGGCTTTGGCTCAGAATGTCACCTGTCACTGGAGGGAAGCACTACATTTCAATGCTGTAGGTGAAAGACAAAAGCAGGTAGTGTTTACACATGCTGTGCAAAGCCACCTTATATATTTTAAGAGGGCTTTAAAATCACAAACAGAAAGCTTAAAATCTGAACTTATTAATATGGTGATTTTCCTTTCTAGCACAGGGAAGCTTAAAGCACACATTTTTACAAGTTTATGCCAAATCACTTATCCAAATTTTCTTTAGATAAATTTGCAGTAACAAGATTAAAAACACATTGGCRAAGTTAGGTACAACCAGCAGTACAATCCCCATGAGACTTCTGGCAGCTTTACAGGCATTAATCACAGTCCATACAAACTTATCCCCATGAATTCATATAAAATAAGGCAATAATTCCATCTGTAGTTTTCAAAGGCATGAACAAATGACTCAAGATTCAACCCTGTTGTTTATGATGTTGCTAGAATCTCTTGATAAAGGTAAAGTCTAATGGTTGTAACTATAGCCACATTATTTTTTGCCATATGTTCAGCAGATCATATGACAGTCAAATGACTGCATGTTGTTGAAACAATTATGCTCTCAGTGACACTGAAAAGCTATTTAAAATTCAAACAAATAAATCCATTAGATTCAAAAGAATTTACAACTTATTTCAATTTTTAAAAACAGAAATAGTTCTACATAATGATCAGGAAAACTATCTCTTAAGTCAAGAGAGAAACATATGGACAACAAAATGAATATAGCAATACTATGGAGACAAAAGAAATATGTGCAGGACAGCTGTTCTATATATACACGAAGTATTTAATTTTTGCCTAAGGCACTGTCTGGAATATCCTGAAATAAAATTCCTAATAGTTGGTTTAAACTTTCTCCATTTATTTTAAGGAAGAATGAAGAAGAGCATCTGAAACATTCTGAGGGCAATCTACCAAAACCACTGACTAATAGAGAGCTCCCCATGTAACACTCAGTAATCATCATAAAGATCACTGTACATACAGAAGCCATCATGAAAATGTAACAGGGACAAAAATGCCTGACAGTATCACAGAGTACACTAAAAATGCCAAATTCCTTTATTTAAATGCAAGAATTAAAGAATTTTATTCTTTCTCAATAAAGCTGCAGAATTGCACAAACAATGCTGGAACCAATTTCAGCTCTCCTGTGGCTCTCTTATGTATGCGTTAGATACATTTAGGTTTTGATGTATCTGCTTGTCCACCAGGAGAGAAATTTAGCAGCTATCTGTAGATATCTCAGTCCTGTGTAAGTATATTTTTATATGCATTTAAGTCTGGTAGTCCATATGGTAACACTAATGATTGCTGTTTCACTTTAAAATGCATCCACATATCCAAAATTTATGTAAAGACATGTCAGTACATTAATTTTTATCCTGAATGTAATTACTAAGTAATATAAAAACAGGTGTATTTAAAAATTTAGTATCATTTGCTTTCTCAAAAATGGACAAAATAGTTCATAAATGGTTTTTTAGTTTAAAGAGCAGCGGGTCATTACAGAACTTAWGGAAAAAAAGTAGAGAAAAATCACACACTGCAAGAAGATGCAAACTGGAGCAAGGAGGGAGTACTATCAGGACTTAGATCAGAACAGGAAAACATTCTTTTTAGCAAAAGCACAATTTCACAAAATGCAGGATTCCTGTTCTTGACTCCCATCAAGTTTATGGCTGTGATCTCATATGATAYGTTTATTAATAAGCATGTCTGGTGAAAAAAATTGAGCCCTTCTGCGACAGCTGGTCTACAGAACTGTCCTAAGTCACTGCAGACTGCAGATCACAGTCCTTGGCAGTGCAGGCATAACTGGCCAGAAAAGCTGCAACAGCAGGAAGAGACACTCCCAAGTGCTGGGCAGGAAGGAGCAGTTCACGCTGCTTTCAGCACTCACAGGAGAGAGCATCCTTGCTGTTGAGCAGAACTTAAACAGCAGCAAAGACAAGGCTGAAGTTTAAGGAATGGAAGCTGCTGGCAACATTCTGGAGGAGAAAAAAGTTTTCTATACAGAAGAACCATGAAAAATTAGAAGATAAAGGAAAGAAAAAAGAACTTAATTACCCCCTTTACTTAGCAATTATTCCAATCAGAGAAGTATATGGATAGCATAATCAGTACACTCATTATGATGTGAATGGTCACTGCATTTCACTTTGAACTTGTTTTTCTAGATAAAGTATTTTTACAATAATGTTGTGGAAATAGAAAATGTAACTCATATAATGCAATATCTGAGGTGGAAGAAGAGCCAAAGTCCTTTGTATAAATCAAACACTCATGGCTTGAGGCACAGGGCAAAGTGGAGCTGGTAATTTTTAAGCTTTCCTTTCCTTTTGCAACTGACTCTACTTTCTAAAAAGTAGCTGCTTCACTTGCATCCAAAACAAAAACAACTTCATTAGATGGCAAATGGCTCACCTTGYGACCACAGGCTAACATTCCAATCTTGCATTATAGTAAAACATTGCCCATAGTAAAACACACTCTGTCATTTTTGGTCGGGCAGCCTGATACCTCATGTACACATCCGGGGGCAGAATTGGCCACCTGAGTGCAAACGAAATAAATCTATCCTTTCAACAAAAGACAAATTACAATGTTACAAAGCCAACCCAAGCATATTGCCCAGGGTATTTGCAAGGTGCTTGTAGASTGTTCACCTACTAGCTGCAAAGTAAGAAGATGGAGGACTGGAGGTTATTTCCTACACTGATACAGCAGACCTGAGGCAATCCAGTCTTAAAAAAAAGCAGTACATTTCAAAGATTTTTCAATTAATTTCATTTTTTTTTGTTAAGCACATATTTTCACTTAATGTTTTCTCTTCACTGCAATCAGGGTTTTTTAACCTTTCATACCAATATCTTGTGTGATTAAAAACAATCAGATCTACTGTCATTAATTATTTGATAACTACATAGATCTCACAAAATGAAAAGTTTCTATGATTTTTGTGGTATGTTTTGGATGTTTTGTAAAACCCTAAAATTACACAAAGAAGGGTTTATGCCTTAAAACCTGAGTAGGTATAGTCTGTGCTGCTTTCATTCAAAATAACGCACGAGCATTTAATATATGGTGACCTAAGGCTTGAGCACACAGTTTCTTGTTTGTCCAGTAATTTCTATGTTTTCAGGAGTAATACAATTTGGCTATGCTATTTATAGTGCATCATTGGTTTATTCTCTCAATAGAACTATGAAAGCATTTCCTATCTAATAAAAGCATTTACTGCAGTGCCCATCCTCAGGAATAACATGAAGCCTGCACAGACCTATCTTTCCCTTGCTGAAGAAATAACGTTGGCAGGGGATTTAGTCTGTAAACACAATGGGGAGACATCTCTACCTGGGAAAACACTTTCTCCAGTTCTCACAAGCTTTGCTGATTTGCCTTCTTTGACAAGTTTGTGACTCCTAGCAAATGGATTCATAGTAGACCTGTTGATAATGATATTTCTGGCTTGCAAATGCTCCAATGTCATGTTTTGGTAACTCTGTCAGGAAACCAACTGTAAYCCAAGGATTTGGAATGCATGCAGCACAGGCCTCAAAAATCCATATGGAAACTAGGCTGTTGTGATTGTCAAGCAATGAGCCTGTCCTACCAGACTGATGACRAATTTAGTCTTACAATCTGTCATGACATTTTCCTGGAGTAATTCAATTTCTGTGAACAAGACAGTTTTCCTTGGTCATTTTCCTGCAAGGAAGAAGGCTGGCAAAGCGGAGACCATTTGTTCAGCTCTTAATATCCACTCTGAGATGAAATATCAGATCCACATGTATCCACTGGGCAAAAGACTTAATCTACATGAATCATACGGCTTCCACATGTGATAAAAAACAGGACATTAACTTTACAGATCACCCTACTGGAAAATGAAACAGCAATGAACAAAGAATGCTGAAGCCTTAGATTTCATGATGGATGTCTAGGTTCTCCAGGGTGTCTAAGATCCTAAAGAAATTATCACTGCCTGCAGCTAATGCCATAAACCTACAATAATTGAATGCAGTATTCATTCTCTATGCACAATCTTTTCTTTGCATGCATTTATCAGGAAAAGACAATTCCTGGAATACACAGACTTCTTTCTAGAAGGCACAGAAACAGGAGCATATTCTCTCTTTTCAGTCCATTGTAGAGCTTCCCCCAGCAGTCCACTGCCTAGCTAATGATACCTAGAAATACAAGGTGAGAATTGCTAAAAAGCCTCATGGCTTTATTTTCAGCTAAGATACTATTATGAAATAGTATCATTATGAAATAAGGTGAATCAGGGGCCTAACTAAATGTCTGTATGAAGACGCAGCATCTATGGCAAAAGCTTCTCATTTATTTGCAGTTTAGATTAGTAAAGCAAGCAATAGTTTCAGGTTCATTTAAAAGAAAGGGATACTGTAATCCCTGGTCCCAGGCCAGTTTTTTTTTTTATCAGTCAGCCTGCAGAGTCGCAGGCAGACACCAGCTCTGCATGTGTATTATTACACCTTGCTTTGCTTTTGCAAGAAGAATTCTGCTAAAATATCCTGACTCGGTGGTTTAGTCACTAAAAGGGTATAATTAGAATTAAAGGTCAAGTGTGCCTGCTTCAAGGCACTGCAAGAGCACAGACATGCTGGTTGTAAGCTGGGAGCATGACTGACATCTTCTAACTGTTCACAGAGAAACAGCATGGTGTTGCTAAACCCCACAATTTGCAGATGAGAGCTGCAGCAGCTGCTGATGCATCTGGCAAGACTGAGAGCTGATAGTGATGGAGCGGCTCCTGTTGTCACAAGAGGAGAGAGGAAGAGAGACCAGGCAAGTGACAGAAAGACAGCTCCTAAGGTGAGCAGCTCCCAGCGTAATGCGAGCACCTGACCTACAGCGACCACTGTTACTTGCTGCCAGATCTGAACTCTCCACATTACCAGAGCTGCAAAGACCTACAGAATTTGGAGCCCCTTTTCCAAAATGATGCCATTATTTCTGTATTGGCATGATTATGAACAATATTTTTTTCATGCATCAGTGTGCATTCAGCATGTTATCTGAACTGTTTCCAAAGCTTAGGAGGTGAAACTAACAGCAAAGATGTTTTATTCAGCCTCTTCCTCTGTATTAAAATGCTCCCTGCTAGACAGGTAAAATTGTAGTACAGGAAAACAGACTGCAGAATCAGAGCTTTCTTATACACTAGAGGAAATCTTCCTACTTAATTTAATACAACAATTGTTCTTTTCTTTGATTGCAAATTACATGTTTAGAACTCTTTTTTTCCTGTTAGTGCTTGTGGATTTGATGAAGAAATGTGYTTGGATTTATCCTACCTGTGTTCTCCTTTTCTGTCTCTCAACATTTTTTTTAATCTTGGAGCATTTGTTTGCATGACCACATAGCTCTGGTTCTCTTTCAAGTAGTAACTGTTAGGAACACTGAAACACAAAGCAGTGCTTTCCTTATGCCATAATTGAACAAATTCAGCTCTCAGAGCACAATACAGAAGAGACTGACTGAAGTAGAGAAAATGCATTTTGTATTCTTAATTGCAACTTGAAAGAAAAGAGAGGGATAAGGAATATAAGATAAAACCAAAAACAGATGAACATATTATTGAAGGAACAAAGCTCATAAGCAAGAACCACTGTTTCTAACTTTTTCATTAGTTTCACACATACTGTATTTGACAGAATTACTACTTTCCTTGCTGACTTAATCCACTCTCCTCCAGATACTGACAGCAATGCCACTGTCAAACTTGACACCTGTTTTTCATGTCCAAACATTGATTTTCCATCTTAAAGCCAACGTATTTCATAAGATTAAATTGTTATCATTATCAGCAAAATATTGATTAGACTGAAATCCCTACCTGTAAATTTATAGCCTTAATTTCCAGTAGTAGCCTGCATTTCATCTGTTATCTTCAAGCAGATGAAGATGTAAAGGAGTTACTAACATGTCTCAACCAAAATGTGAGCTAGTTTCTCATGTAAAGTTTGATGAAAAGAATGAATAAATAATTACTTCTACATAATAGAAAAGGAAAAAATACCCCCCAAAAACGAACACGCACCTGTTTAGGGACAGACAACAGAAACTCATTATTTTAAGCCACAGACTTTACAGTTAATTAACAACATAGGCAGAAGTCCATAAAGAAAAAGTACAATTTTTTGAGTTGCAGAGCAAGAAAGAGGTTAAAGCACCCCAACACCACCCCCSCTCTAAGCCCCTGTACTCTCAGCCTATTATCAAAGCCAGTTCTCCCTGTCTCCATTGTACTATCAAAATATGACTTTGGTCTCTTGGTTTCTGAAGCCAGTTATCCTAGATAAATGACACTCTCTCTGGCATCCACATATCTCATATTGCATCTGAAATAGCAGAATAACCTTCTACCATTTGTGCTTTAATCTGATATATGCTTTTCTCWGTTTGTTATGCATTGTTTTATTATATTTACCCTCCTCATCATTGGGAGATACTAATTTTCCCTACATATTTCCAGAGTCAAGATCCTTCCAATTCCCTCTTCATTCATTAAGCTTGCACTAATTACTTTCTTTTTCTCCATTGCTCACCCTTGGCCTTTGACTGTTCTCTCTGTGAATACATGTTTTCTCTCCACTGCCTTTTTTTGTTACCATTTTCATATTCTGCCCTTCAACATTTTTTCCTGTTGTTCTTCAGAGCCATGATGACGTTAGTTAGCTATTGTGGAAACAACTCACAGCACTCTCCTKTAAAAGGGTCTGCCACAAGCGTTGTGCTTTATCAATTCAGCAGGTGCCTTATTTCACACGGGCGAGYTGAAACTTGGACCTATAACCTTATGACCATTGAAGAAGAGGGTTGGAAGCAGCTTTTTAAAATGCAGAGCAATTTGTCAAAGCAGTCTGTGAATAAGAGCTCTTCTGAGCATTAGAAACACATAAGGACACCTTTCAACAGACAGTGTACCTCTGAGATGAGCAAGACTGATAGGAGATCAAGGGTACCTTTTCTTTTTACTAGCCCTTAAAAATAGTTTTTTCCTCCTTTAGTTATGAATCATCACCATCTGTACATAGAAAAACAAATTATGCATTTTCACAGGGAACAAAAAGTAATTTGTRTTTCTAGAAATCATACAGCTCTGACTTTATTGCTTCAAAATGCATTTAAGAAACCAAATTAAGGATCTGGACATCCCAGACCGCTATAGGCTGAAGGAAGAGTGGGTGGAAAGTCTTTTTGTGGAAAAGGACCTGAAGTGCTGGCTGACAGCAGCTGAACATGAGCCAGCTGTGCCCAGGTGGCCAAGGCCAAAGGCATCCTGGCCTGTATSAGAAGTAGTGTGGCCAGCAGGACCAGGGCAGYGATTGTCCCCCTGTACTTGCCACTGGTGAGGCCACACTTCGAGTGCTGTGCTAAGTCTTGGGSCCCTGACTAGAAGAAAGACATTGAAGTGCTGGAAGATGTCCAGAGGAGTTCAAGGGAGCTGAGGAAGGGTCTGGAGCATAAGGCTTATGAGGAGAAGCTAAGGGAGCTGGGGTTCTTTAACCTGGACAAAAGAAGGCTTGGGGGGGATCCTTATTGTTCTTTACAACTTCTTGAAAGGAGGTTGGAGCCGGGTGGGTGTTGTCCTCTTCTCACAGGTAACAAGTGATYGGACAGGAGAAAATAGTTTCAAGTTGCTCTAAGAGAAGTTAAGATATTAGGAAAAAAATTCTTCATGGAAAATGTTGTCAAGCACTGGAAAAGGCTGCTCAGGAAAGGGACGGAGTTACCATTCCCAGAGGTATTTAGAAGACATGCAGATGTGACACCTGGGGACATGGTTTAGTGGTGGATTTGGCAGTGCTGTGTTAATGGACTCAATGATCTTAAAGGTCTTTTCCAACTTCAGTGATTCTATGAATCTGCATGATCTCAAGAGCCTCATTCTCTGTCTCCTCTCTTCCTTCTTCTTACTTACTCAAAAGAACTACTTTTACAATGAAAATTACAATCTTAAGTAAACCTGTGTGATTTACTTAACAAACTTACGTTGTTTTTAGCTGTACTGATAATGACACAGGAATAGAAATCCTATACAGTGACACT
Organism: Cardinalis cardinalis; assembly: GCA_014549065.1. Classification (NCBI taxonomy): domain Eukaryota; kingdom Metazoa; phylum Chordata; class Aves; order Passeriformes; family Cardinalidae; genus Cardinalis; species Cardinalis cardinalis. The sequence goes on from JACDOX010000056.1 coordinate 1,048,695, forward strand.
ACACAGCTCATGTTGTAAATAAAATAACTCATTCTTCATTCATTAACACATACTATGACTGACAAATGTGAGAGAGACAATATGACTATAAGAAAAAATGCTAAATCCTGGCTATTCATTTATGTCTAGCTCTACAACACCTGGAAGCACCTCTATACAGACAGACTGAAAAATTCCTGGAAATCAAGAGGTGATAGATGAGATTTACATGCTGAAATAGCAAACAACAACAACAAAAAAATCAGGAACTACATAGGTTTCTAGGGAAAAAAATTTATATACATTTTTCAAATCATATGCAAGTCATTTACACTGCTGATGTTGRTACTCATTTCAGGGAGAGAAAAATGTACAATGTTCACTGTGACTGACAGAGTTGTGTCTAAAACCAGAGAGGCCGGTCACTACTTCTTCAATTTACAGTGCGTAATAAAAATTCTGCAAACTGTTAAAACATTATGCTCTGGTTTACTCTGCTCTTCTGGTAACATACTCTGGTTGGTCAGAGTGACATTTTACTTTTGAATAATGCCTATTTTGCATCAATAGCCTGACACAGAAAGGATGCATGGGAAAGGATTATGAGGGGAACTCATAGAAAAACCTCCACTTGGATGTGCATTTTAAGTCCCAAGAGACCACAGATTAATACAGATACATATATAACAAGGTCCAATCTGCTGTAAGTGCCTCTGTACAGAGACTGGAAGGCTTTTTGTTTAAAACCTATGAAATTCTCATAGGCTGTTAAATCTTGAAAAGCAGATGTTATCTTCTACAGAGCAAAGATGATAATGGTTAAAGAGTTGTTATTCATGTTTAGAGAACCATCCTCTGTATTTTCAACCCCTGGCGATGAGAAGGAAACATATGACAAAACTGGCCAAATCACTAAGTACAGATGCCTGCAAAGACAGAAATCAGTAGAGYGCAGCAGAACTGTGCAACTGCCATACAAACTATGGTAAAAAGAATACCAAAGAGAAAAGAGGTTTGGTATTGAACAAAAAAGGAAAAGYATCCAGAATGGACATCAAGACAACTCAGCATGCAATGCTCCTTTTGTACGAGTATCTGCTTGTGAGAAATGCCCATGTGAGGAGTCAAGATCTTAGCCTGAGGTAGGGCAGGAACAGGCACGCTTTAGAGTAGTTGGATCTAAGCTGGGTATTTTCACACATAGGCCTGTTGGTCACCCTGTTTATTCAATTGAAAATTGAATATCTGGAAAACTTGCATGCAAGRTCTCAAAAAAAGCAAGGCTATTTCTAAAATCCTAAAGGAAGACAAATGAAGAATTAAAGGCCTCTAGAACAACTAACTAGACTATGTGCAAGGAACAGAACTCCTCCTCACCCCTGCCAAATTAGCAGGAGACAAAAAAAGACTTGCTAAAAACACATCACACCGAAAATTAAAAACATTTTATTTCTTTGACAAGGCAACAGGCCTCAAGTTTGGAAGCAGAGTAGTGGACACATATGTTTTGACTTTATTAAGGCCCCTAACACAACTTTAAGTTTTCTTTAACTCAAAGAAACTAAGGAGGATTAGCCTAAATCAAGATGTTACATTGTGGACTCAAAGAAAAATCCCATTGGAAAACTACATGAAAATGTAGTGATCTGGTACCCTGCCAAAGTGTAGCTGAAAGGCATCTGTCTAGGATCTGTTGCTATTAAAAATTATYACCAGTGGTGTGTGCAACAGTAAAGCTGAGAAAATCTCAGCCAAAAATACTGGGAAAAAAGGGAGGAGTAATCCCACCCCACCACCAACCACCATGACACTATTCCTTAATTAGAATTGTGAGATGCTGCCATGAGGCAGGAACAATGAATTGCACAAACYTTAAAAAAGAATTTTTATTTAGCAGTATCATATGTGAAAAAGGTAACACTGTTGGGACTCCATAGGACTCAACAAGAATGCCGTGTTCAGGTAGCGGATAACCTTTTCTTTGTGTCTATGGCTGAAAAATTAGATTTACATTGCAGCACAGAAGATGGAGCTTAGGGATTAGAAAAACTTTTAACTGCATGAACCGCTGCAATGGGTGGGATGAAGAAATTACAAAATCTAATTTCCTCAGGAACTTTCAGGAARGTGGTCAAAAAGATGTCACAAGGAACAGAAATATAGCTGACATGGCTCATAATATATTTTCAGACAGGGAAGGAAGAGAAGGCCTCTTGAAAGTCTTTCCATTCTAGGACCCTATGAAAAGCAAACCATGCGGACACGGAGAAATGGAAAAACATACTAAACTATTTATTTAGGGTTTAGTTTGGCCTTTTTTTGGGTCACAGATTTTAGTAAGAAATATTCAAATATTATTACTGCACCATTATTTGGAAACATAGCTCTCAATTACTAATGTGGTTTGCTTTGGGCAAGCCTCTAGGAAACTCAATTTGACACTGTTTGCTTGGATAAAATTTCTTAGTAAAGAACATGAGAAATTAAAAAAGAGAACAGAGAGAGCTGCTTTTTTTCCAGGCAGAAGTTTGCCRCTAATTGTTCCCTCCCATGCTTGCCTTTTGAAATCCAGTGTTATGTATGGACTAAGTATCTAAAACTTCCAGAAACCTAGACAGAAGAAAGTGTAGCTTCCCCACTGGCAATACCTGACATCAGCATTAGAAAGAAAATGTTACTGGCTCCTTTGAGACAGCAGTATGTGATCAATAGGGAAAACTGAGAGCTCCAGGCTAACAGGTGGAATGCAGCAATCTCTTCTATATTTTGTGACTGTAGCTTCAGAATTCTATCCAGAAATCAAGATTTAACTTTGGCATTAAAAAGACCTCGCAAAACCCCCCCTAAACCATCTTGCATTCGATTGCAATCACAGTGATGACAATAGCCTGTATACTACACATTGTTTTTTAACCTGCCAGTAATTTAAAACAATAGCTTCAGGAAACTTAAAATCCAACTCTGATGTCAAGAAATCCTGAATTCTAAGACTTGTGTACACATCAACATTTTTAACTCCTTGTTAACTGGCTAATCTCTCTTKTTCCCAAGGCAGCAGCTGGTGGCCGGTCTGATGTTAAAATTTGGGATATAAGCCTGGGGGGCTTATATCCCCCMCTCTGGGGGCTTGTCTGCGAGTGCAGGAGAATGCATGCAGAAGTGCTTAAACATGAGTGTTCGGTTACAAATTAACACTTCTCTCTGCTAACAGAGGGTAGTTCACCTAGATATTAAATGGCATCCTAGCTTCRTCCAGTTATATCTTCTTCCTCTCCTAAAGAAGCTTAAATGTAATGATGTCATGCCAACAGAAGTTTCATTTCTTTTGATAAGTAGGCCAAAGTAGCAGATGTCTCGTTTAGCCTGGAGGAAAGCACATTTAATGGTGTGTGACAAATAAAAAGAAATAAAAATCAAGCAACATTTTTTCAATACTGCCTACTTTAAAAATGTTGCTTTACTGAATTATTTAACTTGTACATCCCTGCTTACRTTTCATTAGAATAACAGTAATATTTTCTCATTCAAGACTGGGTATTAAAAATCACCAAAGTGACATGTCATACACTTAATAGTTAGTTCTTGATTTTATTAAAGTCTTGATCCACTACTCATCTCCTGAATAGCCATCTATCAAAAAGTGGATGATAATGGAGCTAAACACAAGGAATCAATTGTATCATTSCTTTCAAGCTCTCCACATGTGTGCGCTGCCAAATCCAGTCAGCTCACTTGACTGGTTTAAAATGCAACGCTGGTTTCTCAGAGAAGATAATGGACTAGTGTATAGACAGAATTTTTTCAGAAAACCAACAAGGCAGCCCAAGAGATAGAAGTCTTTAAGKGGAGGAAAATAATTTTTGGAAAGGGAAAAGATGCTTTAGATACTATATTAATGTAGTTTCTAAGAGCAGTCTATTAAAAAACCCACAGAACACTTTTAATATATTTTAAAAAAATAATGTTATAACACTAAATCATCAACAAAGAAGACAATATTTTACCAGTAGGGTCTAATATAACACAAATTATAAGTACCATATATTACCAAAGGGTTCCAATTATATAGTTTATCAAACCTCTATGTATCTCTGGTAAATCTAGAGCCTTTCATTATTGATAGTCCATTAAAATATTTAGCATTATACAAAATACAGTTTAAAAAATATTTCTTCCATATTAATGTTTTTGGAATAAAAAGTCCCTAGTGTGGGCAGGTGGGATTCTTTAATGCATTTTGATTAAAAAAAAAAAAAACTCTTCATTATTTATGTTGGACTCTTGCACATACCGTAATGTCAGACAAACACACAGGAATAGGACAAATAGCACAGACCTGAAAGGGACAACACTCCACACCAAAACCTGTCCTCTGCAGTCTGTGTGTAGGCTACCTTCCTCCACTTCCCTTTCACATTTAAAACATTTAAACACTTAAACATTTGAAAAGTTCAAAAAAATCYAAGGGCATTTCTCCCACTTTCCACCAAAAGTCAAGGACACAGAAACAAAATTTGTCTTTCACTGCTCCACTGCATGTGTTTACATTTCACAGAAATTCATACTCCAGAAGTTTCTTTGGAGAGCAGGGTGGAAAAGGTGAGGTCTTATTTTAGGATGCTTCAGAAGAAGCTTTAAGAAATCGATTGACCTTCTCTTTATCGTTAAGAATGAAGGAAGGAAAATAGTAGCAGAATTTGTGAATAACCCCATGTTATTTTGCCCATTACATGTWGTGAATGTTGTAACAGGGCATTCTTGCAAAGCAGTGATTAGGGTCAGTGTAGAAAGAACTGTACACATTGTACTCGTGATTAAACACACAGTTTATGCCCTTTCATACTGTGATTTAGTCCGCAGTGGATGCTCTAAATAACATGGTAATTGCAGATTTATTGAAAGGAGACAATTTCAGCAGTTCAGTGAGCTTATCAGAATGAGTTTTGCAGATGAAACTGCACAACAGTTTTAGAAATGAAATGTGAAGGACAGAGAGGAGCAAAGTCTTTTTCTTCAAGGCTCACGCTGGTTACCAGAGCATGCAAGTGGATATTGGTAATTGACAATTTTTCTCTGGATTTATAGCAACATATTACTGGGATACAACATAAATGCCAAGCAGTCACAGGGAATGGTGCATATTTACCACAGCAGAAGGTTTTTTTGACAAGATCTACAGACTTAGCAGACTCACATTCCTCATACATAAAGAGAATTCCTCACTCAGAACCCACAAGCAAGGAACAGGTTCCCTTCTGTCAAGCTCTTGCCTTCATTATTGCCTAATTTGATATCAACGTTCCACATTCCACTTAGCAGTAAACAACTGAGGCATAATGTACCCATAAGAGGCAATTATACTCACAGTGCTAATTGCTATGTAGTATTTCTGTACTTTAAGAATAACAGAATACAAATGTTTGCCTTCTGCAGAAGCAATATGAGGATGAAAAAGCTACTGCACTAACCTATCAAGATTTCACCCACACAAGTAAATAGCAAAATCYGAAAACATAAATGCATGAACAACAAATTCATCCATACTATTTACTTGAGTATGACTCAATAAGGTGCTTCTGAGCATAGTYTAGTTGCCTGCTACCTGAAATTTTCTAGCATATCCGATCTGTAGATGGATTTCAGACAAGGTGGGCTCCTAGGAGATTCTCTGTCCTTCTGGACTGGCAGAGAGACCAGGAGGGACACTACAAAGAATCTCCAAAGATACTTACGATTTGCTTGTGTTTTGGGACCTGAACTGAGCCTTACAACTTTAAAGAAAACAAATTAAACATGATTAGTTAGTAATAGAGCCCAGACTGTCACAATTGAGCATAAAAAGAAGCAAGGAAAAAGACAAAGCAGATTATTTTATGTTTGACTGCTATTTCTCTTACAAACCAATATATCGTCTTTTCTTCTGTAATATTAAGTGTATAAKGGGAAAAAAAAAAGAAATAGGGAATTATTATACCAAGTGCACACTCAGTCTAACCCACTAGTAATATTAGCTTTACTTACGCTATCATATCTGCGGTCTATCATGACTGAGTGGAACTGAAAGGAATAGAAAAAATAAAGGAGGAGAATCAGGGAAGCAACTCAGACGAAGCAACAGGAGAAGCCATGTTTATTCCTTGGTTTGTGGCTTCTTCCCGTATCCACCACCACTGTATCTCTTTTTGCCATTTTTTATGAAGAATGTAAACTAACAGAACTAACTACACAGTGATGGAAAAGAAATCCGTTAAGTGCTAAATCTATTTCAGCAAAGTGGAATATTGTATGTCTGTAACTAGAAAAAATTTCAAGGTGKGAAATGAATTCACATGAACAGAGACACAGACTAAAAGTTAGCTTTGCGTTTCAAAAGTGGCAGTGAATGAAGACAAGTAAAAGTCSTAGAAGTACATGATTATGCAGCTCTTTCTCATTCTTCCGTGCAATTTTACCCTGCTATGATCAATGTTAAGTTTCATAAGCAAAGAATTTTTTTTTCCAATCACAATGTGAGTTCCACACTGGTGGAAGAAATGCTTTAGGGAACACACATGTTACCGTTTTCAAGTTATTAATGTGCTTACCTGCTTGGAAATTAGTGCTTAAAAATTATTAACAAAACATGCTTTGCTGCTGTAGCTCTGGGATTTTTTCAYCACCATCCCTTCAGCCATTTCCAACAACAGTTAAAAAGAATCAATTACCTCTTAATTATGCTTTTTGGATGCTATGTTGGCATGATTCGAGGCCATAGGACAAAAGTCTATTCTCAACTTCCCCTGCTGGGGTTTAAAAATGCTGCTTTAGTTGAACTTGCTGGACTCAGAGCTGCTCCTCCCTYGGCCCCACATGCCTGGGTAACACCAGCAGAGTCACGCTCTGTAAACTGCATCTGAAAGCACCATTTGCTTTCAGAGCCACGGATCTTCACGGAGGTAAAACAAATGTCCAAGTTTTTCAAGCTTTTGTGCAACAGAAAGCCATGGAYAGGTGCATTAGCAGTCTTGCAGAGTAGACCAATCAAAGAACGTTTCCCTTCCCTGTCTTATGGGTAACACCCATTTCCAAAGACAGGAATGAAGCTATTAAAAAAACTAGAAACTATTTCTGTTACTATGACTCCATGGAAAAGACAGTCTTCTGCCTTGAAAAAGAAAATCATGTRCTTTGTTAAGTATTTTGTAGAAGGATAGTTTAAAAATATTTGTTTCTTAACACATTCATAGTTCTGTATGAAGATGGTTTTTTCCCTGTAAGATCTGTTCTAGAAACTAAATATGAAAAGAAGACATGGGATTTTTTTTCCTCAAAAATTTTACTTTAAGCTAAATAACGGAACATTCCACCACCTTTCTTCCTCACCCATTTATTTTCCCATAGTGTGCCATCAGCTGTTTATTGACTTTGTTAACATCTATTCTGCATTGTACAGGACTTCACTGTCGACCTCCTACTGCACACATCTGATAGTCTGCAATTTCCATGCTATGTAGGAGGACGATCTGATATTGGTAGTTAAACATGGCAGCAATATTAGCACCTTGCTAAATTGGCAAAGGCTTCTTATGTAGTGTTCCTCTGCTAATTCACCACACATTCCAACCAGGAAATAAGAGTCTGAAAACTGTACATTTTACAGTTCATCTCCATAYTAAAATACTTGATGATCCTCTGAGGGGGCCTGTCAGGGCATATGCCATCTAAAAACGTTGTAATCTGCATAACCAAGCATGGATGGTAGTAGATGGTAATTTTGCAAAAATATTCCAGAACAGAGCTGAAATTCTGTCTTTTCCAAACATTACCAAGGTATTTGACAGCATTAAAAATTAAAATGCTTTATTTTCTTATAAAATTTGCATCATACTTGAGTTAGTATTAAAGAGGTTCATCCAAATAAGGATTTTAGTTTGTTAATAYGCCCCAGAGTCACAGCATGTTCCTATTACTTCAGAAGCCATAAAAATTAAAATATTTTTGGGCATTATCTGACTTTGCTTCTCAAAATAGCTACTGTAGTTTGTGTGCAGGTCATAATGACTAAAGAACTGAGTTTTATTTTATTTTCTACCTTTCTTGATTTCTTAACAGAATACCTTCAGACAGGAGGCAAATCTGATTACGCAATGAAAGATGTACTGAACAGACACACACGACACACAGTTAAATAGTAGACATCTGGTTTTATGTTTCAGCACYAAGTTTGGCAATCCTAAAGTCTGTCCTCAGACCTCCAGAGCAGAAGCAGTAATTCCAAAATACCATTTAGARCCTACTGCTCAGGAGGCGCAACACTTGCCAAAGCTCTTTTTTAACCAAAGCCATTTTTGAGAATAGAAAATCTGTGAACATGGCTCCTCCTTAGGACAATAATCTTTTAAAGCTTTAAATATCYCTGGAGACTTGTTCATTCTTTGCAGGCCTCATGAGTAGGATTTCACAGCTCACATGAAACCACATAAAACCCTAAATTTTKTTCCACTACTTTCTACCAGGTTTAGCAGAACTATAATTTGGGTTAGATGGGCCATATTCAAGTGTCCACAGACATAACATTCCACCAAACCACCTCAGACTAGGGTTGTGGAAACTACCCTGGGTTAGATGATCTTCTCACCATAGCTGTCTGAAATAGCAAGAAGCACACCCAGCAGCAACTGAAAAAGACTGGAACAGTTATACTTGTGACTATCAAGAACAAAAAGTCCTTACAACAAATAGAGAACTGGCAAGACTCAAGTCTTAACTAGTTCAGATAAAACACTCTATAGCCTTTTGCAAAAATTTGCTTGACATCATTTGAAAATTTAGGGAGTGAACACAGATTTTACTCAGACTATATCTGTCTCATAYACAAGGCTGGACCAAGAGGATCTCTTAAGACACTTAGGTTAAAAATCGCAGCAGGCCAAGAAAATTGCACAGGATCAAGAATTTGTCTGATTTTGTCTTAGTATTTGGCCAACTTGTACCTTATTCCTCAAAAAACCAGTCTAAGGCCAGAACTCCAGTTAAACCAGTACAGTATTATGGGTATATAATAAGCTACAGGGCCCGTCAAGTTAGCATGGCTGTGAGCAACTAAAATGAAGATTCAATGAATTATTAGAGTAGTGATGAGACAGCTGAGAGAAAAAAGCTTTCTAAGTAATATAAAATATTTGTACAAATTAAGCCCTGCAAAGTTGAAATGGAAGGTGCAATATGGATGTAACAGAGAAAAGACAGTCTGTGGAGAAGGCTCAGAAGGAAATGCCAACTCATCCTGAGGAGTCCAATGCACAGCCTCACGCAAACACTGCCATGCAGGATCCAGACCTGAGTGAGCTCAAGGGCAGCCAGCTCAGGTCTCCACATGGGTGGCACAACCAACCTGAAGTCAGATAATCTACCTTTGGATAACTGTGGGGTTCAGCTTCCTAGCAATGGACTTTGTGATACCATGTCTTTATAATCAGRATTGCTGTTGCCGGAAAAACAGTAGCTAAGAAATAACCAACCCATGCCAGTAAATGCAAAATTAAGTATTTAGTGTTGTGGGTTTCACCTGGAATTTCTTCCCAGTCTGCATGTTACATAACATTGTCTCCTTCCTTCAATGTATATAAAATAGCTACTAATTTTATGTCATATAGCTGCAAGTATAATATTAGGTAATATTTAGCTACTTCTTTTATAAGCCATGTAATTATTGCTTAGGGATAACACTGTCTTTTTAAAAACTTGTTTTCTTCTTTAACCTTTGCACTGAGTTCTTAGTAACTCTGATATGTATGGGATTTTTTTTTTGAAGGGCAGAGAGGGAAAAAAAATCCCAAACAAATAAAGGTAGGTAAAGAAATAATCACATATAATTTTTTCTGCCTGAATTTCTGAAGCTGTGTACAATCTCAAGAGGGTTCTGCTTATAAAACAATCTGAACCCTTTCAGCAAGGCTTGATGTTTGGTGAAAAACTGATGTGGAATGGAATGGAGTGGAGTGGAGTGGAATACTGTATCCCTAATTAGAAATTTTTTTCAAATTGTAAATTATCTGTATAGAAGAAACAAATTAACATGGTAAGACACTGGCGCACACTAGCATGAAAAAAGCTTTACCTGTGTTCATTATTCAGGAAAATATGTATTTTAGAAACAGCTGGATATAGAAATTTGTAGGACGACTGTATTCCAAGAACGTGAATCTTCAAAAGTTATTGTTTATTGCCTAAGRGCATTGTGCAAGGACTGAGCATTTTCAGGATCGATTCTTTCTCGCACAGAAACTTAACTCATCTGGTAAACTCTACAAAGCAAAATCAACATAGAAGTACATTTTCCAAATTCTCACCTGTTTTTCAACATCTTTTTCCTTGAGTGAATTCTTTATGATTTATTTCTTCCTTTCTTAAAATCATTCACAGTTATCTGACATTCCTTACTAATACCTAGGAACAAGACATACATTATATTTGATCTTTGAAAACTCTTCCTACTGTTAGTCTTTTTACTGTCACTAAAACAAAACTTGTTAGAAAGTGTAAATAAATAAAGCACATCAGCAATAATAGCACTACCTTATTCTATACCCAATAGAACCTCCATTATAGTATGGACCAAAMATTGCACGGATAACCAAAAAACTTAACAATGTTATATCTGAATGTTGCTTGCTTATCAATCAAGCTTTACCATATGGCACATTTTTTGTCTGTGTGGTGAACAATCAGTATCAATTATGAGCAGCAGTTATGGAATGTAATGTTTATGTGAAATTTAGGAAACTCTTAAAATGTTCACCTGAAGAAATTTTTTACGTTTAACTATTTTATGTACAATATATTTACTATTACAAATCTTTTGGAGTAAACAGGGTAAATACTGTTCAAGATTTTTATCACCTTTACTGCCAATGCCTGATCTGATCACAGTGTCTCGAAACTAAGGCCATCTGACGAAAAGCCCTGGTCTACTGTTTCATGTTCCTGTGGGCACTGTTGGATTTCCCAGTGGCAGGTAAGAGTTGTCAGGAAGCCCATCTGAGCTCTGAGACCTCCTGCACTTATCCTGAGGTGTTATGGTGAGAGTGCAATACAGGACTGTGATGTGGCTCTTCCAAAACCCACAGCATTTTTTACCTGCAGACATAGTAACAAGGCAAAGAGGAGTTTTAGCCCTGTTCACACCCAGAGGCATCCTTCTCTCAGCAACACTTAGCAGACCTAATTCAGCTTAACAGAAATCTCATCTATCCCCTCTACTCCTAGAAAATCACATTTACTCTCTCTCCCATTAGTCCTGAGTCAGCAAATGCCCTTAACCCCCATTGTTCTGAACTGAGATTTCACAGACTAAACAATCAGAGGAGTTTTGCATTGTACAAAAAAGCTGCAAGTGTGGAGATGCATAAGGATGGCTTCCTTTTCATGCAGAATTTAGCACAGATCTGAATCATCTGCTAGAAAATGTATACAAAGTAACTGAGTAAAAACCATGTGGATTTACAACATATTTAAGTCCCAAAGCATCACTATCCAGTTCGGTCTAGATGACACAGTTTACTATAAACCCTTCTAAAAATCACCAGGATCAGCATTTCTCAGTGGAAACTTCTGGGGTTCCATCAATTATTTCTCTGTGGTCCTCAACAGGTAACTGAACAGACCTCTAGTCAACAGCCTCATATGCATTATCCAGGGCGCTGTATGCAGCAATAGCACAGCTGTTAAACTTTTTATGGAGGTCTACAAAGGAAGTACAGGGAGGAAAAAAAAAATAGCACTCACTTAACAGTGTTTTACCCAAATTTAAAACTATCATATTTGCCAGCACAATGAAAGTACAAACAAGGAACTCTAGCCTCCACTCTGTCTCCAAGAGTGATTTTGAAATGAAGGACTGCATGAGGTTGCAAGCCATTTCTGGGGGTAATATCCACTAAAAGAAAAGCACTAGTGAAATGACCCCTCTGCCTGCAATTTTACACAAGAAATGTTTGTTAACTCTATCTGCATTCAAGATCAGGTGATTTTGAAACCCTCTGAAGATGAGGGCCTGAGACTTCTCACAGCAACAGAGATGGTAATTACTCTGGCAATAGCAAAGCTGCTGCAGAGAAGACAAGGCCCCAAGATCTGGAATTCTGTCTTCAGTCTAGCAGTCAGCTCAGCACTACCCCATAAAACCATGAAAAATCCAGGAGAGGACCACATAGTATGGATTTTTTTGTTGCTGTTTTTCTTTTTTTTTCCTTAACCTCATGGTTAAAATGAAAACACTATACAGATAAATGAAACAAGCACAAGGAAACAAAATCAAAATAAATCAGAATAAAAGCATGAAAAATACTAGATGACTAAGACCCATAACCCCACCAAAGATTTCTTTACCTGAGTTATYACAGTGAAAATCAGGTGGTGTAATTAGTTTCTACATAATTTCTGCTATGTGTTTTGGAACCACACTTAATTACAGGTATCATTAAAGTGAAGGAATTGCTTCTTTTATGAGGAGAGAAACATTTGCAGCTCTACAAACCACAGACTAGCCATCAGGGAAAACATACTAACATCTGAATTTAATCATATGTTCCCTCCGTCCTAACGAACAGACTTCAGAGAAGTTTAGTACCAATACAGTAGTATAAGTCTGAGATGTGGAAAATACTCTTGAGGTAAAATATACTTAGATGAAATATTTCAGGGAATTTTGTAGTTGAAACTGCCATTTTCATATGCCAAACTTCTTTGAGATTTAAGTCAGTTCATAAAGAAAACTAAAACACTTTTTCCATCTGCTTTGCTCTGCCCATTTTTTTATCTGCTGTTTGCAGCCATGGAAAAGAAAGATGATTTTGCAACATTAAATACTATGTCTTGCAGACTGTTGAAAGGATCATTACATATTTCCTCCTTCTTCTTTCCTTTTGCTAATAACACTTTTCCAAGCAATAGCTATATTCTGTATAACTGTATCTTGTCAGAAGATCTCTACACAAGCCAACATTTAAGGTATAATCCATGACATTTAAGATCTGCAAGTGCTGTTCCTACCTGATGATGATCCTGCTACTTATTATAGTACACTCTAGTTCTATAGAAAGTGGCTGAATAAATTTGCTTTTTCCAAGGAAGAATAAGGTATCACTTCTGTATTTCCTAAAAATCTTTCAATCCATGACATAAAAAMAATTCACTATATATCTGCATGGTAATAGGATTTATAGAGACTGTAAATCTCTTTTCATCCCCTTTTAAAATACTGATTTCATGATTCTTTCTTAAAAGACTAGGCACCAAAAATAGCTTTCTCTGAATATCTCTGAGTTCTCTCAAAATTTGACTTTCAAAAGCAAAGCAGTGAGACTGAATGAAACCCATCTGTGAAAAAGCAGGCGGCCTCCAAGCAAATACCTTGGCTTTTTTCTCTCCAATGGGAAAAAAATCTATGGCTAAATCTACTTGAATGTTTGGTAATTTGCCTGATAATTTTCAGCTCTACATTTCTAGGGAAACCACGAAACTGGAGAAARAATGATGGAAAAGCGTATGTGCTGGGGCTGGAATCCAACCCTTTGGGAAGCCAATACTCCTCCTTATGTTTTTCTGCAAAAATACTCACTGAAACGAGTCCAAGAACTATTTCCTAAATCTTCTCATTTCTAGGGACTTTCCTCAACAATTTAACACTCTCCTACTCTAAGACACTAAGGCTGTGCCATCTTCTGACAAGTCAAAATTCCTAAGCTTACTCCTTTTCTGAATGTGCTCTGAAGTCCAGAATGATGCTGTCTGCCAGTGGCCCCTCCTTGTACACAGGGTCACAAAGGTTTGTGTCAACTGGAGTATTACTAACTGGATCCCAGCTACTCCTTTGCATCCAGGAATGGTTTCATGCTGAAGTTAGCACTTTTTGAGCAGGTTCACTATCTCTGTGGGGAAAAAATCATTAACTCTGAATAATCCAAAACATGATGTATCTCTAGGAAACTGTGCAGAAATGCAGSTTTCATTTTTCTAAATCTAATTTCTGAAAGAGCAGCTCTGTCTCTTTTGGTGTTTATCTGAATCCCTGGAGGAGTCAGTGCTCCAGTGAAGATGAGATTGATGACTTGATAAAAGTGTAATCCAACTAAAAAAAAGGTTCATCACCACAAGTTTCAAAAATGCTTTACTAATTCCTAGGATCACAGAGAAACCAAATGGCACATATGTATCAACGATAGATGTCCTTTCAATGCTAAAACTTTTAGTTAAAAAAAATATCCTTTCTGGTTTGAAAAAGCATCAAAGAAACTGTCAAGAGTTTCTTGGATCAAATTCAGCTCTGAAGCAGCTCTTTATTTTACAAGGAAGATTAACCAGATGATGCAGGACATTCACATTTCTTTGATTCTTTTGACATGATTCCCTTTGGGATTTCTCTGATCTGTTTCACAGGGCAGTTCTGCTTGAAGCACCTGAAGAGTGCCTATGCCAAGTATAATTCCTCCACAGGACAGAAAAGAGCTTCTTCTCCCTTATTGACAATCCCTTTGGAGACTGCAGCAGACCTTGGCTGGCCAAAGACAATAGGTCACAAAGGAAAGAGACACTTAGACAAAGTTTCAGGGAAGTTTCTCGCCCCAGAAGTAGAACTAAGAAGAAATGGAAAGGATCAGAACAGAGTCATAAAATCCTAGCTCAACTGTCAGGTGTCCAAGTCTGAGAGCATTTTTGTGGTCATTGCCATGCCCAAACCTCTTCTATCCTGTGACAATTCACATCTCTTTCTTAAAGCATTGCAAAAGAAAACAAAGTTTAATCATTTTGCAAACAAAGCATTACAATGTCTTATCTTACATAATGCATCAATGGCCCATATTTTTAAAGAACTCTTTTAATAATTTCTAGTATTTTGAAAAATTTAAAATCCCGTATGTATCAGCAATTTTTTTTTCTTTTTGTAAAACCTATATAAAGTTGGGGAAAAAAAAAGATACCGTCCATTAGATTATAATCTCTTAGTTGTTTTATTTCTAGTATCTCCACTTCTGGTGGACTAGATACTAACAGTAAAGCAAACCTAGAGTCTGTATCTTCAAACAAGATAATTTTCATATTTTTACTCCATTCAGTCTTACCAACCAAACAGAGTAAAATGGAATAGCATAAAATTTACCACAGTTTTACAGGTATGCATATTTACTTCAGTGGGACTTAAGTGTAATTTGGTTCTAAATGCTGCACTTTTAATGAAGGAGTTGTGTAAACCAGAAGCAAAATATGTAGCAGAGGAAGAAAAGTAAAAAAATACAGTGTAAGCAAAAGAAGCTGTCACAAGAAGAAACTAAGTGAAATTAACTGAAAAAGTAGATAGCAAAGATAAGAATAATCTGTACTTTGAACAAACACCCGAGCATAAACCTATGCTAGTTCTTGAAAAAAAAAAGAAAAACAARAAAAAGGAGATATATAGGTAATCTATACATCCTATGCTGATTCACCTACAGCAACGTATTACATATATTTTTGGGACTACAATTTAGTCTTTTTCACACTGCTACTTGGAAATTAGAAAAAGCCCATCTATAAGCGGGGTCAGAGTACAGGCCTCCCAGCCTGACCTTGGCAGATCAGATCATCCAGAGTGCCACCACACACCAAAGGACAAGTACAGAACTGGGCCCAGCCAGCATGGGGCTAGAGAAGGCAGGTCTTGCAGCACCAATCTGTTTGCTTTTATGACAAAAAGTGACATGCTTATGAGTGCAGTCTACCTAGATTTCCATAAAGCATTTAAGACCATCTCAGGAATAGTGTGGCGAGCAAGACCAGGGCAGTGATTGTCCCCCTGTACTCAGCACTGGTGAGGCCACACCTGGAATTCTGTGCTCAGTTTTGGGTCCCTCCCTACAAGAAAGGTATTGAGGTGCTGGGGCATGTCCAGAGAAGGGCAACTGGGCTGGCAAAAGGAGCACAAGGCTTATGAGGAACAGCTGAGGGAGCTGGAGGTGTTTAGCGTGGAGAAGAAGGAGGCTCAGGGGTGATCTTATTGCTCCCTACAACTGCCTGCATGGAGGGTGTAGTGAGGTGGAGAGTCCTCTCTTCTGTCATGTCTCAAGTGAAAAGATGAGAGGTAATGGCCCTCAATTGTTCAGAATAGATACTAGGAAAAAAAAATTCACTGAAAGAGGCATTGGAATATGTTGCTCAGGGAGGTGGTGGAACCATAATTTCTGGAAGCATTTTAGAAGCATGTGGCTCTGGAACTTGAGGGGCGACTACATGGTGCTAARCTGATGAATGGACAAGACATTCTTTTTCAACGTCTATGATTCTGTCACTATCTGAAATCTGATGAAAAAAGACTCTCCAGAAAACCTCTCATCTTCCATTAAGAATTATTAAAAACAGACCACAAACAAATCCAATCCTTTGGACAAAATGACAAAATTATTTTTATTTTCCTCTAGAACATGAAACTCTGCTGGAACACTGTACTGTTGTGAGCTTATTCTTAAGCAGCACAATTCCTTGGCACCTCTCACAATATTTCAATCCAGTTGCATAAAACCCATGACAGTTGACTTCAGAATTTGGTCTTTTTATCTGGTATGGAAATTCTCTTGTTCATATTAGATGTTTGGGCAACTTCTATTGCCACTGATGGAACAAACAGTATCATCCTTGAAAAAGCTATTGAAATTGAGCCAAGTCAGTGCGTTATACTTTAACCTTGGCAATGGCCCATCTAAAATTAATGGATACAGTTTGGAAGATTAAGGAGACAGCTGCCTTCTCCATTTAGAATAAGAACACACTCTGCTCAGAAAAGAAAAAGTTGAAGCACGACCTTGCATTATATCACAGAACTTAATCAACAATGTCCTAAAAGGGAGGGTTTAAACTAGATCTTATTTTAGGAAAGCAACTGGTTTTTGTCCTTCATCAATAGGTATTAGGACTATCACTGTTCAACAGCCTGGGCAGGTCTTTTTACATATTTGATAGGAGGAACTGATCTTACCTTCATCCTAAAATGCTTTATCTTTATCCCTAAAGAGACTTGTGGGTACTAACAAAGATGCAGTAGGTTAGTCTCTCTAGAACATTTTACCATCAGTAGAAACAGATCAAAATTTAAAAGAAATTTAAAATAGGAAATAAATAAAGGAGTCCTTTAAAAGATAAGCAAAACCACTTTGTTTGGCTCCTGCTTTCAATCAGCTTTTTACAGCATCTCTCTTTCCATGCTGACTACAAAAGTTACCAAAGATACAAACTCAGTAGCATAACTACCATTTCTGATAGCCTATATAAAAGCTGGAGGCAGCTCTTAGTGGAAAACTCGTATTTCTGCTGAATATTAGAAAATAAGTTTATAGGAACAGTATTTATTGTTTCCATAGGCACTAAACTGTGCAAGGAACCACAGCATTTCCTTAGATTACTCATAGCAACTGTGGGGCAAAATCAACAGAAAGTTTATTATGAAAATATTGACAAAACCTTTTCAAGTTTGATCAGAGGAAGCAAAATTAAGTCTAGTTTTACTGGCTGATATTTAATTTTGCCAAAATAAAATTACCTGAAATAACAGCATGATGGCAACACAATTACGCAGCATAATAAGAYTGCTTATTAGTGCCTCAAAAACAAACATTTTTTTTGTCTCCATGATTACTCCTGATAAATACCATAGACTTGCCTCCGAAAATTTTTTTTTCAGCAATATAACATTAGTAGTGAGAACCAAAATCTAGTGTTATTTCAATTATTGCTTTATCAACTGTGCTTTTCAGGCTTATGCTTACATAACCTATTTTGTTATGTGGCTTACACAAAAAATGCTACCCAAAAACTGGAGCTAAACATAATGAATAAAACAGGAATGTAATGAGAATGAGGAATGATATAAGCAAATTAAGATGCTGGAAATCAGCAAAAAATGCAGCTCCAGGTTGGACTGGATTACTGAGCTTCAACCAAACAAAACCTTTTACAAAAGGACTCATGGTCTCCTGAAGCTCATCTAGAATGCTTCTATCTGAAATGAGCTCACTCCTCTCCCCTTCTCAAAAAGAGACAGATTCCACATTCACTTCTGCTCACCCACCCAGTCCAGAAAGCCACTCTTCTTGCCTTTTGTTTCTCTGTATGAAGAGCTAGAATCTGTAATGTGTGCCAGGTCTTTACAAGGCTGTGAACAGGTAAAGGCTTATTGACCCATGACACCTTCTGTATATTCCTGCAGGTTGTTTCATTCTAGAGCATTTGTGAGTTGCTGCACATCTCAGCTTCTGTTTTTTACTGGAAAAAGTGATTACATTTGTAATATTAATATCTAATATCACTGCAACACAGCTGAAGAATTTTTCCCCCATCCCAAACACAAACCCAGTAATTTTGTTGTGGAAACTTAAAATTGAAAACAGGCAATTTTTTTTTTCCTACATCATGTGCCCCATTCCTCTATTATAGCAATGCAAAATGGTGATTTGAATACCTGGACAATTTTGTACCAGCCAAGACAAATGAAATCACTGTCAGTTTCTTTTAAAACAGTATCTGAATAGGATATATTCTTATTACRTACTGAAAAAAATCAGATAGTCACTACTACTTCTCTAAACTAAACTCAATGCATTTCCTTTCAGCCAGGCATGTAAAAGCAACTAAGTAACTTCTGAATTAATTTGCTAACCTTGTATTTAATGTTTTGCATGAGAAACAGCACAAGCAAGTATATGCCTAGAGACACCAGTGCACACAGCTGTCACAAACATTTTATCACCAGTCCCTTACCAACTGTTTGAGCAACATTGCCAATTACTAGCAGCTTATTCTGAAATGGCTACTCTTCCTCTTTTATCATGATGGAAACTTTTAGCAAACATAGATGAGCCTTTACTGAGAATGAGTTTTTAAAATTAACTTATCCATCGTTATATGTCTTTCCATCCTCGTTTAATAGTTCCACCATCCCTTCAGGGCAAGAAATAATCTTGGGGGGGGAAAAAAAAAGGAATTGGTTACTTGCGCTTACAAAAATAAATCTAGATGCATGTGTTGTAAATCTGAAAAATAAGTCATTATTTATATACAATCTAAGAACTTCATAAAGATTTGCTCCCATCAGGTGCTCAGAAATACTAGATGTAACCATTTTTAACCAAAGTAATGTACTAACTGCTATGAAGAAATAATTAAATGTTTAGATGGGTCTAGGATTTACTTGTATTTATAGAATTCTCTGACTGTTACTTTTTTCTTCTTTGTGCATCCTTAAGACATTGAAAAGGCAGAACACTCTTGCCCTGCCGTTTCAGCAATTCAACTTGTCAAATCAACTGCTATTAGATTACAATCGTTACAGAAGACATCTAGGGCCATGCCACTTTAAACTTCTCAATAACAGAAGACAGCTCAAAACATTTTAAAGAAAAAAYCTCTTATCTTATCCACTGCAACACTGTGCACCTCCACAGTGAAAAGCTCCAAATGCAGAATAAACTCTAGGATGTTATCTAATTGCAAATCATATAGTTTGAACAATCGGTGCATAAATCAGTTTGTGAAGATTAAAACCCGTTGTTTGCATGAAAAGAAAGAAGACCTACAAACTGGTCTCAGCAGCTTGCAGTAACAACCAGGAAGCAACTACCGCAGACAATAAAAATAAATGCAGAAAAGTACTTTCATGACAGATTTTTAAGATTTTAACACTGACTGCTTTCATAAGCAATGATCTGTAACTGGAGAGATTTACAGTAAAGAGGAAGTACACATGGCAGTAAACAACCACTTTGAATTTTAGTAGACAGCCTCTGAAAATTATCATTATGAAAATACACTATTTTCAAGCCATTTGTTTTACAAACTCAGTACCATATTGTGCACTAACTGCTTAGCCGAGATTGTGTCACAGTAACCCAGAATGAAATAAATTAGTTTTGGAAGATTCATGCCAAACTGTTCTGTGATCTTATCAGAGCAATAATAGTTCATTGTTTTAACAGTCTAACAGGTAAGATGAAAGTAATTTTTACTCACTCAAGAGTCCAACCATATTTTGAGATGAATAGCATATACATTTCATTTAAAGAACAAACATATAGTATATTAAGAGGAATCAGAGTGCAATTAGTCCTGTGCCTAATTAACAGTGATAACTGAAGCACATAAAACACTTCTGTAAATACAGAGACCAAATGAGTGTATGGAAGAAGAATGACTTATCTAATTGTTAAATGAGAGTAATTCTGAGATTTGCTCTTGCCTGCAAAAATCTGGTACCCAAACTTTTAAATACTAATCTTTGTTGGTGCTYTCTTTGAAAGATTATGTAGGAATGAATGGAGTAGCCTTATAATGTATTTATTCACTTTCTTTGAGACTCCAGTACTGGAAAGTAAAGGGTCCACCGCAGTCACTRGACAGTTTGAAAATGAGAATACACTGTCACTTCTATCAGAAACAACTCTGCTCAAGACTAAACAGGATCTTGCTAGAGATGGCCTTTAAAAGATCATATTTCTTCATAAACAGCCTTAGATATAGACTTACACAAAGTAAAGGTTAATAAAGAGAAAYGGTCTGAGAAGCCCTATCTGCATAATATTACTGTAAATTACAGCACGATTCAACCACCAGAATTTTTCATCTCCTTTTACAGTAAGTGAAAAAAGTAACAAAAGGATTTTTAGTTTCTTTTTAAAACAACTAACAATACAATGCTGTTTTTCAGTGAAAGGTTTTTTGACAAAAGAAATGCTTTCATTGATTACCCTGAGTTATAAATTATAGCTCTCTAATTTTTCCTCTTATAAATGAATACTCTTGACAATCTAGCCCCACATGTCAGACAAAAAACTGAAACATTTATAATGGAAATTTAATTATAGTACAACTTTTGCCAGTCGTCATTCCAAAGTCACCCATAATTATGCTCRGGTCATTAAAAGTTCTTTTTTTCATTTACTTGGCCAAACATGCCATTTACACATTGGTTCATCCTCTCAAATTCAACACTATACAACAGTAATTAAGAAAATTTTTTCAAAATTTTTAAGCTAATTGCCAACAAAACATCTGCAGAAATAGTCAAAACAAAGAGCAACTGACAGACAATTTGATTTTTGTTCCCAAAGAACACAAAGTTTTAGAAATGAAAAGGCACTTTTGCATGTGAAGAGTAAACACTTATTACCTTTTTGCTTTACATGCATTTTCCATATGATAAATCTAAAAGATAACAGGCCATTAAAAACATGATTTTCTACTGCAAAACTTTGGCACCAAAATACCCTCAGAGAGCTTTTCAAAAGTACCACCTAATGAACAAACAAATGAAACTGAACTCTCCCTTTCCCAAAAGAAAGTCCTCCTTTCTCTTTCCAGGAAGTGGATCAAATTTGATGGAATGGGTAAGCATGAACTAAATGCAGAGATAGATGCAGTTTGTTAATATATTTTAAATAACAACAAGGGTGCTCAAATCACGGTATAAATTAAAAGACAGCTAAATGCAGACATCAAAAGTATAAATTTGTTGCAACTATTTGAGATGGTTGGGCATACTGAAATGCAAGAGCCATAAATCATTAACTTCACAGGTGATTTGATTTTAATCTCCACTATTAGTTTTTTAACTCAGTACCTCATGATAATGCTAAGCAAAGTCTTTCCCAATTTTATTTCTTTTTATCCCTTAGAGATTTAAGTTAGTATTTCCTTGCTGAAGGCTTCCCAGTAAAATGGTTCTTTTCCTCTGCCACTTAGCCATGCAGACACAGAGTAGAAAAAAAACATAATACAGAGCATCTTTCCTCACTTACATGTTTCTGGTCTCTTAAGAGTCTAGAAGAATCCCAGCTCCATGGGGATGCCCCTCTCTTCCTAAACAACACACTCAACAGCAATTAGATGGATCACCAAAAAAATCCTCTTTTTTACAGCTATACAAGCTGAGGTCTAGTGCTCTGTGAACTGTCTCAACTTTGTTTTTGTTGTAAACAAAAACGCGATGCACACTTGCTCACCATGACAGATCCTTGGATTGCAGGACAGAATTACCTATTTATAGCACTGCACCAGTCCAGTACTCTGAAGACAGTTTTTTTTTACTCCAAAATCAGGRTATCTTTTCATCAGGATCTGCCCAGATTTCAGGTTTCAAACTTGACACACAGCCTACAGTCTGGGCTATGAAGTTGTAATTGAACTTTATAGAAAAAGGGATTACCAGAAARGCCAGAACTGGGCACCAGCTTTTCTTCCTGGGAACCTTTAGGAGATTGGAATGAATTCTACAAAAGACTCTACATTTGCAATACAAACAGGTTTGCAAAGCCAAAGTGCCTCCCAGGCATTGAAAAAACCCAGAAGCACCTGAATAGTGTACTTGGTCATTTTCCTTTGAAGTGAGGTAAAATTAAAATATAACATTCTTTYTAAAAACCTTTGATAATTATGCTTTTTTATTAATTTGAAAAAAACCCTCAAACTACTAAAAGGTTTAAAAAGTAAAGCATCTCTGTGTTTCTACATCATTCCTGGATGTTTCATGCTTCATAGATACTTCAGTAGAATTGTGCAGTTATGTGCTTTTAAAGCTGGCCAAAGCTGCTGGGCAAGACAGCACATGGTCTAACAGTCTCAAACAAAAGAGTGAGCCTTAAAATATTAAAACCAAGGAGCATGCCTATCTGTTCATCCATATCCATGTTTCAACACCCTTTAAAACCACTGGCAAATTTCATCCAAATAACTTGCTTAAAATTTAAACTGATTTGATACAGTACTGCCAGAATTTAATTCCAGAAGATGAGAGAGCCAAACTAGTGTTCCCATTCAGGAGGCTCAGGGCAAACAATCAGAAGTTTAAAATCATACTCCATTTGACAACAGATTTGTTGTCAATTGGGTGCTCCCTCCTGCCATGCAGGTCTGTTGTAAGGGAAAATGGGATTACCTTCACAAGGTGGTGATATTTAGCATCACASATGTCTATGGTACATCCTATTCTCCTGACTCCTAAAATATAAGGAGTTTTTAGACTCAGCTCAGAAGTTCACACAACTCTGGGGTTTTTTTAAGCAAGAAACCTGCCCTTTAGGGCCTAAATTCTCTTTGGCCATAGGGTTGATACATTCATACATATATATATATAAAGGAAAAAGAGATGGGGATATATGTGTGTGTCTGTATATACACATACACACTCTTTGGCACATACAGTCAGTTATTCTTTAAGACACAAACTGAAGTAAATACACACTGGTCACTTCAAATGTATAAAAGATTTTGCTTTGGTTTTCAATAAGATCAAGTCAGTGGAACAGCCATACCTCCCTGTTTTATTTGCCAAAGCTTTTGCCAAAGGATTAACATAATTAAAAATGAAGTTTGCCTATGAGTGAAAGACAGTATAGTGTAACTCTATGTGAGAACTGCAACAGCTGATGTAAAAGTAGGCCTCAAAAGTAGAGAGAAAGCGCTCAGCATTGGTAAGGATAAATTTCAAGGCACCCATGAAATTCCACTGGAAATACAGAGAATGTCCTTTGCTGTTATTTTTAATTGTTTTTAATAACAGAGTACCAATGTATTAATTTAAATCTGCAGTAATAATATACTTCTGAGAAGAGAGATCCAAAGCACCTACAAAACAGCTTGTATTTCATTTGTTCAAAACAGAGTAATACTAAGGAACACCCTGCAAACACAGTATTTTTTACAACTATTTACAAGTATTTATTATTTACCAGTTTCATTAAAGATGCCCACRTGGCAGTCTTTTATTTACAACCAGTAAACTCCCAGCTTGCAGGGTTTTTCTCACTCCGTAACAAGCAGTTCTTCCTGAACTGAAGTTGGGTACAATAATTGTTTGAGGTTTTTGAGCCTATCCTTGTAACTAATAAGAGACTGCAACAAAGACTGGAGATGAAGATATGTCACAGGAGAAATCATATTATCTAATTCTCCTTAAGGGTCATTATGTTTTATTCACATTGCCTCCACCTGGCAGATGTGAAATTAATAATTTTGCCCCTCAGGTTTGCTCTAAGTTAGTGAAGGTTCATTTTTCTCAAAGAGCAGGTTAATTTCTTCCTCTGCAAATGTTTTGAAATGGGAATCTGTTAAAGCGAAAAAATAAGTCATCATTTATATGATTGCTTTTCACACAACCAAGACACGGCTTATTTTCACATACCCTTGTTTCCAGCTGTATATTAACTTAGCTGTAACTGWCAGGAAGGAATCCCAAAAGTTTCTCCTTATTCTAATGTGGAACTTCTTAAARCAAA
The DNA here is from genome assembly GCA_014549065.1 of Cardinalis cardinalis. Classification (NCBI taxonomy): domain Eukaryota; kingdom Metazoa; phylum Chordata; class Aves; order Passeriformes; family Cardinalidae; genus Cardinalis; species Cardinalis cardinalis. The sequence continues at coordinate 1,072,946 of JACDOX010000056.1, forward strand.
CTGATCTGACAGTAAGGTTTCATGCTCTGTGCCTTACCAACACTAGACTGTGTCTATATTCCTCTCATATTTCAGAGCAGAAGTGTCAGAAAGAGCCAACAGACCTACATATTTGCAGCAGTTCTCCTGTCCTCTTTTCTTCCCCTCCTCTTCACGTGGYGGAGAGTTAAAATGTTCTGTTTCTCAAGTGACATCTCTGGATGCTTCATCTAACCAAAAACTATTTATTTAGGGACCAATGGGGGCACAAAAGTGCAGGTATTAGTAATTTCTATATAACACCAGTTCTCTTGGTTGCCAATAGTAGAAGTTTTTGTGTTCAYGGGCTGAAAATTCCCTGAATTAAGAACCAACCTGTGATTTCCCCTGCAAAGGAAAGACCCATTTGAGATGAAGGGGCAGATACTCTCAYGGTGTTTATTTCCTAAAAGAAAACGTTCTGTTTTCGCTACCACTGGCAACCACAAATGTAGAGAAGCATCCAGAACCATGCAGTCAGTGTAATATCAACTTTTGTCTAAGTCTTTCCATCACACTGCACCTCACTGTTTATACAGCTTCAGATGAGAACAGCAATACAGKGAAAGATCATGATCTGTGTACTAAAGCAGAGTCTAGGAGAATGTAACAAACACCATGGTGACAGCTTTTCTTTCAAGATTTTGACAGAAACTTGGAATCACAGAGGAGCTGAGGTAGGAAAGGTCTGGTTCATCTGGTCCAACCCTCACTGTACACCACCCTTGCTCCACCAGTGCCAACTACTGCATCTTGTCCAGGTAACTTCTGTGTATCTCCAGTGCTCTTTACTCACTTACAAGACCATTTCACCACAGCAAGAGTTTGGGTTCATCAAGTATGACCTCCCCTCTGTGAATCCATGCTGACCTACTCCTAATCATGTTTTTCTCCCTTGTGTTCCTGGAAATGGTTTCCAAGTATGGTTGTTCCATCATCTTCCCAGGGTTTCTGCTGACATTTTCCAGATTCTAGTTTTTTGTTTGGTGTTTTTCCTTTTTTTTTTTTCCTCCCAGGAACTTAAAGGACTCCTAGGGGAAATTCTAGACCATACGATAAGGAGGAAGAGAACTACATTTAAAAAGATTTTTGTATGGGAGGAATTGGGATTATCTGTTTTTTTCCCAACCCAAGATTCTTGATAACACAAGGGGAAGCTGTCTTGTAACACAGCATCAGGGAAGTMATCTCAGAAGTAGCACCTTGGGCACCTTGCTTTCAGACAAGTGGCTGCCAAAGAAGAGCTTTAGTGCATTAGTCAGTGCAGAAAACCATTTGTGTTTTCTGAAGGGCCCCTTCCAAGAAGATGCATTTCTGTTTTGTTTCCTTATCAGAAGTGACCAGTGATACAGACACATGGACATGTATCTCACTATGCTGTATTTTCTTGGAATTCTATTAAAATCTTTCCGTTTACCTCCTGCACATCTGAAAGCTACAAYTCACCTGCTACAGTGCAGAAAATCTAAAACTAGCTTTTACCCTTAGGAAGRGAAAGAGATCTCATATGAGACAGTTTGTAGAAGAAAGGCTTTAGAAAAAAGGACAATACAATAGGATCTTACTTTCATAATAAAACCATAAATAAAATGTAAGTTCTCTGTGGACTTCTAGTTCTGATAAATCAATGAAAYTTTCTACTAAAGTTTATTACAGTTTCAGGTTAGAAATGGAGACTTCAGAAATATCACGTAACTTTTCCATGGAAAATAAAATGGTGCAATATCTGCACCCTACTCCTCAGGGTTCAGTGTCTCTGACCTGAGGTCAAGCTCTAATACAACACAGCTGCAAAAACCTTGGTTAAAACTTCTGAAGAAACTTGCTAAGAGAAAGAGAYGTGGAAAAAAACCTGCAGTAGGGCTTCAAGTTGACATTTTCCTATGATCACAAAACCAAGCACTGTTAAGACTTCGTTATATGCCCGAAAAACCCTCAATCTCTTCACAGGCAGCTCCCCATGGTATAGCAATGGGAAGGAATAACTTAATTCCCAGTGATACTAAGATCCTTCCTCTTTTCTTGAGACAAAAAGGTMAAGAGATTGCAGTCCTGAAGGACAGAGAAAGGCAGCTGCCATTTCAACCTAGAGAAGTTCTTAGGAAGGAACTCATCTTTCCTAATAGTGATACAGAAGGGGGAAGRGCATGGAAATCAGCAGTAAGCACCACTCAGTTTCAAGAAAAGCTAGGGCATGGACACTGACAAAGGGAGAGACTAACAAGAGAATTAATAACAAAAGAAGGTGGAAGGGTGGAAAACAGGGAAAACCAACTGCAAAACTGATTTATTATTCAGAATGTTGCTCACAAGGAGATACAGACTGTCCATCCTGAAGACCTGGACAGTGCTCCATGTCATCGGGCAGGACAAAAGTGGTGGCACTGAGTACTGTCCAGCATACCTGAGCACACTGAATTTAAATGCAGGGTTCAGGACAGTTCCTAGCCTGTRCCATCTGCCCAGAGATACTTTTGCCTTGTGCAACTTGATGCAGGTCTGAATTGATCAGAGGGAAGAGGATACTCATTCCATCAGTGTATTCTGACACACAGATTTTTTTTCACAATGCCAGTGGATGTCAGTGGGCAACACAGAACAGGTGAAATAATTTTGACATCTTGGAAGAATAACCAGCTGAATGCAAAGCAATGAGCAAACTGAGAAAAAYAAAGATTATTCTTTTTTCAAGAGARGGGATTTAAAGAGYTCCTCTGCTCTGTTCTTCCAGATCGGAACAAGCCTTCTAGGAGTACCAGACATTTTACAACAAACCTGCAGCRGTGTTTCAAGAGCTCAGTTGTACTGGGAGTAACAGCTTTCCTCCTGACAAGCTGAGGTGATGGGATAGAAGAGRCAGCAAAATCAACTATGTTAATTAAAACATTCCTGTTACTTCATTGTATGAAAATTATTGGGTAAATTGACAGTGATTGTTTCTGCAAATACTCCAGGGCAGTAATTGTGTCTTAGTACAAAGAAGTAGARATCTGACTGTTAAAAAAACTCCACAGTTTGGAGATAATTCATAAGAAGATTCTTTTATTTATTTTTTCAATTTTCCTAAGTTACAATAGAGTTTTCTGGTTCAGTAAAGGAAAATATGCTAATTTTCAGAAATTATACCAAATGTCACAGTGRAAAAAAAAATTATGAGAAAAAGAAAACAACTTTCCCTAGGGGGCCTTAACAATCCCCTCCTTTAGCAGGAGGGAGGATTTTATTTTAACTTTTCTTCCTAAGGTAGCTGTCTTTAAGATGTATCTGTTCACCAGCAGATTCAAGGAACAAAATAAATTAGAAATAAAGTCTCCTAATAGAGGGGCCATAGCAAAGAAAAAACATAAATTTGCAGGAGCTCATTTAGCAGTCCTGCATTATTCAGGTGTGTTTTAACTGGGGCACTGTTTCACCACCAGAATACAGAGAGACAGACCAGATTAAGATTTGTATCGTGCAATGAATGTCAAAGACAAAGCATGCTGGAAAGCCCTGAAATAAATAAATCTACCCACAGAAATACTGATATGGATAAGAAGAAACTACAAAACACAGTCTATCTTACTAATCCTTCAACATATCTACTTTAGTTTTACTATGGACAGTTCCACTGGTTTTGGGTCAGACTGGGTCTCATCAGGAACAATAATGACAGGACAAGGGGAAGAGCTTCAAACTGGAAGTAGGTTTAGATCAGATATTAGGAAGAAATTCTTTAYTGTGGGGGTGGTGAGGCAGTTGGAACAGGTTACCCAGAGAAGCTGAGGATGCCCYATCCCTGGCATTCTGTATTCTWGGTTCACAACACGATATGAGATGGCTGTGGGGAGAGGGAGCTTTCAGCATAGGAACAGGTGGTTTAAATTCCAGACAATCTGAGAAGGCCTCCACTTCACACCTTTAAATGATAAAACCTCTTCTTTCTGAGTCTGACTCAAATGTGGTTTACCATGGCCAAAATCCATTAAACTGCTTCAAACCTGTTCACATTCTAGGTTAAATCTAATCCAGACCTCAACGTAATTCTCCGGCTTTCRGAGAATTACACTGAAAGAGCACTTACATTATATTTCACCAAAAGGAAATAAAGCACTTTTTGAAGTGGCAACTGCTCCAGTAAGTGTGATGCAACCAAGTCTGGAGAGATTTTTTCTTTGCATTCTAATTATAGACGCTTTTACTTAGTAAAGTTACAGATAAGACTTGTCTATTACAAGCCTCTGAAATCTCATTTTGCTAAAATGAAAACATATTTCAAATGCTTTGGAGAACTATTAAGATTATTGAATGCCTAGCATACTGCTTCAAGTCTCCAAGTGGTTCACTATCTTCCCCTAGGGAACAGGCAAGCAGCATGCAATTATCACAGTAATTAAAAAGGTGCAATGATTCTTCTCTTAAAGACTCCTGTTTTATTAATTCTATGGTATGCTTTGGAGACTGGCATTATTTTACTCCTACCCAGCTTAATTATACCGTCATTAGTTTATCAGCATCTCTTTTTAAACCCTTGGGCCAGTTATTAGCATGTCACTTGCTAACAGTTAACCAATAACCACTACACCTTCAAAGCAGGGTCTTCTGCTATAAAAAAAAGCCAATTTGTAGAGACAGATTTAATATCATCATTCAATTTACATTTTTCAGCCATTTAACTTTCTGCTTTTAACTTAAGAAGGTTACTGTTTAGCTTAATGAAAACACAAATAATTCTGATGTATTACAAGACACTACCAGGTAATAAAACACTTCCAGTACACACTGGTTTATGAAACTGAAAACTTGATTTAATACCCAAGAGTATGTACCACTGAGAAAACAAAGCATATGATATTCTTAAATGTAACTAAAATTGTGGATATCACTCTCTACTAAGTCTGGCTGAGGTGGAGTTAAATTTCCTGCACAGCAGCCTGTTTCGCACTGCATTTTGGATCTGTGACTAATCCAGGGTTGGTAACACAACACAACCCTACAGGACAGACTCACTTACACAGCACCAAGTACTGCATCACCTGATCACACAAGCAGATGAAAAAACTATTAGAAAAACCAGTTAATTTTAAAATAACTGAAATTATTGTGTATTAAATATGTACTTCCCTCGTCTAGACAGACATTTACATTATTATGAAGGGCATAGTGACCCAGAAACCCTTCTGAAGGGAGCTAGACTTCATTAGTATGCTCCACTTTTGACTAAGCTGAAGTTAGCTTAGCTTAGTAGAGAAAATCTTATAAATACAAAATTCTTAACTATTACTATAATTTAGCTGCACTGCTTTCTGGTACTTTTCATTAAATACTTATTTCCAGTTATGAGAGGAAAAAAAAACCAAAAATAACATCAAATAATTAGTACTTGTATAAGTTTGCACCTTCAGAACATAAAAGCGGGATTCTGACAGCARCTATGTTTCATTTTGTGTTTGACATCACACCAATTCAATTCAACTGAAATGACATTTACTCACTGACAGGTGGCCAGGTGACTTTAAAAAAAGTATATGCAATGGAAACATATTTCTGTTGAAGTACACAAAATTTTTGTGTTAAAAAGTAAGTAAGACTAAGTAATTCTTTAAAAAACAAAGAACAATGAGCTAATACCACTTGTTACTCCCATTTTCTCTAGCTACACTCCAGCCTATCTTCCACCAGCTTTACAGCAGCAAAGAGATGATTCAAAATAYGGGAAAATAGTAATGACCAAAGAAAATCCAGGTCACAGTATCCTCTATTATTTTCTGAGTGGCTAAGTCCCAAACTAATATCACTGTCAGTCTTACTGAAAATTATTCTACAATTGCTTCTGCATAATAGGTGAACTTCGTATGCTATTACAATCAGAGGTCAGATCTATTAATTATAACATCCAAAACAGGAGCMAAGATTGCTGCAATGCACCAGAAATTGCACTATCTCATTTAGTAAAGAGACATGCTGTCAGTCACTCAAGAAAGCAGTCCTTTGCTAAACCTCATCTGCTAATTGAGACTCAACAGTGAATGCTTTTGCTGTTACCCAGGATCTCTTTTCACTTTATCTACAAGTTTGATACAACTGACATTGAAAAAAAAAAAGCAGCACGCACAGTCATTATTTCATCTGCAGTCTACAATGTTATGGAAGGCTGCTTTCAAGGTCACTGTTGCTGGAAAATGCTAATATGTTATACTTAAAACCATTCAGTCTTAATTCCTGCAACCTGCTGGTTTAAGACAGACAGTAAAAACTGCCAGCAAATTAACTTATGCCTTCAGCCCTAGAAACATGCTTACAACTTTCCTGTCACCTTGAAGTACTCACCAGCACATTTTGTTCTTGTTTTGAGAGCTGGGCCAGGAGACCCGGTTCCTCCTTCACCTGGTCTTGTAAGTAACACACTGATTTCATATTCTGTATCAGGATCCAGGTGCCCAATCTTATAGCTTGTGGAGTCCACGGGTTGTATGTCATACCAGCTTCCACTTGAAGTTCGATACTCAACTTCTCTTTGGATAATGGGTCCATCCCCATTGATGGAATTGGCATTCAGCTGTATCCAGAGGTAAGTTGCGCCAACTGAGGATAGCTGAGGTGGAGCAATGGGAACTGGTGGTTCTGAAAAACAGCAAGGTATGATAACAAGCCATGATTACACTTCTACTTCTAAATAAGCAACAGGTTTTGTACTACATTAGAGCTGAAGACAGCCTAAAAACATGGATATGAAGAAATCACTACGGACTGACTTATTTTCATTAAACTTCAATATTCAGATTCTTTTGCTTATGCAGTTGGAGATTTTAACCTGTAGCTTTTGGTTTAAACCTCATAACTCCAARTCAGGTGGAATGGAATTCTATTCACTTGACATTCCATGGCAACTCCCAATTWAAAAAGATAGATAATCTCAGGTTTTCTTATACAAATACAGTTTGTTCTGGATATTAGTATTAACCCTATTCAAAACTAATGTTTTCAAGATAACATTTACGTTGTAGCCTATCCTTACACATAATGAGAATAGGAATTTCTGCACAGAAACAAAATGAATTTTTATTAATTATTTTTCATATACCTAACTACATAGCCTTCGTATTTTCAGACTTCTGTGTAAGCAGAGTAAGTACAGTAATTTTTCAATTCTATACTTCGGTTATAATCAAGGATCTTCTAAATGAAAGCTGGAGGATTTCTTGAGTTTTTACTAGAGGTCTGTTTCTACTTCATGTAATGGCTATTTTCAATAACTAACTGCCACACAGAAATGGTACTCTGTATCACAGAGCAAGGATGCATGTGATATCCTGATAGTTTGGATTCTGAATATTTCAAACCCAACCAAAGTTTGAAACCCATTTTAATTTACTATTTGATGGACATCCTATTTAAAATTAGACTGCAGAAATAATTTGCAGACATCATCTTTTTTAAAGGTAAATAACAAATATTTTTTTTACCCTACTGGTTAAATTACTCTGCTATTTCATGCATCATATCTGCAAAAAATTCACCTTCCTGTTGGGTTAAATATATTCAAGTAGAATGAAATCAAGTGACTGTAATAAGGCACTATTTGATCCAATATTCTTTTCTACTCTGAACATATCTATCAGCAAACACTGCCACCTTCTTAAGGCTACACAGAATATGCAATGAACAAAGGACATCTGTCTTCCCTGAGCTTCAGATTTAGCCTCTTCTGCCAACCATTTCCCTTTGTATTGAGATACAGTTGGTCAAACAGACAAGAAGCTGAATTTATGTATTTCATCATTTTGTCATGCTCTTCAAAGTCACAGTTAAAGCAAAGAAAATAAAAGAATGAAGCAAAAGCGAGAAAGGATCTCTGAGAAGCATTTCCTGAGAAAYAGCAGAATTGCTATTTTAACAAACATGTAATTATCCTACAGTATTCTACCTTTTATTCATAGAAAGAGTAACTCAGAGCACTCAGTACACTGAAGATTAGCTGTGTCTCAGATAGATGGTGTTTCTAATTAGCAAGGTACACCTGTATGCAAGCTTCGATCTGTGCAATCTGTTAGCAATTGATGAAATAAAACACTACAAACCAGCAAACACAGGCACCACTCACTGTGTGTTTTCATCTTAAAAAAACCTAAGTGATTACTATCATGAAGAACACAATACAAAGGGCAACAAACCAGAACATCTCCAAAGATATCTATTAAGCATTACTAATTTGAATTGACATTAAAATAGCTATAAAAATATCGTGGCAGATTCCAGGATATAAAGAATATTGTTTAGATTTTCAAATCAGCAGTGAAAGCATTGTTTTATGTCAATAGCAATATATGGCAAACTGATGTCATTGCTGAGTTAAAAACATAATGTAGTTTTATTGAAACTATTCTTCCTAAAGTATGTAAACTATGGCTTCATACAGTGATAGTGTGTCTGGAAACAGTTCTGACTTGACTCAAAATGATTTACCATCAATTTAAATCATTAGGCTGTTTTGTGAACCAAGACATGAAATGGAACTTTTATAAAGCATCCTAAGGCATTTAGTTAGCCATGCTGAAAGAACAGTTAATTACTTTCAAGTTTCAAATGCTACTAAAGGCTGTTGAAGTGCCATTCAAAATGCAAACTCAGGAGTTAGGTCACTAAGGTTAGTGGTTACACCAATTCATTCCAAATATTACAAGTACTTGAAACAGATAGTATTTTATTGTCTTTTTATACCTCAGGGCATGTTTTTCAATTCTCTGGGACCACAATGAAAAGGTTAATTCAAGTTACACTATTTCAGCAAAGCCTGCATTTACTGCAATTTCATACTATTAAAATGGTTTAAGACCCCAAGTTACCTTCTCACCAGAGATTGAGACTACCTAAAATCAAGACTACCTGTACCTTCATTATACATATGATGCTCATATAAAGTGACTGCTTAAAAACATGAAAGTCAATTAAGCAGATCCTCTAATACAAACACTATATCCAAACACTATATATATATAATGATTTAATGATTTTAAGAGTGAAGTCTGAAATGTATTCTTCTGTCTAATTAATTTATTTTTTCTTTTGACAGAATGATTTAATATTTTTGAGATGCTGAGGAGTTTGAATCAGGTAGGTACCACACTGCAGCACTACTGTCCTTCACTAAAAGCAGTTTTTACTGGCAGTCACTGAGGTAGTCTCAACTAAATTTCATGCAAATTAATACCTTTATGAAACAGTACAATAGACTTGATATTTTAGGGCTGTGTATGTTCAAGGAAGGATTTTCAACTGACAGCAGAAACAAGCTTGTAGCAGTAGCTGTTTAGTACAATGACCTATCTYGAAGAGGAGTTCTTCCTTGCAGATCTCCTCCTGAAGCAAATAGCCAAATTTATTCAGTACTGTGAATATTTTCAACATAGGTTTTTAAAATAGAATATTAACTGAAAAAAAAGAAGGTAAGTGGATCCATACTTCAAATTTTATGCCTTTTAGACGTCAAACCTCCTCTTGAATTCTCTGACAAATGACAATGGGTGCAATCCCTTAGGGAAAGGAAATCATGGCTACCTTACAAAGCCAGAGGTCTGCAGGTGACAGAAAGCTTTAAGCAGGTGCTCTCATCTGACTCCACATAAATGGATCACTTAAATATGAGAAAAAGACAGACTTTATGATAAGGAGCAGCCCTTCTCTTACACAGATAATAAAAACAAATGTAGCCAAACACGAATGTAAATTATTTATTCTTATGCACTCTTTATAAATTGAAAACACACTTGAAACTGCAACTCCTTCATTTAAACTGCTTTGTTCTTAAATTACACAGATTTTCCAAACATTTTCTACATCTTAACATCTTTTACTTTGCAGTTATTTTCAAATTTTAATTGGGAGGGGAAAGGCATCACACTGAGATGCCAGTGGAGATAATATAAACCTCTAAGATTTAAGTGAGTTAAAGACAAAAATAGACATTTCTTCTCCGTGGCTCAGAAGCACTATCTTGAAAAATGACAAAAATCTACTTCCTTACTTTTTGCAAATGCATGAATGTTATGTTTACCCTCCCCTCCTTCTTCCCCTCTACAAAATCATAGAATCATATTGGAAAAGACCTCCAAATTCAACCTTTGACCAAACACCAAGATGTCAACTAAACCATGGCACTAAGTGAATATAATCAGGGATGGGGACCCCACTACCTCCATGGGCAGCCCATTCCAATGCTTAACCAAGAAAAAATATTCTTCCTGATGTCCAACCCAAATCTCCCCAGCAAAGCTGGAGTCTATGAGCTCTTGTCCTGTCCCCTGTTGTCTGGGAGAAGAGGCTGACTCCCATCTGGCTATGACCTCCTGTCAGGCAGCTGTAGAGAGCAATGAGRTCCCCTYTGAGCCTCCTTTTCTCCAGGCTAAACATCCCCARCGCCCTCAGCTGCTCCTGACCCACTCTCCAGACTCTTCACCAGCTCCCCGCCCTTCTCTGGACTCACTCCAGCACCTCAGTGTCTCTCCTGTAGCRAGGGGACCAGAAGGGGACACAGCACTCAAGGTGTGGCCTCAGCAGTGCCAAGTACAGGRGGGACAATCACTGCCCTGGTCCTGCTGGCCACATACAGGCCAGGGTGCCACTGGCCTTCTTGGTCACCACATGCCAGCCCACGTTCTTGGTCACCACATGCCAGCCCACGTTCCTGGTCACCCTCTTGGTCACCACATGCCAGCTCAGGTTCTTGGTCACGTTCTTGGTCACCACATGCCAGCTCAGGTTCTTGGTCACCTTCTTGGTCACCACATGCCAGCTCAGGTTCTTGGTCACCTTCTTGGTCACCACATGCCAGCTCAGGTTCTTGGTCACCACATGCCAGCTCACGTTCTTGGTCACCTTCTTGGTCACCACATGCCAGCTCACGTTCTTGGTCACCACACGCAAGCTCAGGTTCAGCCAGCTGTCAACCAGCACCCCCATGTCTTTCTCCCCAGCTTTTGTACTTGCGTAGTCCCCACTTTCACCTACCCTCCCTCTCATTTCAAAACACCTCCCAGTTTGCCTTTCCTTTCAGTCCCAGCACGAACAACCTCATATGGGAATGCAGCTCCCTGTTCTYGCACTCCTCACTATCCACATTGTTAATGCATCACCATTTTACTCTCAAASTACAAGGATTCAGCAAGATGGAGGCCTGTATACTAAAAGCACACAAAYTGTTAGCTCATAGGTCTTGATCCCTGTGCCTGGATCCAGCCAGACCCAGAGGAGSTCAGATCCCTCCTTGCAATTAAATTCTGTACACTGTATCTAGAATTTCAGGGAATTGGAAAGATGAACTCGAAGTCCCCAAGGTCTTGCTGGGTTTTATTTAGTAGCTTGTTAACTAACTATTTGAGAACAGATTTTCACAGGAAGAGAAAAATCACATTTTTGACATAACTAGTATCCTCTTGAAAAAATATTACTGCTTCAAAGTCCAGAGCCTTCAGCGCTTTCCTACAGTAAGTTCACTAAGATGGATGAACTGTATCAGCTCTTCTTCTTGGAGGTTTTCTTAACACCTCCAGGCTAAGACACACATCCACACTGAAAAATACAAGTCTTCAGTCAGTTTGCACAAAATGAGCATATGAAACTGGGCTCCCTTATAGGAATTGTTAGGCAATAATAAAAATAAGTTCCAACRCCAGCACTGCTGGTAAAAAAAGGCTACAGACAGTAATGGATCCAGCATGAAAGGTTAGTTGGAGACAGCAAAAACAGATGCCAAGTATCTGTGTATATTTAATGTATGAGAACAGTTGATACCACAGATAAGTAACTGTTGATACTTTCTTACTACGTCTTGATGTTAAAATGGTTTTGTCCTCCAAAATAAATTCTTTGCTCTAGAGGTCCTGAAGAGGTTTGGTTCTGTTCCCAGTGTTAAAAAAAAAATTTCCATTTGGAAAATGCAAACATTTAAGCTGCCAGCATTACAGATGGCTACCTTTCTATGCCCTTGCTTAAAAACCTAGCCAAACTCCTTTTAACCAATTTGACACCTAGGTTTACCTTGTTTGAACTCAATAAGCAGTCTGAACTCTGTAATAATCTGATGTCTGCTAGACAGGCTCATTCTGTTCTCCTAAATCTAATCTGTGTTGGATCTGCCCACTATTAGAAGACTTCAACCTAGGGTCTGTATGTAGAACTCTAATTTACTCCGCCAAATGCATTTAATCAATTCCACCCAACTATTTTCCTTTTGCTCAATGTTTGATTACTTTTATGTCATCTATTAGATACGAGCTGATGTTTTTTACAATAAGTGGGTTATCTGACAAGGCCAATTTCATGCCTCCCATTAGATAAAGTGACATTTCAATCCAATTCTCTGACAAACTTAGATGAGGATATCGTGCCGTTTGAGCACATGCAATGACAAGGCACTTGTCTTTTCAGCCTTTCTTATCAGAACAAACACTCAGGTAAATTGAAAACCTCCCCTTCAGGATTTATTTAAATAGAACAATCAATACTTTATTACACCATCCTCTAAAAGGCATGTAAGTTACCACAAACAAGCTTCCAACTAAAACTCTTTCTCTCCCCCCTCCATTTTAAGGCCAGACTAATTGTTCACTGACAAGCTTTTTCTCATTAACTAGACAACACTCATGTTTACTATTATCTAATAACAGAACAGACAGCTCTTTAATTGCAATTTTCCCCCTCCATATTGCTGAAACCTTGCTGTAACATGCTCACTCAGGTGAAAAAAAAAAAGACAAAAAAAAGAAGAGAGTAAGAACACCTGGCAGTTTCTTACATGTCTTTCAGTTTCAAGATCTCATTCCTATTCCTTTGTGATTGTAGGTTTGATTTGCAGCACCTGAAACTAGCAGCCCTTCTGCTCTTTTCAAGAGTTCTGGTACCTCGTCTCCAGCGCCACAAAACATCATGCCACTACAGCACTACAAAGCTTAAAGATCTTTCCACACATAATTGGAATCTACTTAGAGTAAGTTCCTATTTAGTGAAACTTGATCTACAGTGAAGTGGAATGAATGCTGTACAGAATTCTAACCCACTCTACTGTGCAAACATCATGACTTAAAAGCAAATATGTTTTGAAAAAAGCCCTATGCCAGAGCAAAACTTTTTGCAACTTGAGTTACAGGTTCAGTAACCAAAATGAAATAGAGCATGATAAATGTGAAGAACTGATTCCCTTCAACTTAAAAATGCTCCATTTGACTCCCCTGTCATTCCAGCAATGTAATTCCAAAGAAATTCTTCGTAAGGCAGTTTAGTTACACAAGTGTAAATGAGAATTCATTGCTTGTAACAAAGAGGAGGGAGTAATTATACCACTGTTTTTACATATACTATTATTAAGCCATCAGCAATTCACAAGTATACTAAACATGCAGTGTGGGCATATATACATTCTTCATGATTTATGGATAGTAATGGATTAAAAAATATATAGCTGCACTGAAATCAACCTGTTATCTTTGAAGTCTGCTAACTGATACTGCAAAACACCTGCTAAAAATTAGGAAATCCCATTTCTTAATTATATGCCATCAATAAGAAAGTGTATTTATTCATTAGCCCCTAATGCTGCTGTTCAGTACAGTCATCTAATGTTTTACAGCACAATGCTTAAAATGGGTCTTTTTAGGTCAGAAGGAATGACCTGCAGGTGGTCTCATAAAAGCTCCAACACAGGCAATGGGGATTACCATAATTACTTTGCCACTCTACAAGCAGTTAATGGGATTACACCCTAAGGCTATCCACTTGCTCACAGTGCCCAGTGCAGATTTTCTGAAAGAATCTGAGTACGCACAAATGCTTTAATGATACGCTTCATAATTTCATCGCTTGCACCTCAAAAGAAGGACTAACAAATTAAAACACCCTGAATCAAAGAGACTGAGAAGAAATGAACTCCTTTGGCTTCCTGCACCTCTCTGCACTGATGCAGTAAGTCCTCCCTCTGCCTCCTTCAGGCAGTGCTCATTCCTCTCTGGTTTCACTTGTGTTAGGTCTGAAAGATGCTTCATCACTCCTACTGGGGTTCTAGTCCACACTTCCTTTTTTTGCTGACTTTCATACATATCTATTTTTGGCCATCTACTTCATTTTCTTTTCATGCTTGGGCTGAAATAACCTCATTTTTTCCACCACACCTTATAATTATATTCTCATCTCACCCACTCTATTTGTTTCTTTTTTCATCTGTCAATTCAAATGGCTCTTCTATGTTTTCATGCTACAATTTTTCTTGTTTTGTTACCTTCATACCCTGGTTATTTCCAACATCCTTCTCTTGTCCTGTTTCTCTGCATTTTCTCTACAATGCATTCACTAAAACCCTATTCTTGCTTTTGGAAAATGGTTTATTCTCAATTATGGCCTTCTCGCATCCTCTTCTACTGGTGACAGAAGTATTCTGTCACCAGTASAAGAGGATGCAAGAAAGTGTGCTAAGTGTTCCCCAAAGTATTTAAAAAAACCCTTCATATACTGAAATACATATATTTAATGCATTCACTTAAATGTAAATCTTGCATATTTTGTGTTAARTATATTTTTAGAATACCATCCCCACAAAGCAGGCAAGTAGCCATTTTCATGTTCATACTTCAAATAAGTTTGTAAAGACATATAGATCTGAACAGTGCATTTTAGGGAAATACTTAAAACAGCAATCAACAAGTACCTAGTTAATTAGCCCTGGCTTCTTCACTCCCTTGTTACAGCTGGATAGACTCTAAAGAGTCTATCCAGCTGTAACATAAGCAAAATCTATTTACTGAACCTCTTACCAAGTTTAACAGGCTATGGGTGACATTCTTACTGCACTAGCAACTGCAAGCCCTGATTCCACACAGGGAGCATGCCAATACTGATTTGTATGGTGAAGTACCTTTGACTATCAGTTCTGCATAGTTGGATACACCAACTCCTCCCTCCGTCCGGATCATGCAGCGATAGTTGCCAGCGTCCCGCTTGGTGGCATTCACCACACTGAAAAGAGCTACAAATCGTCGGGCATTGAACACTTTTATGTCCTTCAAAGGTGCATCCCGTACATAAATACCCTAGGCAAAGGAAATAAAATAAAGAATGTGATTAGTCATATTCAAAAAAAACATACTGACGACCCATTTTACCTCTCACAAGTTTCCCAGAAGGAGAGGAGAGATAAAAGCAGAAGCCTGTACGTTACTTTCACAGGCGTGACAGGGAGACTTYTCTGACTTGCCATGTGAGTTAAACCATTCATCATGAGTGGACAACCATTAAYCTGTAACAGCTGCTTTCAACTCTTCATAGATTAACTAATAGAAAGATTTGAGAACAATGTAACATTTACTTGCTTAGCTTGTTTTACACAAATACTTAAATTTATTTACTTTTTAGACAATGAAGCCCAGCATAGTCAGTCGGTGCATTCTCTTCCCTTCCTGCATCTGCTGCTTGGGATATGCATTTTTCAGGGAAACATTAGTGGATGGTTCTCATAGCAGCACCCACCCAAGGGGTTATCAATGACTCTGGTAGAAGAGACTAGGCAGAGATTGATCAGGGAAATGACCTGAAGCTGTCTCCATCTCTCACTTTCTCAGCATGGCATTGGAAACTGGGTAGTTTCTTTTTCAGCACAGTGTCTTGCTGCCAATTCAACACATTACATGTATGGCACAAGAAAATGAGCCCTGTAACAGCTGAGGAGCACAAGGAGCGAAAAACGGAGGGGGGAAGACAGAAGAAGGCACAGATGACAACTTGCCACATCCTTTGACACAAAGATAATGGCAGAGAGACTTGGCTCTCAAATTCTCATCAGAATTCATGCTCCACCTGACCATGAAATAGGATCTGTGCACTATGAACACTCACAATCCCACAGAAAATGTGTAATGATAGAATTATGAAAGCTGGATAAAAAAAAAACAACCAACAAAACTGTACTGACAACATTAACCCAAACAAGCAACAAGAGAGAGGCACTTTTCATATGGTGATATGTATTCCAACAAACTGAAGGCTGCAACCACTATCAAAACATGAAGACAAACTGGAAAACCCCAACTAGCACTTGACAAAAATCACTCTCTCCAGGAAGGYGCACACACACTGTCTCATGCTAAATATTGACACCAGGTATGTTTAGTGGGTTTCTCTGACTTGAGGAGCTTCAAGCAGATCAAGGGTCCTGCACTGYCAAGCTTCTATAAGCCAACAACACTGGTGATGTCTGTTTTTCTGCCCTGGAGTCTGYAGTTTCTCCAGCTGAATTTAGGACATATAGAAAATACTGATCTCATTTTACTATGATCTTATTTGCCACTAAATTGGAAGTATCCTTGAAATACAAGTTATAACAGAATAATTTTAAACAACAGTCAGAAAATTAAAACCATCCATAAATCACAAAACCAAGTCGAACTTAATCATGCTGTTATACCAAAGAATCAACATAATTAACAATAAATACTAATTCTAATGCACAGTAGAGTTGTTTCCTCTTCAAAAGAAAACATGGGTGATGTAAAGCTAATGTTAAAGGGAAAAAAAAGGTTGTAAGATGTCCAAACAAGAAYGTGCTATCATGTCTTAAAAATTATTCAGTTGTAAATTATTGARAATTCCTTCAGATAGTTGACAGCTCCTAAAGGTTCCTCAAAGTATGAGCGGCTGATAAAGCAGCTTCTGTGATGTGACATGGCAGTTCCAAAAACCTAAACTTGGAAAGAAACATTTCAAACTACTATTTCAAAACTACTATTTTTTGCCACTTTAATATCCTTCTAGTGAGAATGGCTGCTGATAACAGGAGATAAGCAGTGGGTTAATTAGGAGTTTGGAGAATGAGTATTTCTTAAAAGCCACATTATTTCTTACCTAATATAATAACCTAATTAATCCTGATAATCAGAACTTCTGATCAATCACAAGCCAGCTTTAAAGTATGTTACTACAGCTTTCAGGCTCTTGAAGGATCCTGAACATACCCAAATCTCACGGTTACATTACACCCATCCATATCACTATTCCCATTTTTCTAGCTGCAACATCAGGRAGGCATGCAACATGCATGCAGGTTTTTTCATCCTGCCAAGAAATAGGATAAGTTATTCCCCAGGGAAAAAACATAGTGCCACACACTGATTAATTCTAGCACCTAAACTAGCTCAGCTCATTTAGAGTGGGAACAAACTACTCTGCTCTACAGCCTACACAGAACACCCCCCTTTCCAAGTGGGGAACCTGCATGCACAATTTACCAGGACTCTTATGAGTTACCATACAACTGAAGAACTGTAAATATTTCAAAATAACAATTTCTTGCTTGTCCCACAGAGAAAGAAATGAAGGGAAAGGATTAGGCAATGCCACTGTAATCTCTGCAGCTCATGAAGAGGGGGCAATCATGGCAAGATATGATGCATACACAGCCCCTGCTGGCCCTACACTGTCTCCTACCACACCACCCCCTCAGACCTCCAAGTGGCTGGTAAAAATCTTGAACTTCACAGTCTGGTTCTTCACAGGAACTGCCAGCAGTCCTTGAAGGCAACTGCTCCAATACCCATCCCTACAGGACATATTTCCCATCTTTTTCATGCATATTTAGAATGGAGATTGGAACTAATCAATGCACTGTAGCAGTTAACAATAAATTACTATTTCACCTGGGTCCCATAATCTTTTTCACCTTCTGCTGATTCTCAAGTATACCAATCTCACCTGATTTTGAATGTTTTAACTGCTGTTCTACAACAGGAAATCTTAGTTTGATCAAAGAATTGACTTACATGGCTTTSTGACACATGCCATTGATTCACATACCAATAATTTTAACTGAAAAAAAGAGAAGCCAAATCAGACCAGGAAGCACACATCACTTGCTCAAATGAAAAAGCTAGAGAAGCCTTAAATGTAACTCAGCTTGGCTCCACCGAGGATTTGCGCATATCTTCCCTCCACCAAAATCCAGGTGAGAAAAGGTTATTAATGGTGGCTTCAAAATTCATGAAAGAGCCCTGGAATAAAAAGCCTTTATTATTAATACTAAGACAAAGCTGTAAAATATATGGGAAATTATTATCAATAAAGATTATCTTGACTGAATTCTCTTGAACATTGCAAACTCATGGAGGCAGAGTGTAGAGTGTCTAATTATATCTTAGAACTCAAGTAGTCCCACAGAATCACTAGCATGACATTTTTTACTAGAACTCAAAGGAGTAGAAAAAAGCCCAATTTTTTTCTCTAGTCTCTTTGGGGAGAAATATATTCAAGGAAAACATAGTGTCTGAACAGACAAAGATAAAGAAACATAATTGCTTTACGTTCCACAAGAAAAAAAMCAGCCCAAGAGAGCAAGTTTTCCCTCCCTTCTGGGATGACAGCAAATGAGTAGGAGAGCTGCCTAATTGATTTAAGCCTAAGCATAAAGGAACAGTAATGAAGGTAATGAATTCAAGTATAAGGAAAGTTCAATCTATAGGCATTGTTCAGTCCTCTAGGCAACTGAAGACAGTTACAAAGGCTGCACAGAAAAAAATTTTAAAAAATATCCCACACCTGCAACTTCGTCCAAACTCTTGTTTTAGCAGTAGACGAATGGCAGAAGACTATTTTTAGTCTGAAAAAATGCTATTAACAATTTGATATATGAATACAGAATAGTTTCTGTTGTAGCAGTACCCACACATCCAGCTTCCCTCCCTTTATTTGTGATTCACATTTTGTTTCCCCTGACTTACTGCAATGATTTCAGTGAGTTACCCAGGTATGGTATCTTTTTTCCAGTGTTTAACAGGCCCATTTCAGCTCACTGTGTGATAAATTACCAGCTCTCAGTGCTGACTGCTAACAGCTATTTCATTTAGAATGGCTAAAAATAACCTATCAAATGAAAAACTTGYTTATTAAACATTCTAGCACATCCCATTACCATTTCTTCGCAAAGAACTATTTTTAGTAGCCATCAGAAAACTAAGTTTTCAACACTCACGAATGCAACAATCTAAACTCCCACAAATAAGAGTTTGATTATGAYATGCTGTTTTACTAACTACAGTCATTAAAACTTGACTTTCAGTTTTTTTGAGATTCTTCAATTTACCAGGTCTTGCAAACTCTCACTTTTCAAATGAAAGCCTGAGTCTTCCCAAATACATGACATTTTATTTAAAAAAACAAACCAAGAAGTCCATAACTTACTGATCCCATTCCAGAAAAGAGGATAAAATTAATGATTAACAATATAACACTATGGTACTGGTATTAAGACCTAATAGCACAGGCTGTTGGAGCAAATTTGTAGTATCCTGTTTTCTGGGTGGGGCTTTTTCTTTTTGTTTTGTTTGGGATTTTTTTTTTAATATGATTCAAAAATAAATACGGTTCTTTTAACTTTCTTTACTTTAGCCCTGATTTGTCACGCAAAAGTCTGAGGCTTTACTACTGATTAGGGCTGTTAGCTGTTCCCGCCCCTGGGACTTTGAGAACTGTGTGAACAGGATACTTCATTCTTTACAAAGAGGAAGCTGCCATAATCATTTAATGTTAGACCTGCTTGGACTACAAAGGCCACGTCCCCAGGGCAGAGCTATCTCACCTCCCTGGAACACAAGAACTATGGTCATAGAATAAATACTGAGATGCAAAAATGAAAGGAACAGATTCCATTGGCCGCTGAGGAAACTCTGCATTTTCTAATGTTCAGAGAAAGCTTTCAAAAAATACCAAATACATACATAAAGAAATGCCATTTAAGCCAACTAATAAAAAAATGTAACTGGTAAGTCACTTGTAAGAATAAATTTTCTATTAAAAGCAAGTTATTTAATATAGAGGGATATAAAAAATAAGGTTAATTTAACTTCAGGATTTACACAGCTTGAAAAACCCATATTCCTAGTACCAATATACTAAATGCATATACAGACAGTTAAAAGCATTGTTAAAATGCATGTTATTTTTCAATTTTAGGCAAGTTAGAATGAAAAAAATAGGTTATAGTTATTAAAATTACACTTACTGGSTCTTCTAGGCAATGAACTAACTCTAAGTCTTTTAAATGAACAGCAATTTAGCAGCAACAATCTATATATAAAACCTTTCAGAAATACTTTTAACAAAAACATAGCAGCAATTCAAAGGCATTGAACTTCTGGGATGTTACATCCAGCACTACCAGTGACAATCACACTCAAGGCATTTTCTAAGAGAGTTAAAAGGAAACATCAGTCACCCTCTGCCCATATGGGTAGATTAGGCAGCTTTTTATACTTTTAACAGAAAGGGTTTGCATTATCCCACTTCCATATACGTACACATAAAATTGTGATTAGAATTATACCAGTGGGATCTCAAATAAAACCAGCAAGGCCAGAAGCAATTTTGGTTTAAAATGTGTAAAAAACCTAAATCAAATAGTAATTAATACCTCAGGAATATTGCTTTGCAGAGTTCATATGATTCCAGTAACTAAGATGGCTACCTCTGAATTTCTAGATTCGTGTTCATAACCAAGACAACTGTTWGTCAGTCTAGATTAGAGCCATTACACATCCTGTGATTATCCAGTATTTATTCCATCTGTCTAAGTTAACAACTCTGTTTCATTCAAGTAATAAGGCCATGATGGAAAAAGATTATTATTGTCCTATTTGGAATTATTCTGCTATGAGATGGAATTGCACTCTGCAGGTGTAACTAATGGGCATTCAAGCAAACTATTATTATTTTACCTTTCAAGAAAGGCTTCTCCTTTCACTAATTTCATATTTGATAACTGAGCCTTTTCTTCAAATTACACAGGCCTCCAGAAGTCCCTGTTTATTATGACTAAACCTAAATACTGGCTGGAGCTGTCAGGTAGTACCATAAAATATTATTTAAGTTACACATCGTGTAATCACATCAAATATTAAGCACTGACATCTATTTGAAGACACAGTTACAAACACAAAGTAAACAAAGACAATGCATTTTCTGGAGTCATTAAACTCTGTGTAATTTAACCAAAGCAGTTACTCTCTACTCATATACTGAAATTATGTTGTATCATTCTGACAGGAGAAAATCTGTTATTACATAGACATTTTAGAAGTAAGAAAAATAAATCCCAAAACTAAACACCTGTTCAGTCTATTTCYTATTTTTACTTTAAATTCCAGAGCAGCTAAGAAGAGTTTATCTCCTCCAACAATTTGCCAGTGCTCACAAAATATGTAAAATCCCAAATCTTTTTTCCATTCATTTTTAATAGCACACAATAGAATATAAAATGAGTTGTAGGAAACTGTTTTCTCCAGATGTTTCTGAGACTGTAAAGTACCAGAAAATATCTAACAGGGAGTTTAATACTTGAATAAAAATTATGGCAATGATCCATTTATCTACTGTGCATTTTGTTGAACTTGCAGCCCTACTTATCAAGTCATTTACCCTAATGCTGTATTTTAACTCTTTGAAGTATACAACACTTAGTACTTATCATCCTCCTGTTTGTGTTCAAAATTCCAACACCTAGGACGAACACCTTGCTAAAAACTGAAGTGAACATATACAGAAACTTAAATACTCTGCGGCTTGGCATTCTGCAGATGCCAGACTTATGGAGGGGCTAGAAAGGAGCAAAGTGATGAGGAGAAATTGAGGAAGCAGAGCTCATTAGCTTAATTTTCATCAGTACACACAATACAAAGCCTAGTAATGCAGGTCTTTGTCTGCTCTTTCTAGGCAACTACATAAGAGGAGACTTAAAAACCAGTGCACTCATGCCCCACATTTCCTTCACTTCAAAAGTGTTAATCTTGGGAAGAAAGGCAGCATGGGAAGAAAAAACTCCAACATGCAAGTTCTGGGGCCAGCCTAAAGTCTATTGCAAAGTTTAAAACAAGGAGAACAGCAGGCAAAGCCAAAGCAACACAGTGTCCTACCCAACAGGAAAGGAAGAAGCAGCCAAGAAAGAAACACACAGATTTGAGGATGACAAATCATTACAGGCTCAGCTACTGCCTCCTGGGTAGATTCTTGCAAATGGGAGAAATGAATGGTAAAAACAGAGGCAGAAAAGAAAGCTGTAATAAACCTCTSAATATTGACAGTGCAATTTGTGAACAACCATAGAAGCAATAATCAGTAGAAATGAAGGCACAAGTTGGTTCATGYAACAAGGAAGCTGATATAGAGGGTTTTGGCTGGAGGTGTTTCAGTCTTAATTACTGAGACAATCACACTAATCAAGTCACAGTTTAACAGCTCCCATCCCCAACACTCACCTTCCCATCATGTTCTCCTTGGATTCAAACTCTACTTTGGATCTCCTTGCCTCAAAACAGCTTCAGCTCCRATTTGAAAAAGGTATCTTCCTCCCAACAGTAAGTTTGTACATTTTACCTACAGTATTCATGGTAAATGTCATTGTTTCTTCCTCCCAAAGGTCCAGCATAGCACAGAAAACTTACTGAATTTATTTCATCAGTTCCCTAATTCTTGCGGGTCCTTAAGTGATTCTTCTGCTGCTGAACAGTGCTTCATATCAAGGCAGTCTTCAGGATCCAGAAACAGGCCAACATCCTGCACTCTTGAAAGGAAATCTGAATTTAACCAGCCATCTGCGGCACAGACCAACTGTTTCATTATCTTATGTCTGCTAATCACCATTGCATTATTTAACACTCCAGAAAAACTGGAAGGCTAACRTATCACAATGAGTTTCTTGAAAAGTGAACCCTTGGGTTGCTTCATTTTTAAAATCAGACAAGAATTTCCAAAAGGTTTGACTGATAAAGGTAATCCCAGAATAACTTYTCTTATGGGTCACTTCATCAGATGGAGGAAGGGAAAGGTTCATGTGTATCCTCTCTGACCTACGTCCATACTCGTCTGCAGATAAGCATATTTTCTACAAATCAAGGTATGTAGGCTATTCATTAATATTAGGTAGCTTCTGAATACCTGAGATACATACTAAAAACAGGGTGAAAAGGAAGAAGAAACAAGAACTATTATTACCTGTTCCTACAAGTRTTTTACCCAGAGTTCAAGTTTTGCATCATCCTTGTAATACAAAAATAGTAACAGCTCTCTTGTGTGGTACTTCCGACACTATAGATATAATATGCCAATGCAGGAGACCAAAATCCACTAATTGTTCAGGTTACTTGCAAACAAACTTTGCCAAGCTCTCCCCACGTCCCTTAAGGTTTTGCACTGTTGTCCATAATGAAGGTCCCAGTGGMTTTAACAGAGTTTACAGTGTACCTSTAAAAAGCAAAACTTMTACAAYTCATGAATGCTTCMTGTTTACTTCTTTCAAATGTCTTTTGGATACTGGAGATTGTCAAAAAGACAGCAGATGAGGGACAATATTTTTGTGAGAAAAATGCTTTTTCAAGCTTCAATGCCTCTATTAAAAAATTCAGACTCCACATTGCCTTCATAAGCAGGAACAGTTGAGTATACTAGTTGGATACCAAGTGCATATTTCAGTGTCACAAGCACACTCTTAGCAGAGCAGACTCCACCTCTGCTAGACAGGTGAYAAAGGAAGGCCTTTGGAGAACATCACCCATTATCACTCCTTGTAACCTGATGGATGACCAGCACCACTGCAGAGGAAAGCACATCYTCCTTCTATCTTCACTACTTTTTTCCTACTGCATCAAGGGTTGCTTAGGCTTTTACGGTTTTTAAAAATAACCAAATTTCCTTACATCCCTTAAGTTTCTTTTTTGACATCACTACCAACATGGTCTGTTGTGCTTATTGTCCTGAAGAGTTTCTTATTCAAGGGATTTTGAGTAATGCCACAACATACAACTTCACARCTTCAGTTAAGTATTTTCACTAGAATTCCACTATTTTGGTTAACACTTCCACACCATTTAGGAATGATGGGGCTGGCACACGATGATAGAAGTGACGTTTATTCTTCCACCTTTTTACGAATTATTTTGTATTAATAACAACATTCACTGGCATTTCTTCATGGGTATGTTCAGGTATTTCTTCAGGTAATGTTGGCTTTTTTGCGCCATGCATTCCAGCGTGGGTGGATTGGGAGGCGCAGCCTGTAGAGCAGCTTTGCTGGCCAGACTTCTCCAGTGCTTCTCCAGGAAAGAATATAAGGTTTATTTCTGGCTCCACTGTTACAGTGGCACTATGTCATACAAGTTATGAAAAGTTATAAATTCAGAATAGCTGCTCCAACATCAGGCATTTGACTTTTTTCTATCTGTGCCATTCACTGTTCATCATACAAGGGAAGAGTACACAGTGCCTGCTGTACCACTTCGTGCTGCTGAAGCTAAACTATAGACTTGGTGTTCAAGGGGGAAAGCCACTTTTAATKGACACGTCCACCACACTCCAAACACGTTCAGCTGCACACAGCTTACTAATAAAATCACTAGCCTCAAGGGTTTCTGCCACCTCCAAATCTCACCATAGTCAAAACACTTCACAGATAGATCAATTTCAATATAACATCTTGCTTCTTGCATATATTCATTGGGATTTATCATTAACAGGCYACAATTCATTAATTTCTCCGAGTTGCTGGTATTGCTAATAATTAAAGATACTGTAAGAGAAAACTTAGCATCAGAGAAGCATTAGTCAAATCTATATTCAGACAAGAATAAAACCAGAAAGCCCATGTAAAAAAGTGTATTATATGCATCAGATAATTAATACGTAAGGGAGATAATGAGGGCTTAACCAAAGACCACAGCTCCTTAGACACTGCCTAACACTAACACAATACACAAACACAATATATATCACACTCTGTTCTTCACAGACATTTTTCTGCCATATGGTAAGGTTACTGTGCAATTACTGGAAAAAAAACTAAAACTAATTAAAGACAATTAATAGAAAATACAGAATATATTCTGCAAAAAAAASCACTAAATATATACATGAGTGGTGAGGGGAACACAAAGAAATTAACATTCCAAAATCTGGAAATAATATTAAATAATCACCAGAATTTAAAAAAAGAAAAAAATACTTAACTTTCACCTACGCAGTAAGGTATAGAGTCCCTTTCTATAGGACATTAATTGTTCTTCTAACAATAAAATCATCTCAGGTTATCTACTAAAAACACATCAGAAGGCACATGCTTCAGGACGCATGCAATCTTGGCAAAATCTTCAGCTGACTGATGTCATTAAAGCTCTTCTCAACACAATGGACTCTAGACAATTTGCAGTGCACAAGGTGTTTTGACCAGTCTTGGAAGACTGAACTATTGATGAGCAGGAGGAAAAATGGTCTTGTGCACTCCTTTAGTACACAAATACACCTACTCATCAAACAACAAATACTTTAAGAACATATATTCAAAAGAACATCTTTAGGCCTATCTCATTGAACAGTTTACATCAATAGTTCCACCTGTTTGTGTTATGAAGTTAAAAGGCAGATGAATGATTTAACAGTTGAATTGATGCTTCACTATCAAAATGGCCAAAACACTTCTTTTTCCTCAAGTGCTTCAAAATTTGGCAATGAAAATGATAATTACGGGAAAGTCCAAGAGAGTATACAGCACAACAAAAAAYTGTTGTGGAAGTCCAGAATTTCATTCACCTTCTGGGTTACTGTACGCAATTTACATAAGCAAGCACACGCACACACAGAGACAATTTTGTATACCCCATAAATCAATTTGATTTTCATCATCTGCAAGGAGTAATTTCACTTGTTCTACATCCTTACAAGGATATTTTTGATATCTGTCATTTGGGTACATTTGTATTCCTGAGGAAAACAATTTACTTTCCAGAACTCCCTCTGACACAGGACTATATCGCTTCCTTTGAAAAAGTAATAAATAATGCATACAGGTGGTTTTGTATGTAGATGAATAAAATCTCTCATAGTCTTCACACCTTCAGCCAAAGATTATTGAGGATAAAAAAAAATACACTGAATAGTGTGAAAGACAAAAAGAAAAGCCCAATCCAGGAAATAAACTATTTACATAAGGTAGAAGAAAGATTGGCCATTAAAGTGATACTGTTCTTAGTTTCTTGGCTGCAAATGAAGTAGCACACATCCTGCATGCATAAACCAAGGTATGAAAGATTTCACCCTCTCCCCTTTTATCAAAAAAKATCTATTAGTCTCTTGCTACTGGTAAATCTGATGATGCTGCTTACTACAGCAGACATATCCTGAGATCCTATTATTATCTGCTCACCTTCAACAAATTTCTACATTTAGTTTTCTATTTCTGCAATACAATTTACGTGTCTGAGAATTACATTTTAAAGTAACTATTTACATTTCAACCGTGTTTTAGAATAAAGCCAGGAAAAATAAATTACTGCAGTGAAGTGATGACCTCTCTTTTTCATCAGCTACAGCTTTCCACTCTTTCAGGAAGCTCTCTCAAGAAAGGCTACTCACATTGAGTCAAAGCACATGTCTGAAAAATGCAATTGCAATACCAAAAGACTGTGTTTGATATTAAAATGGAATTTCATTATATCTGGGTATGACTTGACAGCAATTTCCTGTAAATCAAACTGTAGCTCATTCTAAGAACAAGCAGCACACAAAGGCAACTGAATCAACCCACTGCAAATAACAAGGAGCAACAGATGAGGATGGGAAAATGAAGAGATGGAGACAGGCCTCAGAAGCTATGGAAAACCAAGCCAATTCCCTGCAAGCCAATACACTGCACCAAAAGCACTTCCAAAAAGGAATGCTACACCCTCTCTCCTATAATTCAGATTTGTGTTTCCTATGCCAAGTTATGGACGCTAAAAGGCTTTTTAGAAAACTGTCTCAGCTGCTTTCATTTGACCATTAATGGTTCAGTTTTGCACCTGTCCACTTTTTCCCCCCACAGTGGGAGCACAGGAATGACATTTTGGCTCAACCATTCAAGAGGAGAGAAAGAGTCATCACATACTAGCAATAACCTGTGTTGTTCACAGATGTGAAAAAAGAAAAYGTAAGCAGATTAGACACATCTTTTAATTGTAGAAATTCAGATGTATTTTTAAGGTATGTTTATGTTAAGAACATAAGGTAGTGCAGATGTGAATTCATAAACATACAATTTAACCAATGACCTTATTAACCAGACACTCATTACAATGACAAAAACAAATTTGTATGATGGTTTTACTACATGGTTTTCTTGAGTCCTTTCATTTGAATTTAACCTGAAATGGTATCACTGAAAATACCCACAATTTGCTGTCAGATTATCTGACAAGCTTACGATCACAGCTCATGGACTAGGGAGTATGGCTGCCTAGTGGAATGAGGAAAAATGTTTTTTCTGCACTATGCAGTAGGTAAACAGCTTTCTATCTTCCCTTTCCCAAAAGAGTAAATACTGATCACAGCATCATGAAACAAATTTCATGCCTCAGTGGTCTAATTTGGGCAGCTAACATATGAATTGTGATTCCCTCCAGGCCCTTTCAATTGTAGAAAGTTCTACAATACTCCATAAATTAAAAGACTTCATGTTCCATAGGGAATAAGAGTGGGAAAGACTTGAAAAGAGAAAAACAAAAAAACTGAGGCAAGCGAAGTATGATTTATGTATTTCACTTAGGACTGCTTCAAGGCCTGGGCATTAGACCTAAAACCTGTATGCTGTTTCCAGCAAGTACTTAGGAAAAACATGGAGACTTAAAATAACGAACCAACTCAACACTACTCACTTGTTTAAAAGAAAATATAGCTCTCACGGTCCAGCAGACCGTAAAAAGTAAAGAATTTGTTCATTAAATAAATGTGTACCTCTAAACTTGAATGCTGCTGCATAGAAACAGAGASGTACTAAATAAGAGTGAGAAGTACAGTAGTGAAATCCTGCCACTACCAGAAACTGCAGAAATGTCACTGAATTCAGTGGGTTTGCGATTTCATCCTGGCAATTTACCTGCACTTCAGACTAACATGAAGTGAGAAAAAAATGAATCTGAGAAAAAAATGACAGGTACTGGAAATCATTTGGGAGCAAATTATCTCACAGTATTCTGAAATTGTCAAATCCAAACAGATTAGGTCTCCTGTTATGACTTACATGGCAGAAATGTTGAAAAGCCCCTGATAATATCACTCAACTGTATTTATTTACTATTATGTACCCTTAAGGTTTTATTGGTGTAATGAAACAGACCACCAGAAGGATAGTAGAAAAGGCTTAGCCTTACTGGTGAACAAACTTAGTGTATCACAGAAATTGCATGATTTGTTTGCAGTACCACTAAAACCTGAATCTGTCTTACCTGAGTGCCTGCATAAGTGATCCCAGGGATCGGTGTTCATTTTATTCTGGCTCTAGTGTATATAAAGAATGTCTTTTATTAAGATGTTTTGTAGTTGAATATTAGTGCTACTGTGAACACAAGGATCTTCAACATCCATTTGACCAGTCATATGCTGTAGAAGATGTTTCCATGTTTTCTGACAGTTGTTACTGACAGCTGCACTGCGCTCACAGTCCTGCAGCAGTGTCAAGGGATGTCACACACAGGCATATACACAATTCCTCAACACCACAACATGAAAACAGAGAGTCAGGTATGAATGGACAGCTGCAAGGGCTGGGATCTGTTGCCCATTAATGACCTCCTAGTGCACTAAGATACAGCTGACCCTGTAGGGAACTGTTCTCTCACAGCCTCGATTTGCAGCACCCCACACATGGAGCTGTTTGATCAGTCTTACTGTAAGTTGCAGCAGACATCTGTGCAAACTGGCAGACAAGTGCAAAAATAAATCCAAGCTATCCAGGAGATCCCTGTCAACTTCTAAAACATTCTTATGCAAAGTCACACCTGGAATTTGCACAACCTTAGGCTGATTACCAGGGGGATCTAYAGTTGTACAGGCAGAATAAATAAAAAGAGGCCCTGTAGAAAGACAGAATTCCTCTAAAAGTCTGTCTGTCACTACTTTCTTATCCTTCATATAGAAAAAAAAAATCTCAATCATGTATAAACAAGGAATCGACTCAACTAAGCTCATATATTTCAGAATTGCTATGCTGTTAATAAAATAGTTTTGTATTACATAAGGTCTAGCAGGGTACTTAATTTCTACAATAAATAAATTGCATTCTGCTAAAGAATTTGTGTGTCCTAAATTTTGTGAAAAAAACTAAAGGTGAAATGGTACTGTCCGGAAGCATTTGGAAAAACTGAATGTAATGAAGATTTCCTTATATTGAATTCCACCTTGAGTTTTACAGTAGAGCATTACATTGAAGTTCAAAGGTTTTAGAAAAGATATAACTGATGAAATAGCAACCTGTTATTTTCCCATACAAGCTAAACCCTTTCAGGACTAGAAAAATAATTCTTTCAAAAAAATCGTGGTGTCTTCAGAAAGAGAGGAGTCTACTTCTACCAATTCAACAGTGAATACTGTCTTTAARGTGCTGGAGCAGTAGAAAAATATCAGCCTTGTATCAGCAAGAGATTGGAAATACCCATGTAATCCTAAAAAAAACCCAAAGGAGATCTTCATTGCCTTYAATGCATTTGATCAGGCTCTTTCTGGACAGACTTAGCAATTCATCATTCATATATAGATAAATACGAGGCTTTGCTTTTCAAGTGATTTTAGGGTTTCTTTGTGTTAGATTTTTTGTAACTACTCGGTTGTTTAACCTGACACACTTAAATAATTTACAAAATGCAAATGCAATGGAAAAGGTTAACTATAGTAAAAGCCTGAAATTGCTTAAAAGCATAAATAGAGAATTTCATTCTGATGTCCCACCTGTTACCACTGCCAATTTCACCTATCCCTCTTTTTCCACATACCGCAGCTTCATCTGACTGAACTTCTCAGACATTGCTTCACTTATTTCGATTGTCCTTACTTCATTCTCACAAAGTCTCAGTTCTAGCATCCTGGTTTTCATGAAGGAAAATCACTGGAATCTGGATGCTGCTGTACAAACACTCACTATTGCTTGCTGTAGGGAACAACTGTKTAATAATGGCAACAAGAGTGCCTTTAAACTTCCACCCCCATCATTAAAAGAGATGAAACAAAAAAAGCATGTTTTTGATACCAGGCTACACATATGAATAAGGGAACCCTATCTTTACTGAAACAGAATGATTTGGAGACAGGCTAAGTCAAGATCTGACACCCACCTAGAAGCTACATTACCAATTCAGTAAAAAAAAATGGACTCAATAAATATAAGTAAGATTCTTTGGCTCTGTAATATAGAACGTCATATTTGACTGTTATACACAGACTTCTCTACACCTAAACTGCAAGAACAGAATTTTAGCTGAAAATATTGAACAGAGATAGAGAWAAGCCTAGAAAATCATTATGCATAATACTGCAGCTAGCCAGCACAGACATTGTAAGAAAGTCACCTGTTCTTCCTTGGGGATTCAGCCTTTACTCATGATTGCCACACGTAAGGAAAATAGTATCTTTATTTTTAGTAAGGGATTCCACTGAAACAAAGCAAGAAAATCTCTCAGTAGCACTTTCTACAAAAGAATACCAATCACAGAGCAGTTCAAAGGCAATATAAAATATAATATTGATGAAATTGACAGCCCATAATTTTTCACRTTTTACATTCCTTTCAGACTCTTTCCTCTCTTCTCTCCAGATATCAGTGCATTAGGAAAAAAAGAAATTACCTGTAACCAAAGTCTGTCRCTTGAGTCTGTTCCACCATTGGCAGTGCATTGAAAAGTAGCAAACTGTCCTGCATTGACTTCCACACTCTGAAGGCGCAAGAAATGGGGAGTTTTTGCTGTTGGACAAGATGCAAGTGTTAAAGTTATGCAAGAACAAAGTACTGRCTATAAAAAAAATACACTAAGCAAATGAAATAGCTCTGCTTTAAAAGGTTCAAGTCACTGACTACACATTAGATTCTAGGTTGGTCTACTTCCATGGCTTGAAAGAGCAGAATAAAAGGGCGCTGTGTAATTGCTCCTGCTGTGTAAATTACTCAGCTCAGCATCCCTCTTGTAATAAAAATCTATCAAAAAAGATCATATTGGAAACTAATAATGTTTTGAAGACAAACCTATTAGATGCTTGCACTACCAACTAGACAGGCCAGTAAGAAATTATGTTATCAGRGGAACAGGTTTTTCTTCTTAGCCAAGTACATTGCCTATAGAAGAGAACCTTTAGAAATGCAGCCCACCAAACAGGTGCAATACTAACATAACACTCCTCACCAACTACAGCTGCATTCTTTAAGCACAATGCTTCTCAATAGCACTGCATTAAAAAACAAAACCAAAACACAACACCTATTCTCCATACTAATGCTTATTTTTCATTTAGAAAGAGAAAWCAATCTCAGTAAAAACTAAAGCAATAGACCGACAAGCAAGCTGAAACTGATATTCAAACAAGAATTATATSCACTGAAGTAAAAAAGTATGTGTATTTTTGTTTTACTGAAAAGAATCAAGCATGTACTATTAAAAAAAATAGATATTTGATACAGAAACCTATCATTTAAAGCACAATATTCCCCACCCTACTCAAATCCTACTGCAGACAAGYAGACTTCTTGCACTGCCTATACTAATAGATAAACCAGGCTTTCAACATTGCTTTTCAACATGAAAATCTTAGTACTAGCAGTAGACTGACAAACTAAACATCTATTTCCTAGCAGAGCATTACAACCACTTAAGAGTTGATGATATTTTCTTAAAAACCCTTATTACTGGGAGAAATTGCATTTTTAAGGAAATTATAAATAGATAGCTTCATCAAAAAGTTGTTAAATATCCAGTGCAAGACAGCATAAGAAGGAGGAGATGGAATAAAATAGCTCCAATTAATATCTAAATATGGGATTAAATATTCTGTAACTATCATTATGGCAAATTTATTACAAATACGGCCTTTTTTTTTTTCTTAAAACATTCCCCAATTAGGGCAGACAGAGTTTAGGCCAAAATTAGCCACTTCTTTGCCTACAAAACCATAACGTGAGAATATCTAGTAAAATTCTTCAGTATGTTCCCCATTTCTCACCTGACACATTTTTTTAAAATCTGCTTTTACCCCTTTCAATTCTACTGTTTCCTTGGTCTTCTTAATTCAGAAAACTTAGTTTTTTAGAGTTATCAAGTATGGCCTAAGTGGAGAAGAGCATTGGGTTTTAAAAACAAACACACACACACAAAA
This sequence comes from Cardinalis cardinalis, assembly GCA_014549065.1. Classification (NCBI taxonomy): domain Eukaryota; kingdom Metazoa; phylum Chordata; class Aves; order Passeriformes; family Cardinalidae; genus Cardinalis; species Cardinalis cardinalis. The sequence continues at coordinate 1,105,124 of JACDOX010000056.1, forward strand.
ACCTGCCCATCTACCACAATCCATTCCTTTAGTTTCTATGTGCCTACAATCTGCTTTCTGCTTGGTCTTTGTTTGTACCACCCAGGCAACTGCCTAGGAAATAYTTCTCCCATTTCAATTTTGTTTAAAGAGTTAATAATTCCAGAATTATTTTTCTGGGAACATACAGAAATCATCATGAGCTTTACAAAGTTTTAGACACAGAGTASTTTTACTTCAATTTTCACACTTTTTTGATTTTCTTTAGACAATTTAACTGGTTTGATGTCTTAATTTCYAACATTTTAATTACTTCATCAAAGAACTTGTCATTAAAGCTTTTGCATTTCAATACTGTCATGTCAGAACTCYACATGCTATGGGCTATAACTCAGTCTCCACATTAACAAGAGTTATTTGCAGGTTTTAGGAATTGATTGGTAAAAACGCAAACATCAAACTCCTTAAGATCTGTATAAAAAAATTATTAAGCTGCTAAAATGCTGCTTCAGAYTTATCATACTTGAACCAAGGATATAAATTGGAAGTGCAGAAGCACCTATACGCTTTCTAACAACATGAGAGCCTGCAGTGTTTATKAGAAATAAGTGACTCAGAAATAACAGCTGCTGATTCTGCATAACTGTCTCTCTATTTGAAGAAATGTGTGTGTCTTCTTTTTAACACTAAAACCATTTTTATGAGGTGCTCTGATACTAACTGATAGAGCACTTTTTATTTGGAATCACAGCTCTTACTTAAAAGCTGCAACAAATGCATGCAAGCACAATATGATATAAGAGGAACAATCACACARAAGTTGGTGCCTTCTTCCCCACTCAGACATTTGGTCAGTAAGATCACAACCTACTTATTTGATGTATGTTCTTAATACAGCCTATTTAACAAACAGTATACATGTGAAGTAATGTTTTATTTAAGCAGTCTATTTAATTATGTCTGGATTACCATATTAAAGCTYAATTTACAAGGTTTGAATTGACAATTCAGGATAATTGTTATAYATCCTTAACAATGACATAAATATATCTGAAGCATGAAGAAGTTAAACAGCGCAGAAACAGAGCCATGAACCTTGGGAAGTACCCTGAGCAACCTTGCTTAGCAAAGCCTCAGTCCTCAGCCAGCTGAGTTTTCTTCCTTCTAAGCTTTGGAAAAAACAATTATATATAGTCAGCTGTTGTGTTGTTCATCTGTTCTCACTAATGTCTCAGCTTGTGGCTGCACTTAATTTTTGATGCAGACAGAAAACTCATCAACAAATCTAGAATCACAGAATCATGATGATTTGGTGATTATTTTCTGAAGGAACTGTCATATGGCCCAGTTTGGGTTTGGGACTCATGCTAAGTGCGGTACACAAGGCGCATGTAGCRGAGATGTCTTTAAAGACAATAATGTGCAATGATGCCATGTTTAGCAGCACTTCATATATATACTCAGCCTGTACTTTTGGCAGTGACATTGTTTTCTGACATTTTCCTTATCTTTTGCTCCATATTTATCAAAGCGTATTAGCACACCTATTTTAGGGGATCTGGCTTTACAACACAAGACAGGTACTTACTACATGGATGTCCTAGAACTTTCACTTCATCAATAGCCACATATCCAGAGTGCCCTGAAGTAACCACTTCAAAAACAACCTGAGAAGCAGAAAGAGAATTTCAGTTACCATATTTGGAACACAGGGAATATAAAAATAGTTTGTAATGGAAAAACACATCAACTCTTTCAATATGTTATGAAGACCTGGAAAGCAAAACACCATCATAAAACCCTCAAAATGTGTTGCTCTTATCATTAAAATTAACCACATTTAAAATTTAAAATTTTCAATTAAAATTTTTTCACATTTACATAATTTTTTGGAGATTTGCAAGCACGATCATATACAGTAGAAATAACCAATCTCTCCAATTGGTCATTTATTAGATAACTCCTTTGGTCTGCCAAAGGAGTTCTCTAATAAATGCCTTAAGTATTAAGAGCAGTACAGTACTTTCAAGTCTTTGTCTTGCAAAATGAACAGCTTTTTATTTTAAACATTACAATTTTGTAGTATACAGATTTGCAGGGTATCAGACACAAACATACCTATTTTCAGGAATGTATTTTGCATGCTTCTTAATYGTCCACCAATTGCAGTGAATTAAGCAAAGCAGATCCATTTGCCACGGTTTGTTTAATGGCTATAAATAGGTCACAAAATAAATTGACYGTTCTCATCATTTGAGTTGAGTACACTCTAAAGTAAACCTCTCCAAAGTTTGGCAGCCTTAACTTTGAACATCCCAAGAATGTTTATATGGAATAGAAGAAAATATGCCTGCAATGTTAGCAGGTACATTTCCACACCAATGCTCAAGAAGTTCATGCTAAAATCYAGGTTGTGATTTTTATTTTTCTTTATACTTCACTTTTGCTCRGGAAGTTAACTCTAATTGCCTTGTGTAACTGATCTCAGGAATCACCCTGAGGAAGACAAAGTTTAGAAACCATTTTTCACACTTACGCTGTRCTCGACCTTGGAACAGATGATCACACTATGTACCGTACCCCTTTACTRAGTGATACAGAATGCAAATATGTTATGAGGATAACATACAGCTCCATAACAGATCACAGTTTCCTGATGTTGAATAAACACACTTAGAGGACCAATTCTGATTTTAAAACAAACCTTGCAGAGAAAAAASCTTCATGCCCTTCTGCCTGTGCCTTCTCCCTGGTTTTTCATTGTTCTACCTATGGACATTGACCTGTTGTTCTCTCCCAGATTTCGTCTTCCTAACCTCTGTCCACTTCTCCCTTCAGCCTCACTGAAATAAAATTGCTGTAAATATGGCCCTAAAGTCCACATGGCTGAAAAGGAAMAAAATACTTGATTCATTCTAGTTCTGCCTCTTGTCTACACAAAATTTCAACCTAAAATGCCAGGGTTGCCACTACATGAATCGTGCAGCAAGAAAAAACCACAAGGTGTTGATGAGCAAAGTTGAAATGCAGCCAAAAAATTTTTCAGAAACAAATTCTGCAAGAAAAGGGTTGCTCAGTTGGCTTTCTAAATGCCAGATGGCACTCTACTGACTCTTGAAGTTGGTATTATTGATCCATAGCAACAGGCTGAACAGGGTATGGATTTGGCTCCCAGCATTTAGTAGAATATCCAGAGCAACACCATTCAAAATTTCAAAGGATCTCTTTCCTAAAAAGAAAACCTCCTAGTAGAATTGGTCTTAAGTATCCTGGGAAGAAAAAGTTCTTAAAGAATAAAAAAGCAAAGACTCAAAGAATAACCTGCTTTCAGAGACCTGAAATATCTTTTCTTACCATGATTATTACCCTCATCTTAGTAGCCTTGAAAAAGAAATAGAGAGGTTATGTGCACTAAGTAACCCTAAGTTTTAACAGCAGTATAAGACCCAAGAACGCAGCTCTTGTTTTCAGCCACTGAACTTTAAAAAGAACAATAATTTCTCTCTATTAAGAAATATGACAAAAGAAATTGCACATTTTTCATCTGTGTTACAAGCTCTGAAAAAAGTAATTATGCTGAGGCCCTTGAAAAAAGGCAGAGACTGCTCCATCTCCTAAAGAGCTACCAAGCTATCTGAAAGTGAGAACATCTGAAAGACCATAGGGTATGAGGACCACAGCACAGCCTCAGAAACCTGAAGGCAGAGACATTCCAATATGGTAGTGGAGATCAGGGAACAGACAACAAGGTCCAAGAAATTATGGGAAGATTTCCCAGGGAAATATGCTGCCACAAAGGTAGTTCCTGAGACAACTGAATCTAGGTGTGCATGCTAAGACCTGCCTCTAAAAACACAGAGGGCTGGGGACAGTTACTGATTTGTTTCCCGTATTCCCTAGTGGCTTTGAGCTTTCTTCTGTTAAGAAAAATACATTAACAACTAACTTTCTGGGTTTTAGCGAAATATAACCACAAACCAACCCTCTCTTTCTTGTGGAACATTCAGCACAAGAGTAGCTGCACAAAGCCATCTGAARGGCCCACCTGGATCCATGATCCCATCACTGCAGAGTAAAGTATTTTTTCAGGTTCTCAACTTTCAGACATGCTAAATTCTAAAAAATATCCTGAGGAACTGGCACATGCACACCTGTGGAGCAGCCAGCCAAACCAGTCAGAAGTTTTCTGCTAGAAATGTTACTGCCAGATAAAAGAGACTTGACTATTTTTTAAAGTGCTGCATAGGAGTGTCTTCTAAAGAGCAACCTGACTTCCAGCAAGACCARTAACCTGAGCTTTAGAAAAGAAAATGTGAAATATCTCAGTAATAATTTCTATAATTCATAACAGGAGAACTTAGCTACAGGTTCTCYGAGAAGTTTTAAGCACCTCAGTATTGCAATCTACTCACACAGCCAAAAAAGCTTGTAGATTCTTATTCCTTCAGKTCATAGGCAGAGACTACAGCCTTGAAACAACTGAATCAGAACTGCCAATGACAACAGCAGAGAAAAACTCAACAACTGATCTAAAATACCCTGCTGTATCCCTAGACAAAATACCAGTAGTGTCATTCYACAAAAAAAGCCAGGCAGCCTATCAAGAAAACACCAGTTGGACATACAACTGAATTACAATTATTGACATTAAAGACAGTATGTCTAAAGAAAAGTACTACAAATTGAAATACTGTCAGTTAAATCATGCTTCCAYTAAAAACAGTAGCCAAACTGATACCAACTCTAACAACTGTAACTTTTACTCTCTTCTGACATGGAATATGCCATTTTTAGTAAATAGAAAGAGGCAGTAAAGCCAATAGTGACATACCATTGTCAAAGAGAGACACCAATTCATATATAGAAGAAATAATATGCACAAACACARACTGGTCAGAATGGAATGACAGCAGACCTGAGAGCATTGCTGGATGAGAAGGTCAAAACGACCCAGCCATATGCACTTGCAGCCCAAAAARCCRGCCTTATCCYGGGCTGGATCAAAGCAGGCATGGCCAAAAGGCCAAGGCAAGGGATTTTCTCYCTACTCCATTTCAGCGACACCCCACCCGGAATACTGCGTCCAGTTCTATGGCCCCCAAGAAGGGCAGAAACCCTACTGAAGGAAGCTCAGAGAAGGGCCACAAAGATGGTCAGAGGGGTGGAGCACCTCTGCTATGAATAGGCTTAGACAGCTGGGGTCATTCAGCCTCAAGAAGAGAAGGCTCCAGGGATCACAGGATCATAGAATGGTTTGGGTTGGAAGGAACCTTAGAGGTCCTCTAGTTCTAATCCCTTTGTCATGGTCCAGGACACCTTTCACTAGACCAGACTATTCAGAGCTCCATTCAACTTCTCTCAGTATGGGATACCACATTACAGGTGTTTCTATAACCACATATACATAYTGAAGAKCTTTCTGGGGCCTTTCAGTACCKAAAAGGGACCTACAGGAAAGCKGGAAAGGGACTTTTCRCAAGGGCAGGTAGTGGTATGACAAGGGGCAATGGCYTTGAACAGAAAGAAAACAGATTTAGATTAGATATAAGTAAGAAAACCTTTACTTTGAGGATGATGAAACACTGGCATAGATTTACCAGAGAAACTGAGCCCCACACCCTTGGAAGTGATCAAAGACAGGTTGGATGGGGCTTTGAGAAACTTTTTTTTATGGAAGGTGTCCCAGGCCAYAGCAGGAATTTTCAGTTAGATGATCATTAAGGTCCCATCCAACTTAAATCATTCTATGATTGTATGAGCATGACAGTTTATTACAAGCATAGTAATATAATCCCCCTTTGGTTCACAGCCTGTGAAATATTATCAATTGCTGTATACAAATTCAATATTTTATTTGACTTGATGACTGAAGATTATGGACTCAAAYATCTGCTAACTAAGCATTTTCCCTTTGTAAATTAAAAAAAGTAATTTGATCCTACATATTTCAGGTTTCTGAAAGTCCTAGTAAGAGTGTTACACACCATGAGAAAGAGACCTGAGAAACCTTCTGATAGCCTTGAAAACCTTACAATAGGGATGTCAAGACTCTTCATAAATCTGGATCAGCTTTCTTAGTAAATTCACTCAGAATGAAACCTATAAACTACCTTACACCTAATTTTCTCCATAATTCTCCATTTGAAAAGTAGCTTGGCCTGTAAACATTAACTTTTTTACTGCCACCCCCAAACTTAGCCTTTTCTCATGGCTGATGCAACACCTGCAGGCAATACAAAAGACTCCAGTCAAAACAGAGAAAACACTCCAGCAACGTCACACTGGGCAGCCCTTGGATTTTTTGCCTATTATTCCACCACCTTATCAGTCCGGAAACAACTGGTTAAAACACAGAATTCATTTGCTCAGGAAAAACTGCTGAACACCGGTGTAAAACAGCTCTCAGGGCATTCTCCCCGCAGCAGGCCTGCCAAACAGGAACCAGGGAAGCAGCTTAGCACTACACTGTCCCTGATCCTCCCTGCTTCACTGAAGAGCAAAATTAGCTTTTCATTCCTGCCACTTCCCCTTGCTACATATGAACAAAGAAAGGGGGGTCTGCTCACCAACATAAATGCTTACTGCTGAAAATGTGCGACTCAAGATAACTCGTTTGTTCCAAAGAACAATAGAAATAAACAGGTTTTGTTGCCACACAACCTCACTCTGTAAATTCCTGCCTTTGTTGCTGCAAAATTACAACACTTTCAGTCAAAAGGTGGATTGTACCTAATATAAACACTGTCCTTCACACGACTTAAAAATAGCACTTTGCAAAAACAAGAAAGAGAAAGGAGTACTAAGAAAGCTGCTTAAGATCAGGCTGCAGTCCYGCCCCCCTGCATCCCCAGGGAGCAGGCAGTGCTGCATCACACGCTGCACTCTCCTCTCTGTCTGCTCTGCTTAACTGCACAGAGCACCTTGCTCTGACTGTACTGTACAAGGCAYTGGGAACAGTTTCTCTCCAGAAAACTGGCTTGTACCCTGTGGGTTCAATTYTTCCCCCCTTTCTGATTCATCCTAGGACTACCCTGCCTTATCACAACAGCAACAACYGCTTTCTCATCAAAGCTGTGTGAAGGGAGGTTCCTGACCTGGTCCTTCCCAGGCCCTGCAGAGGTCCATCACAGCTTATTGGCATGGGCTGCCTGAATTGTGTTCAGGCCTCCCTGGCTAGAATTTGTTCCATGCAATCTCCCTCCCCAYCTCCCACCTCTACATGACTACCACGTAGCCCTCACACCTGCACTCAAGCACATGAAACAACATTTTCATGGTTGCTGCCAATCTGAGACCACAAAGAAAAAAGCAAGCCAGCCCAAAAACTGAACTCCTGACGTTAAGGCTTGTTAAATCTTATTATTCTCTTTCTGTTTTTAAACCAGTTGCTGTCTTGTATTTCTCTATGGAAGGCCCAAATACTTTTCTGATTTAGGAACAAGGGACARGAGCAAATAACAGAGCCTTGTGTCTGTGACAAAAAATGCATGCCTCCATACTTGTGACCATTTTTAGACTGCTGGGGGTTTTTAAATTTAGGTATGTGGYTTGCCCTGGTGCATCTTTCTCAAAATAGTTATTCCCAAAGCACGTAAGTCAATGAAGAAGAGCTATTTAAGATGCCTGACACAGGTTGTTTTTCAAAATGCCATATGCATTTCAAAGTTTCTTTGGAGTTCAAAGCACAGTTCAYGAACTGTATGTGTGCAGCTGAATGCAATACACACAACACATGAAAACATGAGCCTGATTTTTACTGCACGAGAAGCTTAATGCTCTGTCCTAGATGAGGATTTAAGTACACTGCATGAGCCAAACTCCAAGCCAAACATGTACAAAACAGGTTCTAAAACAAATGTATGCTTAAGTCCAGATTTTAAAAGTTAGGTTTGATCTGCTGCTTCTTATTCCCTAAACTCCCAATTTACAGGGGAAYGTGTCAGAATGGTGAAGGGTAAATCTCATCTCTGTGAAGTGATACCAATGTAACTCCTTTGTGTCCTTACTAAAACGGATCAGGAATTACTGCCAGGCTCTTACCCCTTTTTTTCACTCCAGCTTCATAGGATTTTACATTTAAAGATGGTGCAGTGGCACAGACAGTTGTGTTACTATACTGGAAGCTATTTTTAATCCTTTCAATTCCATTTCTGGATTTTAAATCTGCAGTGTTTGTTGTTTTATTTAATCAAGATTTGTTTCAGTTCACTGCTGCCATGACTGACTTCCAGCAAAGTACAAAGCAAATAATTCAAAATATAAAAACTGATAGGGAGATGGTGTGTGACTTGCAGTGGTGCTGTGCTAAATTGCTTGCTTGAAGGGTTAGAAGCAAGGAACACAATCCCCTCACCAGACTCAACTCAGTAGTAGCTTTTGCATATTGTGATAGTCCAAAATAGAAATACTTCTAAAATATAAAATTTATTTTAAATACTTATAATTGCTCTGAGAATAATTAACTAATCTARGGAAAACAACCCTGAAACTACCAGATTCTACTCCTGCTAAAAATCCAAATGAGAAAAAACATCAAAACATTGAATAAAAACACATGCAAAAAAACCCTGCCACCCTCTCCTCAACTAGAAGACAAGCCTTTTCATGACTTGTATCTCAAAGCATCAATTTTAGAGCCTATCAACCTATTGAGACTGCTCCCCAAGAACACAAAAACAAATCTTGCCACTTACCAGCAAAATCTACGTAACACTCAATTCTCTTTTTTCCAYGTACATTCTAATTCTACTCAAGTTAGGAAGAGGGTGAAGGTCTTAGGAATTAYGTGAAGCTTTGTTTTGTTTGCAGGCTGTCTCCAAAGGCACGATAAACTCCTTGATGCTCTTGCTTAAGATGCACCAAGTAGACAATAGCTCAGTAAAGCAAACAATTTCTCCTGGGCACAGTGTTAAAAAGAGGAAGGCAATGCTTCCTCAGGGGAGCACTCCTAAAGTGATTTTATAAAACAGAAATAAGACTAGTACCTGCAGAAATACACCAGCTACTTCGAAACAAATAGCTCAGAGACCAGCAGGCACAGCAGAAAAGAACAAGCTGTGCTGATTATCTTGGACTCAGAAGGTGTTTGGCAGCTTGAACCCATGTTACTGCAAGCACACTGTTATCACTAACTGAACAGCAGYGCAGACATATGCTAAAATCAATAGCAAATGTTAGGCAGTAGTACTTAAAAGTTCATTAATTATAGAATTAAATATATCCTTAATTGTCAGAATGCTTGACAATTTAAACTATCAGCAAGTAATCAACAATTAATGTTGTTACATGCAGGTTGCAACAGTGATTTGTGATAAATATGTAKTACAGCTTACCTATGGTGTGCAACACACACAAGTAACTACCTGGCAAAAAGAAAAGGGTGCATTAAAAGAAGTTAATTATTTAGTTCAAAGACTTTTTCTAATGAGTCAATTCTAAATAGAAACCCAACCTGAAAAATATTTACAAGCTGGGGCAGCTGGTGCTCCAATAATAAAATACTGTTAATTATTAAATCTTTCGAACACTTTGCTTGTATGTGTTCACAATACATGGTTTAAAACCAATAAATCTTTAGAAGTTGGATTAAAATTCACTCCATACTACATAATCTGATTTGTAGTCAGCTACCATTCAGTGGGAGCTATTTTGCCTACATTTTTCAACAGCAAAACAGACACAACACGCTGTGTTTGTAAAAATATTGAATTTTATAAATATTATAACTCTGAAATGTTATCATACACAATTTGTTCTCAGACTTCTGTAGTACAGTATGGTTTCATTTCCATCTAGACATCTTGCAGGTGTTTTGCTAAGGGAATGGAATTATAAAACGTTCACAGATGTGGATGGCTACACAGATCATGTGATTTATAACACACCAAAGACAATCACACAATTACATTGCTTTGTCCTTTCACCTACTAAGGTCATGTGCTCTCTTGGAGATTACTCACTGGGACGCTACCAACCTTCACATAAGAAAAGTTAAAAAGGGCTCCATCATTCCTTAAAAATCTTCTTAGGAGACTTTTCCTAATTATGTTCAGCAAGGTCAGACAAACTTGGAAAATCAAAGGGAGGAAGTCTTGTACATTCTGGAGGTTTTGCATGGAACACATGATTTGTGCCAAAGGAGGYTGGGGTTTTGGACTCAGATGTATAGCTGCTCAGGAAACAGACTCTGTACTATGTTATATACCTATCAGGTGAGTCCTGTGCCTTCCCCACTATTCCTGCAGTCACCTGAGCTGCCACTTAACTTGGAGCCATGCTCTCACAAGATCCACATATACCCTTCTCTCCTTTTCCTGCCCTTCTCCCAGCTGCTTGCAGCTAACTTCCTGTTTTCCCCCACAACAAACTCTGTGAAGAAARAGCATGAAAACTGATGAAAGGAGTCCAGAAACAATGAAGAATTACATATGTCAGCACTCAAGTGAGGAAATTGCATCACAGATCTCAGAGAGAATGGAGGGAATCAAAAAAGACAATTTACTGTAAGTTCTTAAAATGGTGGCAGCACTTCCTCGAGAATAAATGAGCTTATTTACAATGAAACCAGAGAAGCTACAGTATTTAACACTGATTCCCAGCACCGCCATGGATATTAACATAGCATAAGATCTTTTGGCACATCAGCTAAATTGCAGTATCTAACCAGGTATTATTTCACACTATATGCAGCAAATGCAAAGAAAATTACCTACTATACTCCACAGTGAAAGACAGATTATGCAAAAATGTCAACATTTCCAGTAGCAAGGAGAGCACATGGAATCCATTACAGACAGGCTTAGGCACCTATTATAAATCAGCTGAACTGTAATACCCCATCCAAGTATGTAAGGGTTCGCCTACAAATAAGGGTGAACAGTCCAGAAGGCAGGTCTTGAGGAARAAGAGGATGGGAAAGGTTATCCTTCTGTTTCTATGGCCAAATACCATATGTAACATATTGTCAGACATCTGACACAGATTATTATTAATAAGATTAGTAATAACAGTTGAAACTGACAGAGGCTTTCTATATTTTTAAATTGTTAATTTACCTTAAAATTTATAGTCAGAGTCAAGACTGCTTCCAAAATTCCCCTGTCCACATCAGCCTTTTGATTCAGAGCTAGAGTGAGACTTTGAAGCACAACACTCTTCTTTACTGACTGCTGATTCCAGAGCAGTTCTGCTGCACAAAACCCAGAAAACTGGAAGCTCCTCTAATTCACTATACAGATGGGGGCATTTCAGACTTGGGCATAGCGACACAGTCACACACTTACACAATATTCAGTACCCCTGAACCACCCACCAGGTTCACAAAATCTTGCAGTAAATTCCACATTACTAACCATTGAGTTATATCCAATGTCAGCCACAAAACTGTCTATGGGAAGTTCTATCCTCTTCTCCCACCATCCACTGAGGCTAACAACACAGACTGGTCAATATTTCAATGAAGATAAAAAGGCTTTTTGGCAGTACTGGAAGGCATTCTCAACACTGGCATCAAATTGCTAACATGAGGTCTTGATGCAAGATTGGAGAATCATGGGAGTCCTTGGCTGGAAGACACACTTTAAGATTTTGAATACCAATTCCCTGCTCCTCACAGGACCACCTCAAACCAAACGACAGAGAGCATMATCTAAACCCTCCTTGGACTCTGACAGGCAACAAAATACACACTGCCTTTGCACCCTGAGAGATGTATGACTAAACAAAGCTTGGACTTGGTGATCAAGATACAGCCTTATGCCTCAGAGAGATAGGTAGCACACAGCTTCTCCTGCACAGCTGAAGGGAGCCTCAGCTCTGCCAATATGCCTGCCCTTCTCAAAAAGGAACGAGAGTATCACCTCATCAAGCCTGCAGACAATTATAAAAGATCCACATCATGAAGTTTGATGARATGTCTGTAAGCTTTCCCTGAACACTCTCCAGGAAGCCCTGACAATGCAGTTGCAGCAATTCCTAGGAATCTTGGGTAGTACATTGGATGCAAATGCAGACCCAACCTAGGAGCACACKATCAGAGGCAAGAAGAAAGAAGAAATAAGTAAATGTGCTCTTTTGGGTCTGTAAGTGTTGCATCCACTGCCAGGCATCCCACATTCCAAGAATAAAATGTTTCTGGCCCTCCAAGCTCGTATTTTGGAGTAGGATTTTCTGTTTCATTGTGGGTGAAACAATCAGAGAAAAGACTTCAGAAAGTTCTTCAGCACTTCCTTTTACTTAAATAAAAAAGGGATAAAAAAGGACAGATTGAGTTCCTTGAGACATCCTCACAAATCAGATGCTGCAGCCCCAGGAAGGATCTTACTGCAGCCTCCCAGAGTAGCTGTAGTGGACACTGCCAAACTCTTAATTAGAATATGATGGGGCAACAAATACCTGGTTACCTCAGACAGCAAATGCAGGAACTGCAACAAGACTCTGCCACATGTGACACTAGTAACTTTGGCACTGCTGTAGGAATTAGGGAGTCACATTCTGGAACAGCATGATGGAAGAGCAATATTGTACTTCCTAGGGAGGCCTACAGTAAGGAACTTGACATCTTTGGGATGGCTTTTCTCCAGAAAGCTTCAAACCATAAGTATGGTGACAATATTCAGTACAGGTAAACAAATAAAATACAATTCAAACTTTCCAAAYTCCAGGTGAAGATGCAGGATCCTCAGTAACACCTCTATGCTACTGGTCTACTCTTATTTTAAACTAAAATTTTACTTGTTTGTGGAGACATAGACTGTATTTTCACAGGAAGAAGGAGGAAAAACACTGAACTACTATAGAGCAGTAAGTAACTGTATAATCTAAMTCTTCCTACAGAAAAACTACATCCTAAGGGACTGTCAAGTGAAAATCCCCTGAATCTTTAGGATGCACTCAAAATCCCATTCCTATGACAGCTACTATTATATTTATGTTTACTACTGGACAAATTGATATTGYATTCAGTGTTAAGACTTGAACTGAGGATTCAAAGGATTCTGCTGGTTCTAAAGCAACAAGTATTGCTGATCTAAATCAAACTTGAAGACTGGACTGTCATAAAATCTACTAGCATTCAATTCCAGCATCCCTATTGAACTGAAAGAATGAGTGAATTTATTACAGAGAAACAGTTAATTGACTGAAATCAATGGCAAAATTTCTAGACTTTTTTCAGTGTAATTAGTTCATCCACATTTWGAGCATGTGTGCATTTCACACACTTCTATAAATATATGTAAACATATAAACAAAGCCATATGTATGTAAAAACAAACATTAGCATCATGTAAAATTTGATTAMGATGATGATCAACTAGAAATACTGAAATTTATTTTGATTTAAAGTTAAAACGAGGATTAAGAACCAGATGGCTATTATGAGAAATAAAATTTCATRAAAAGTAAGACATACCTGATAAAAATTGGGCCAGAAAGTACTAATTGCCAGTTCTGCTCTGCTCCAAGTGGCAGTGATAGATGTGTTCCAGACTGGGTTACCAATAGGACCATCATTAACCTTCACATATACATTCAAAATGCCAGGGCTAGCTCCACTCTTGCTTGAAACATAATAGTGAAAATCAATACAATGTGTATCGTTTTCTTTCAGATGGGGCATCAGGAGGTGAGCTTTCTGTCCTGAAAATCTTCCAGATGTATTCACCAACATGAAAGAACCTGCAAAAACAAAGTGACTGATTCAATTTCTTCCTTATTTTTTCTCTTCTTAATATAGTAATATCTGTAACTAAAGCATAATTTAATAATAATAATAATTCAACCATTTTTCTTTACTTCTACTAACATAAGAGTAATATGCATTTGGTAAGCATTTGATCTCAAATTTCTTTCGCAGAATATCAAAATTATTTTGTAAAGCTGGTAAATATTATGATCCTTATTCTACAGGTGGGGAAGGAAAGAGACAAAAAGCCGCAAACACTGAAGCGACCTGCCCTGCAATAAACCTACAGATGGTAGTACAGAATCAACTGGAGGTCTCAGCTATCTGAGTGCTTCTACATGCACGGTCCCTGCTGGCTTTGCCTGGCAAGGTTGTGGTAGTGGGGGTGCTACAGGAATGGCTTCTTGTGAGAAGCTTCCCCACATGTCCTACAGAGCCAGTGCCAGTCAGCTCCAAGCCAGTCAGCCCCACTGCTGGTCAAAGCCGAGCCCATCAGGGATGGGGGCAGAGCCTTTGGGATAACATCATTAGAAAGGTGGGGAAAAAAGAAAACTTCAGAATTGTAGCTGAAGAGAGGACTGAGAATATGTGAGAGACACAGCACAGCAGATCAGTGCAGAAGGAAGGGGAGGAGGTGCTCCAGGCACTGGAACTGAGATTCCCCAGCAGCCCAGGCGCAGACCACCTGAGTCAGGCTGGTCCCTGCAGCCAATGGAGTCCACAGAGGGTTCACCTGCAGCAGCCACACCAGCTCAACCAGATGGTCAAAGGAGGCTGTGACTTTGTGGGAAGCCCACACTGGATCASGTTTAGTGGCAGGACTTGTGACCTGGTGTGGGACCCACGCTGGAGCCATCTGTGCCTGCAGGACTGCATCCTGTAGGAAGGGACCCCAGAGTGGGAGAAGACTGTGAGGAGTACTATYCTTCATGAGGAAGGAGTGGCAGAGACAACATGGGATGAACTGACCCATTTCCTGCCCCTCTGCACTGCTGGGARAGAGGAGAGAAAGTTCCACAGTGAAGTTGAGAGCAGGATGAAGGGGAGTCCACTTGGTGTCCAGCCAGGGTCAATCCACTGCAAGAATGGATTAAGTGAATGAAATTTAAGAGAATTTTATCTGTTCAGATGGTTGGATGCAGTATGTGATACAGAGGGAGTCTAAAATGTTCTCGAACCCTTAACCTCCCTCTAGCTAATCACAAGTTACCTACTGGACTAAGTGGGACAATTGTCTTCCGTCCTCAAAAGGTGAAAAAAGAATGAACAAATGCAAATACAAATAAACCAGTAAGCTTTACAGGTTAAAAAAAAAAAGCTGGGGTTGAATTTTATATTATGGTTACAAAACAGCAAATTACAAGAAATGTAAAAGTATTCAAATAAAGTCACATTCAAACAACTCTCACATGAGCAGCTAGTCAATTTAGACTTTATTTTTTAGTGCCTATTAATGTGTTCCATTGAAGTACACCTTCAAAATCATCGTGCTGCAGAACTAAGGAATTTGAAAGGCTGTACAGATGTTAGAAAAATGCAACATGACTTCTGAGGCATTCACATTTCTGGGTTGAAGAAGTGAAMAGGAAAGAATTCTATTAACAGATAACCTATGATATCATAGAAGGAAATAAAATTCAATATCTACTCGGGAAAGAAAACATTTCAATAAAATGCATGAGATAATTTAAATCCTGCATTTTTCGTAAGTCCAGAAATGGATATGTTATAGTTCCCTGCTACAAATGCATAGCTAAGTGTACTTAGAAAAATGTAAGCACACACACACTTGTAGCACAGTTATTAGAAACCAAGTTTTAATTTTTCTTCTTTTTCTTTTTCTTTCTTTTTCTTCTTACTCTGATGGGTGACGATACCTTCTAATGAGATGCAAGTCACTTCTTGAAATGGAATGTTGAAGAACCTTTGTCCAGACTGTATCTCTATGTTAAATAGGTTTAACTATTCAATAATAGTCGTTTTGTAGTTAAATATAAATTATTTATCAAGTATAATTTCCTTTCCAGGCAAGGTCATAAAATTGACAAAAATGGAATTTACTTTTAATACAGCAGAGTATAAATATTTTACTTCCTAAAAGGTGTTACTCTGTATTTTACTCACAGTGTGCTACCATAATATGTTGGGAAAATCCTTATTCATTTGTAACAAACAGAAGCCACTGAATATGCTTTTTTCTCTTAAAACAGGCAGGAGAAGAAAGAAACTAATATTTCTTCCATCAATTAGTACATGTTCTGCCATTCAATTAATTTATTTACACTTAAAATATAAACTGCTTAAATAGGAATAATTTGCTAAGTTATAAGAGCAATACTTTAAGCATTTATGAATTCATTAAAAATTAACTGGCAGGATTTTTTACATGGAAACTATCAATCCAACAAACAAACAACAAAAAAAACAAAAATCCCCACAGCAGACTTTCTGACAGTGGATCAGCTCTCCAGAACAGCTTCTGATATAATGGGGCATGTAACAAACACTTATTAAAAATAACTGAAAGGATACATTGGTATATCTACAAGGAAACAGTTATCTGCCAGAATTGAAGGATTCCACAGGAAAACATGTAAAGTTATAATCAGTTAAGTACTCATTCCTAAGAAGAAATATCAAGTGCATGCCTTACTATAAATACACTCATTTTATCACACTTATTTAATTTCTCTAAGTGTACTTCCATGTTTAAACACAGGCATGATAATTTCCTCAGCCAAAAAGTTTAAATAAGATTTACTTGGGTTTAGTCTTTAGGGTTATGTTTAGGCACTACATGCAATGTAGTAGAATCTAATGCTCGTCGTTCATAAAATTCAGGCTTCTTAAGTGCAAAACCCTGCTGAATCACATGTATTTCATCATTATAGCTAAGGAGTTTAAATTAACAAACCAGTWGTTTTCCTGAAGTCACTGTTGCTGTTTACAATTCCTCATTGAAAAATGGTTCAGCAGTAATTTAGCAGGTATTTGGTTTATGTAAATATTAATTCTAAAAAGATGCAATACTTGAAAAAAGAAAATACAGATTTGATCCGGAGTAAATGGGCAATTAAATATCCTGGTCATTTCATTAGCATAAATCAACATTTTCTGTGAAATGCTGGACRCAAAAAGATGGTCAAAAGATAGAGTGGCAAAACTAAAAAAAAAAAAATAAAATTTAAAAAGAAAATCTGACAACTGGAAAAGTAACATACGGTTCTACAAAAAATGATGGGAATGGCATAAGAGATTTTCCAGTCACCTCTCCAAGTTTTCATCACGGCACCTTATTAAGAAAATCATTTTTATACTGGGAATGTCAAACACAATGAAATTGAATGTAGTATCATTTTTCATGCATAAAGAAAATGGGACTAGTGAGCAAAGACTGTTGATTTTTCAGCAGTCTTATACATGGTTAACGACAAATTATTAGTCATCCTAATAAATATTTTTAAAAAAGAGTACCACTATTTAACTTTTTTAGGCATCACTTGGTTGATTTTGACTGTCAATATTTGAAAAGCGTGCTAAATAATAGAGAGCAAAAAATCTGATTTTAACAACAGATATTCTGTATATTACTTTATTAACAAAACACCCTTGAGGTGCAGACAGGTCTCATAAATGCTGTGACTGGGCAGTTCATAGAATCACAGAAAGGCTTGGATTGGAAGGTACATACAAAAGRTTACTTTTTTAGCAAAACAGGATTCCCTACATGCCAGCCAACCCTACAGCCATCACCCACAAGAGATTGCAGCTATCTGACTGCCCAAGATTAAGTGTGGAACTGTTCAAGACACTGGAACTGCATTGCATGAGCAGGTGAATCGTGAGGCTCAAGRGAAAGTCAATAAATGTGTTCTTTTATTTACTGTATTCCATAAACAAACATGTATACAGGCTACCTTGGAAGTATTGCAGAAAGGAAACGACCTGAATTTAGGAACAGTCCACCTTACACTTTAACTCCCAAAGCTTGCAAACAAAACAGGTTTTCTCTTCAGTACTTTTTCTTTTTTTTTCTATAATATTTMCTAATATTATAGAAAAAGGGAAATACATTTTCAGGTAACATTTGGAAATTACAGGGCTGCTGAAACTCTCAAAGCATGACTAGCACTACCTAAAGAAGCTGAAACTTTCATTCAAATGCACCAAACATCCCCCAGTTGGTACGTGCACACAAACATCAGATATGCTGGCACCCCTGAACTGGCATAAATGAGGTGTCCCAAAACACAGCAGCTGAGAGTCTTCCCTTCAGTGCCTCAGCTAACACCCATCAGTTCTGCTCATTAACTTACAAACCATTACTGTCTCCAAGTGAATTTTAAGTCTTCTTTTGAGCAATATTTACTCAAATTTAACATGGTAATTTCAATCATTATTTATTACCCATCCTAAAAACATCATTAATCTCAACTTTCAAGCTGTTTATCTTCCAAATTTGCAACTGTTCAAACTCTTGGAAAAAATCCACCATAAGTCCTGTGTATTTTTTAAAAAGATCAATTCACTTCTACCCATAATGCCAGCTTTGTTTTAGCCAAGCAATTAGTAAGACTAATAAGCCTTATAATTCTCTCACTAAATTCAATTCTTAAAATTCTTCCTCATCTCATATGCACAGACACATCTCCCATAACTTTATTAGAAATTGCTTTGATCAAGCTTGGATATAAAATCATGTATTTCTGAATCCTGTATTTTTTGCAGCCCCTTTTCCAATAGCCAGTATATAAAAAAACAAACCCTGCTTTCTGATGAATGCTGYTTGTTTATTCAAGCCCTTTCAATATTTATTGATTTTGACTACTCATCCTGCAATCTGTTTATCTGTTTTCTTCATGACTACTCTGCATTTTCAAACACTATACTGACATTCTGAAGGCTACTTCTTACATAACTAATATTATCCCCTTGCAAAAAAAAGCATGCAAGTATAGGGGCATACGGGGACATATAAAGTTCACAAGCTATTAGTGAAAACAACTGTGTGTGCATAAATTCTGAGAGAATTGTCTCAAGTTTCAAATTCAACTTCTGAAGCAATCATTGCTTTTTAAGAGAAACAGAAATCAAAGTAAGACTTAATTACAGGCAGACCCAAGGAGAGTTTTAAAGAACAAAGCTTCCCAGCAGCATCTCCCCAGGTCTGGAACAGGCAAATTCTTGTTGAGCATTCTGAAACAGGSAGTACGTATGTATTTCAAATGCTTACCTAAAATTAATTGAAAGTAATTTGGCAGAAAATTAGAGGAYAATCTGGATCTTTCCAGAGTCCTAGCATCATGGAATCATTTCAGTTGGAAAAAGACTAGACTACTCTTGATATGGAACAAACTTAATGCTTGGTTTGTATAAAACCTTCTGAAGGGCAGGGAAAAGGGATCACATTTGAACTGCAATTCCACTCATGAACACAACTGGAAAGTTTTCTGTTTGGTTAGTTCATTTGTTTATAACAGGAAACCTGACTTGCCTGAATAAAAGRAAATGCATCTACAAGGTAATTTTCCCTCTGTTTGATAAAGAAGATCAAGTGGGGTGTGGACTATGAAATCTCCAGGGAATTGTGCTACTCCTCTTGTCCCTAGAGAGCCACATTAGATGCAGCCCAGGCCTGAGGCAATGGAGCAGCACCACCACAGGGGGAAGGTTTCCTTCCCAGCCCCAGTCACTCAGAAAACCCACATCAGCCAAAGTGTACAACTACCTGGGAGAGTTTTTCACTTTTAGAGGAATTGTGCTCCTTTTGGGTTTCAAAGAGGTGAGTCTGGTGCAGGGAAATGTTCTTTTTCCATTTCTGTCTTCCCACATTTGGTTTACCCTCATGTGTTCTGYTTCACCGGTACCTTTCTACAGCCACTGGGAATTATGCTCCAAACTGCTAAGACTGAGAACTGATTCCTAAAACATGAAAAAAAGCTTCCCCAACAAGGTATGCAAAGTYTTCTTCAAATTCTCTCAAGAGTCCTCATGATGCAGTCAGCTGGATTTCTTTAAAGGTGACCTAATGTATTTCACCAGCTATAACATTTTTCAACTTTTATGCTATGACTGGATTTCAAACATGCCAGAGCTTTGAGACAGACCTGTCTGCACCTTTTCTTTAAAGTGAACACACCAAAAAATACCAAAAGGGCTTGAAAGAAATGATGTTTTATTAGAACACGAACTTGAAAAACTGTCTTCTTTCTCAAAACCCAGATTCTTTTGAGAGAGAAGTAAAATATAGCCATTTGAAAACAAATACATTTCCAGCCCAACTACGTATTTGCAACAAGGGCCCTTTGCCTCCAGACCTGCTTGGCACACCAGCAATCTTCAATAGCCCTTATGGATTCAACAAACTCTACTYGTTTGCCTCTGGGTTAACAGAAAAATCGTCCCTCTTCTCATCATGCCTGGACTAGTTTTGTGTTTCTTCCCCATTACTCTAAGAAAACTTCCCCAGTGCAAGGTCTTCAGTTAGCACATCTATTACTGCCTATCCTATTGTTCCCTGGAAAAGCTTCTCCCATGGCCACATGCTTTCAAAGAAGAAATATTTTTCTCCCTTTCTGAGAACTTTCCTTAACCAAAAAGCACACAGTTACCAACGGTGGACTTTACCACAGGYATAACATGCACATAAAAAATTATTTTAAAGGACACCCTGAACCACTCATTGTCACTCACAGAATGACAGTACGTGCATGAAGAATTTTTTGCCATGGTCCTTCTGTTTTAAAGGAAATGAGACAAAGCTTTGAACGTCACAAACAGAATAGAACTTGTTCAGCACAAAAGCTCTCTCCCTGCCTCAGAGGCTACATTCACAGATGTTTCCTTGCCTTGTTTGTTCCTAATAGGGCACAGCTCCACTGCTTGATTGTTTAGCCTGTGTACCTGCATTGAGATTGGAAGAGGTCTGCTAGGCACATCTGCTAGATCCACCCTGAACAAAAGTAAGGGCAGTCAAAATACAGGATGCAGTACATAAAGGATTAAAGGGTAAGGACAGAAATAGTAACAATCAACATTGTAACAGACAAATGGGCCTTGCTTTAAAAATAAAAAAGCAAACCCTTAGGTGTACACTTGAAGGGTTGAAGGAGATTGCAACTATTGCTGAAACCACAGCAGCCTAAGATCTAAAACTTCTATGAAGCTTAACATAGTAAGTGAATTGATTAGAACAGCACAAGAGAACACATCAAATGTATTTAAAYCTGAATAACTGAAGCAACTCTTAATAAAGAGGTCCTAGTAAACATGTATGAGGTTCTGCTAGSTGGATTTTTTGCATCACTGTTAAACTAGGTGCTGTTTAACTTCCTTAGCAAGGATGTAAGACCAGATGTAAACTTGTTTCTGGAAAAAAATGAAATTATACAAACACTGGCCAAAAAAAACACACAAAGGTTTTGAGTAGGCAAATCTAGGCTACTCTCAGGAACCAGCATGAGTCTTCATCTCCCTGCCTGACAGACACAGGGCTGCTAGAGTTCCATGTCCCCAGATCCAGCTGGTGGTGTTCCCAACACTGGCAGGCAGACATAGAGCAAGAGAGAAGGAGAGAGAGATGGCCTGATGGATCGAACACAGACAGAAATACAGTGCTTACAGCGCTTTTATCAGCATCCCTGTGTACACACGGAGCACTCACACATAAAACACTGACAGCCCGGCCCTGTTCCTCCTCTCTAGCCCAGGGGAATATCGCTCTGCTAGAGGAACCCACACCCTGCTCCTCCTCAGGCTCTGGCCCCCACACCCAAAAGTTCCCAACTTTCATGGTCCTACAGCAGCTCCTGGCACTCAAATAGYTTCCCCCACTCACTGGTTAGTTTGGTTTGAAGTTTATGAGCATTCACACACACTGAAGATGTGAATGCATCCACRGACAAGATGGTAGAAACTGGGTTTAGTAAGAACACAGAAGATTGCAGTAATCAAGCACCAGGCAGAGTCTCAGCAGCATACTGAGCTGTCAGATAGGTACACGAGACGAGACTCATTTATCCCTTTATCCTTCTATTTCTCCCATGCTTGCTCCTTCCCAATCCAACCTGACTCCTGCCTTTGGTCCCCACATTAGCAGCTGCACATGCAGTGAGAGCAGCACACAAAATGGCAAGCTGTGTCTTCCAATGAGCCACTTACCCTATCAGCTTGCATTTTATTATAACTTGGCATTCAAAGCATGGGCCAGTTGTTCTGTCACAGAAGATAAGTATCTGTAAAACTAACCAGCACATGCTAACAATTACTGCTGCCACCAAGTAAGTCTCCCTTCTTTTCTAAGCACATTCTCTTTGCTGCACCACCAATAACATTAGTCATTATTTTTGTAAACCATTCAACCATGCAATTCAGCATTTAAGAAACAATACTCAGGAGATAAGCAAGAATCAGCTTTAAGACGTTTCAGGGGAGCTCCTGGGGTAAGCCAGTTACTTTTCAGATAAAAGCTTTGCAGAAGTAAACGTAGAAAGGCTGAGGGAGAGGGGATCATAGCTTGATCCATGTTACTCTCATCTGAAAAAGACCATCTCCAAGAACAGGGTTAAGTGCTACTGGTACTCTTCTCCCTGCCCAGTGACAGGCTTGAAAGGTTTGTTAAACAGAGAGGTTAATATAAAAAGCTTTTGAAGGCCTGAAGACAGTGAGCTTTACAACTTTTACAGAGATACAATTTTCTTTCAGCTTTAGGTTGCTAGGTTAATGTTTGGCTAACAATCACACCTATGGTATACTCTTCCAATTCTGTATCATCCAAGCAGTAAGGTACTTCTCATTTAAAAGCTAACTGTCATTGTACTCTCCTTGCAAAGTGTTTTCTGGAAACCTGATTACTAATTTCTTAACTACTGATAAAAGCAAATTGTCATCATAATACTATCAGGTATGTAAAATGCTACTAAGTTGTTGCAATGATTAGTATTTGCAGTAACATGCCACATAAAAATGACTTGCATCTTCTGAATTTCACTCACATGTCTGACAGTTTTTCACAGATCTGTAAGGAAAACACCAAAAACTACTGTATTGTCTATGGCATTAAATCCTGCAGCAACAGAGAGCCTTCTGAAATCCTGCTGGACAGATCAGTAATTTTATAAGCATATTAGCCTCAAGGGCTYTTCTGTTACTGGAGTAATTTACTCCTGGTTTCATGAGTGTGAATAAAGATAACTCAAGAAATATTCCTTATYTATTCAAAAGAGTAGGTTAAGCATTGCATTGTCATCTACAGTAAATCTGTGGAGATTTGTTCTTATTCTACCCTCCTCTTTTGAATCAAAGCACCCATCTTTGTCTCATCTGTTCAATACACTCATCTGACAACTCCCTTAGCATGGGCCATGTGTCGCTTCAATTCTTTTACTTCCACATAAAAAATCTTGCTCAGAAATTAGAAGCTCGCCAGTATAATTACAATCAGACTGGCTTCCCTAAAACATACTTTTATGCTGTTTTTCTAAATTGAATCACTCATTGAGACTCCAAACCACAAGCAGTGGGTTTTCTTCCCCAGTTAAACTACAAATTACTCCAGATTAGTATTCACAGTATTCTTCCMCAGAAACACTTCACAGACCTTAGACAAGACTTGCTCAGTAAAATTTTAAGCAGATCAGGGCCTGTGTTTCACTGATGAGCAACAGGATGGCTCAGGACCTTTACTTTGAGCTCAGGTCCCACAGGAAATCCTTGTTAAACCACCACTAAGGCACACATATGCACATCATGGCAACTACAGGACAGTTTAAGCCATAATGGAKCAGGTACTGCACTTCCTGCAGGTGAAGTTACACACTTTAGTCAACCTATACTGTATCAATATGAAAGCTTTAAAGCTGATGGAATAGCATATCCAGCTAGGGCTATTACTTCCACCTTAAATAAATCACAAACCAAACAACCACCCTATCCCCATGAATTCAGTCTGCTTTTAAAATGAAATTTAACACTAGTTTGCACCAAGAGTTATACCTGTCTGTGTGTGCATTTATCAGCYTGGAATATTGCCTTAGTTGGCTTCATACAGGAATTAGAGACTCATTACACCTCCATTTCTCAGTTTCTTTTGGTTTTTATTTTTGAATGCACTTATACCTTTGCTACAAAAGCAGCTGACAGTATTTTCTACAAATTGGTATATAAAGCCATATTTCACTTAGGTTTTCTCCTCTTAGGGATCTTGTTACACTTAGCAATGACAAAGAGAAGAATGATGTATCTTAAGAACTCAGATTTTTTCCTTCCTGATTTTCAAAGTCTAAAGCAAACAAAAAATACAGAGGTATTTGTTATCCAAGGTATAAGTTACATGAAAGAGTTTCACTACGCGACAAATTTAAAAAAAAATATTTAAAGCATGAAGATTGCCTTTCCTTAAAGAATATATTAAACTATTCATTCAACATAACATCAGTTCTAAAATAAAATAATTATTGCAAAAAAACACCTTCTTGGCAGGAAGGAAAAAAAAAATCCATTGTCAGCTATTCTACTCTTGACATGGTAACCAYTACAGTACAGTCTATCTTTAAAGGCTCTTATCTAGARGAGATTACGTCACAAACTACATCACTAAGAATGAATACTGYRCAGGTTGCCAATTTATCTGTGTTTATTCACACAATGCTTTCCTTCACCGTGGCAACCAGCAGACTTCCCAAAGCCATTTGCACACTGATAAAATGGGAATTTCACTTCTCATTCTTTTAAAGAGACTTTTTCCAAGCCCCAGATGGAATTGGYTTCAAGTCTTGTACTATATGGCTATTTCCTATGTCCTAGTTAGTCTTTACTTGCATCCACCTTAAATACAGAAGAAAACRTCTCTAAATCATTTAACTGGTGTATATAACAGTTAACATATTTACCAAATGAACTTTACGTTGGGCTTTTTGCCTGCGCAGTCCCACGGAGGATACTGTTTAATGTACTTATTTTCAAGTTCTGCTACAGATGCATTAAAGATATTAATTTGGGCCTGATTAATCACTGAAATAAGCCTTCCAGTTTCCATGACTCACAATCCCAGGAACTGAGRTTGTCATTCAAGAGAACAACAGAATCAGGGTGGGTTTTTTTCAAAAAGGGAAAGCATAAGACTCTAATTAACACAAGAGCTTAACGATGTGCTTAAGTACCATTCAGGAAAGCACTTAGATACTTAATTGGTCTTCAATAGGATTAAAAATTCAGAAGGTACATGCATAATATTTCTGCAGGATGCCTTCTGGAGTCCTGAGATCCTGCTATTGCAGGAACCTGACATTTCACAGCTTTATTAGAAATTGCTAATTGAAATGTCATTGTATTAAAGCACTAAATTTTCAAAAATTAAATCTTATACTGAAGGTGGCTGGTAGTCTGCAAGAAAATTAAAGGATTTTTAGCAGTGCTCAAGCAAAAAAAAGTTTGGACAACGCTGACTTAAACGCTTGACTATTTTTTTAGCCCAGAATTTAATCCAGACATTAATATTCAGGCACATGAGTGATTTTAAAGGGAAAAGAGYGATAAGTAAGTGCTTTCACTACTGTGAAAAGGGAAGGCATGTTTAAAGGTATTTAAAATAAGCTGCAGAATAAGGAACAATCAAACAGAAGCCAACCTAAAAGAAAACAAATGCTCTGCACTTTTCTTCTTTGTTGACTTCATCTCACATTTAAAAGATCCCAGGCCAAAACTTACAGGACAATAAGAATCCCCTGGATTTAAATGGACATCAGTCAAACAAAATATAGGAAACTGAAATTAATGTTTTTCTATCATCCTACTCTTTTCTGCAGTCCTTTTGGCCTGYCATCCTTATGACCATTCTGCTTCTCTGTGCTGCCCACGGAGCTGCGTCACTCCCCACTGAAGCTTTCAGGGGGGTCTCCCATAAAGGCTCAGGGTGCAGTTTRCAGCCACTGCTCCATTCCCTCCCTGTGGTTGCTGCCCCTGCCAAGCTGTGCCTGGCTGTTGGGAGACAATCCACATTTCAGCTGATTTTTTCCCAGTATGAGGAGCACAGAGCAGCCCTTGGCAGCCCAGCACCACAGGAACCCATCCCACTGTGACACTCCTGCAGCAGGGAGATGAAGGCTGGCCATGGCACAGCCAGGTAGGTGTTAGCACACRTACACCTCGATGCCCCTGCCTGTCACTCATTATTCGATGTTCTACATCAACAACTTCTTATTTCTGGGCCCCAGCAYGAAGAGAAAGTTGCTGTGTACAAGCACTCATCCCTAAGCTGAGCCTTGTATCAAGGTAACCATGAAAACAAGCAGCATAGGCAACAGTTCAGGTGCATTTCAAACCACTCACCAAGTGATGTTTCTGCAGTTAAAACATTTAATGAAAAAATCAGCTTCCAAACTGACATATTTACTGTGTCTGACTGTAGTTAGTCTCAATTCCATTAAACTTCCATTCCTTGTCTGCAAACATGAACCCTTATAAATGTATTTTCTGAAGTACTACAGACCTTCTATTGTCATTATGTTCAAAGCCTGTTTACTATAACCAAATAAGCTATACTTCAACAGCATTTTATGGGACAAAAATTCTATTGTAAAACATAACCATAATGAAACAGATGACATTAAAATAKTTAAGGAAAATGAAAATTTTACAGTAAATAGCTGCTAGACTTTATYCTTTAAAGTAAAAGGAATATTTTCTGTATCATTCAGATTATAACTTTGTCCAAAGAAGAAATGCAAAACTTAGTAACATAATTCCATATTTAGGCAAGTAACTTTAAAACTTAGCTTTASTTGAGACACTGCAGCATTTATTTTCCCTCACCTTACTTGTTGCCTTTTTGTTCTGCCTATAATTATTTAATATAATGTTATTTTGTTTTGATGTACTGAACTAAACTTGCAGTTCATTCTCCTGGAGTTTTTGCTGCGATCCTTTGAAGCCTGGYTACCTTAATTGTGCCAACATTTTCAAGTGTTTTACGGGTGAAGTTTTAACTAAATATACCAAACATTAAAAATTTATCAGCAATCAGTTCAGGAATAATTTGCCAAGGATTTGCCATAACAGCAGCAGAAGTGAACATACTCAAAYTAAAAACTTCATTTCTAAATAGGTATTTTTTAAATCAGCTACAATTACAAGCAATACATCCAACTCTAATATTTAGTAAAGAAAATAATATAGCCTTCATTTTTTAGTGTTCTCTGTGTGTTAGACAGTACTTYGTATACAGAAGCATAGAGACTCCAAGCTATATATTCAAACCAAAATGGAGATCAAATTGAAAAAACACAGAATAAAATAAGAATTAAAAAATAATAATTTAAAAATTGATAGCAGATATGGTACTGTAAATACATTTAAAGTTACTTTACTTTTAAGTTGACTTGTTCTGAAACAGAAGCCTACACTTCCAGCTTCCCTAAGAGTCCTAAGTACCTCCTTCAGAAAAGGTAGAAAATAAACTATAAACAAAACCACCCCTTCAAAAATACCCACTCTGAAACACACTGAAAAGCCRGGATCTTGAGGCAAAATGGATTGTTTACTAAGTCTGCTGTGTTAACCTGAACACTGAGATCGCCCACTTGCTCACTCTGTCTTTATTTCCCTTGTCATTTTCTATTCCTTATCATCTGCTGTACACAGGAGAAAAGTGGAGAACAGTCTACTGGAAAGTGACTGCACATTTAGCTGGCAGATGTCAGCATCTATTRCACAATTAGGAATCTGTAAACTCAGAGACTGAGGTTTAAAAACACTTAAAACATAYGAATAAAGATTTTTGTAAAGATATTCCTTGAAGTGTGGGGATATTTTAAACACATATTCTGAAATACCTGCTGACACACAGARGTGGCCACGTGGAGCACAACAAACAGATATGTACTGAATGCTGTTTATGCACACACTGAATTACCTGTAATGCCCAGGAAGCGGGGCACCACTGTTTGCATTGTGTTTCAAGTTTACACTAACTGACTTTAACTAAAGAAGTCTGTTGAAAATTAATCCTCTTTTTACTCACTTACATAATCCTCTTGAGATATAGAGGGAATTTTTTCATAATTTGAAATGTACTTATTTTAAAAAGAAAAAAATTACAGTTTGGCAGCAATATTTCCCATTTCATAACACTCAAACTTGGTTTTTTTTTGTGGAGATTATAACTCAACAGACATTGCAATATGATGAACCATTACTAGATAAATGCATCTAGGCTATTCCTACTCTTTGCTCATCATATTTGATAAGGCCTGTCATGAGACAGCAGGCAAGACTCACTAAGCTTTAACAGAATGTAAGTTAATTTCCTGAAAGAATTGGAGATTTTTTATTAAATCCTAATTACTTCTACTTCATTATCACTTCACTAGGTGGATTGGTTGATATCATTATTGTAATGGAGGTCAGTGAGAATTAATCAGCCCAGTCTTACAAATATACTGCTTCCTCTCATCTTTTTATAAGTCTGTCACCTTTTCATGTGTTTCAGTAATAAAATTCAGATAGGTCACAYCAAGAAAGTGAAAAAGCAGTGATTGAAAAGGGTCAATGGTAGATAAGCTCTTACTGCCTTTTGAAAATAAAAACTTCATCCAGAACTTCCTACAGTTGTATGGCCTGGCAATATTACTAACTTAAAATAATTTAATGTTCAACCTGCTTTAGCAGATAAGACGAATATGTTATGAGTGCCTTAGTTTTGTCAGAAGTCAGGGGCAAAATTTCTGTAGTATATTCGGTCAATGGATACTTCAGAAGYGACCTACAGCATACCAAGTCTAGCTCAAGCAAGTAGACAGATATAATCTTGAACTTTCATTTTTTCTAGAATGCTACTTTTTCCCCAACAGAATATTTTCAAACAAGATTAATTTAAATTATTAMAATTTATAAGCCTGCTTCACTGATTTTGAAATCTTTCCACTTGGTTAAAAAATTTCTGCCTTGATACCCTCTGAGTAAACTTTTCATCAACAATAGTTCATAATAACTACCRTTAGCCAATCCTTCAGAATAAAGTGCAGAGGAGGAAACAAAAGACTAGGAAAATAATAAAATTCAACAAAAAATCTAGAGTTGAAAACTAGAGTTGCTGAAAAAAAAAGTTTTTAATAAAAGACAGGATTCCTATGAGAGGGTAAGTTGGTTTGGGTTTGATTTTTGTTTTATTTATTGTAGCTAATTCCCTGTGTTATTATTTCAACAACTACTGGCATTTATTTCACACCTACAAAAAAATAAGATTCTGCCAGTTTATCTAATTCTTTCTTTAAATTCTTTCKGAAGTTTCTTGTCCTGTCACATTCTACATGGCTTCTTCATTCCATCAGGGATGCCAGCTTCATCAATCCCTTTGGTTTCCTCCTGATCATCTCCCTGCATACCTTCCTTCTCACTGAATATTCAAACCCAGCCTCCTTTCATTATTCAACAACATCAGTTTGAAGGGGCATTCAATATATGAACAGACTAAAGAAGCTGAACTTTGTTGAACCTTGCTGTTTCCTCTGCCTTGAATCCTGATTCTTTAATTTCTATTAATGGGGGATACAGCTATCATAATTTCTAAAAATATAGGTGCATCATGTACATAAGCATTTGTACTGTCTGGTTTGCCCCAGGTGCCAGGAGCATTGCTACACGGTAGATGAAGCCTTTGAACTTGATTAGAAGTAAAATTCTACAAATAGCAGCATATACCCGATCTAAAAACACAATCAAGGTCTTAAAAGCACAGGAGGCATTCACATCCTTACACCCCTCAGTTACCTATCTACCCATTAGGTGTCCTAAATTAGCGTGTGAMAAGCATTCTTTAGATGTACTGATTTTAATTCTGCATTAAACAACCAAAATAGCATTTCATACCTTTAAAGTCTCAAAAGATTTTCTACACATGGAAAAACAGTGACTGAGCCAAAATAAGAGCACTTTGGTTATTCTCTATAGCATTCTTTTCATTTTGTGGCATCTAAAAAGATCTTTTTTTAAGAGTGAAATACTAGTTCAGTCCATTAAAAAAAAAACCACAAACTGAAAACACTGAAGAGTTTCAGAGAAAAAATGTTGCTTAAGGGTTTTCAAATAAATCATTGCTAGGAAGTGACTTTTTAATCAAGAATGAGGAGGAAAGTAGAAAGTATCTTATTCCCTGTAACAACATAACACACGCCTAAATACTTAGAAACATTGTTTATACTTCAAGAGAGACCTTACATCCAGAAATAACTAAAATTCTCTAATATTTAGCTTATATCCATGGGGACATCTAAACTCTTATTTCCCTGTAGCTTGCCTTTGCTTACAAATTTGCAGCATAAAACAAAGTCATTCTAATTTTTATGATTTCTTCTACCTGTCTAAGCTAGAACAGCAAGTGTAGATTTTCATTTTAGTTGTTAGAGAATAAGAAGAATTGGATGCTTAGTACTGTAATTACTTAACAATGACTGTGATACTTCAGTAGCACAGGTAAGTAGCATTTTTGGGTTGGATGTGCCATGAAAGCTCAGCTAATATAATAACAGAGCAATATAACATTCACTATTTTTAAAATACTTGGCATTTCAATAGAAAATTCAGTGGAAATAATTTTAAACAGTCTACTTAAAGTTCTACACTTGATAATTTTCCTTATCCTTCTGCTTTGTTTTCCCATAGATTTTCACATAAACACGCTACAGACTTTAATTCTCAAAACTGTTAAATTGATCCTAGGTAAGAAAGGATTCCCAAATCATACCAATCATCTCTAAAGATGCTGAAAAGCATGACTAGTGCCCATGTATATCTTAATGGTGACTTGGTTCCCAAAATGAAAGCCTTGGAAATGCCAAAGAATCTCCATCTCTTCATAAGCAATCTTCAAAACAAATCTGCATCGCCTCATAAYAGTTAGAAATTTTGGAAAATATACTTAGTACTGTTGGAAAGTATTATCAGAAACTTTTACCAGCCTTGCACTAATATTAAGAGAAACTCGACCTGGAAGTTAACTGGAGTGAGAAAGACAACACATTCTAAGCAACATCAACATCTTTCATCTTATGCAGGAATACATTCACTGCATCTGGTGTAATTACTCAGTGCTGAGTGCAAACATCCATTATAAAAAGTTTGTATTTTACCAGTGCCTCCCTCAGTAAGGTTTCAATGAGCAGATTTAAGTCAGCATTGGTGTTCTGGAATGGAAAGCAATATAGGCATCTTGTTAGGAATCATAAASTAGCTTAAGTGCTTCCCATCTTTATTTCACATTCTGCCACTCTTTCATTATCTCAAGTGAGTCACTTAACCTGCATATAGGTCAATTACATTGGCTGTAAATTATGCAGGACACCACACAACCTCCCGGTTGTTATGAGGTGTTACTCGTTTCTGGAAATAAACATTTGACATTTTTGGATAAATAAGAGTGTAAATTTTATCACTGCCAGCTAATGAGAAATTAGCTTTTGAGGGCCATGCTATGTGCTGTTTGCAGTTATCTTGCATGATAAATGATTCTCCCAAATAGTCATCAGACATCAGTGTCAATTTTCTCAATCCTTGCCCTGTTTTTCCTATTTACAAGCTCCTACATTACTATGCAAGAAGACAGGCAAGAAACAAGGACAGCAACRGTCAGTTCACACAGAACTGAAACAGAATTGTGGACATCAAATCCACAAACGTGGCAGACAGAGTTCATTTTGTTCTGAAAAGTAAAACAAAGAGCAGTTTTTTAAGCATGGTTGCTATGCCCTTCGTTAATTTTCTTGCTTCCTGAAAAGCAGAAACAAACTCCCTAAGTAGTACTGAGTCCAAATACTTAGCTGACAATGTAGTGTTATTTATTTGACAGATATGTTGAAAGCTCATTGAAGCTGTTCTATGTGTTTTACTATTTCATTAGTACTACCAGAAGCAGTACAGAAAGACTGTTTACTACAAAGTAATAAGCAATATTTGGCATTAGCAGCCATRAAAGTTACAGAGGTCATCAACTTTCAGTAAGGGAATACACTTGATTGGTTGATTTGTAGGAAATAGCGTGCTACTAACACCTTCTTCTGGGCTTTTTTTCCCCTTTGTTTTAATTGAAACAGGAATAAACTATTTTTCAGTTTTGCTAAACAAACAGAAAAAAAGATCCCGYTGACAGAAGAAAGAAAAGGTCTTTTCTTAGGAGACATTTCTTAAATGCATAATCTTCAATAATCTTTAGCTTCTCTGTTGCAGTTTAGTCATTTGTCYGKGCAGGGAAAACTTCACGCTCARTRTGAGTGTTCAGAAAGCTTCGTTTATTTAGTTTGAGCACCAGACTTTATACACAACAGTAATAAGCTCATGCATAGTCTAAAGCTAAGCAGTCTATTGGTTATACTGTAATATCAACTCTTCTTCAGGCTTTCAGGCTTACATTTTGTTTTCCCACATCTGTCTACTTGTTATCAGACYAYGCTGCTGCTCAAGGACACGATGTTTTGCAGGTGCAAAAACTCAGATTAGCTGGGTTCGGTACTTTTCCAGCTCCTGGCCAGCCAACAASCAATGTCTATGTGACCCCTGTCACGAACCATTCTCAACACTTCTTCAGGAACAAAATTTTATTGAAGTCAAAGGCAACTGTTTTTCTAAATGGGCAAAAACTGTCTGAACTATTATGGATACCCAATCTCTTCCACATCAGCCAGACATGCAGAAGCTAMTATGAAGTATTTCAAGGCCTACCTCTGTAGCCAAAATTGCTCTTTGAGCCCTACTGCTACTGAAAGCAATTCACACATTTATACTGTGCCTTCTTGTTTCTGTCCTACCAGGTTGCAAAATAAACCAAATTAAGGACAAAAATGATGCTCTCCCTGTTGTTGGTGTCCTGGTTCAGGCCAAATTTGGGAGAGAACCCCCAAAGGGGYTCCTCTAAAAAAGCAGATTCAATTGGCCCCTCCCCAACTGGTTCAGGAAAAATACCTTCTTGGAGAAAGGTGGAAAAAACTGTTYATTAAACAATAAAACCTCTTGCTGCTCCAAAAGAGATGACAAACTCAGAAAGCCCCCYTGGTGGGCCGTAGCTCAGCTCACTCAGTCTCTTTCAGTCCCTCCGGCACTGGAAAGGCCACGGCCCACGCCCGGCCCGGTGCCCACAGGTGTGAGCTGCCGGTGCCCAGTCCAGAGCAGGTTTAAACAGGTCCAAAGAAAAGGGGGAAAAAAAACCCCACAGTCCAGGGAACTTCTCTGYCTCAGCTAGCTAGAACTGACTAAACCAAAGGAGACCTCTGTCCCGCTGTCTGTCCATCCACAGACAACACAGTCCAGGAGCAGGAACATGGAGGAGTGAGTGCAGTGTCTGAAAACAAACTGTGCACTTCTTCTCTCCCCGCTTCACTCTCCGCAACGAGTCTTAAAGGTGCAAAACTTATTATTCAGCATAAACAGAACAGACAATTGGGGACAAAAGTATCATATAGTCAACCCAGGACAGCTGGGTTTTTTTTAACAGCTGGAGATGTGTGATATGGTGGTGTTGGATCCCCAAARGCACTCCCAGGCCCTACTGTTCCACTCTGTACCCTACCACCCCTTATCCTTGTTTCAGCATCATTCCCTGCCTCACAATGCTGCAGGTGAGCCTGTCTGAAGCTTCTGGCCTTTGGCTCCCCAGCCCTCTAGCTGGAGCCTGGACCTGGGACTTCCCCTTGCATTCCACTAGCACAGCATTATTCCTGTTACTGCTGGCTGCATTTAGATGCTGTGGAACTGTGCCCCATCAGTGAGAGCACAGMCAGTGCCAGCCCTTGCTGCTACCTAACAGAGGTAGGAAGGCGTTGCTCAAGGTAATACGTGTGAAACTACTGCCTGAGAACTAGGCTTCATCTTAACTAATCCACAGGAAATAATTATAATGTCTGTATTTCCTCTCTAGCTGTACAAACCTCAGTAAAAACTGAAATCCTAAGCAACACTGATATTTAACAAATCCTGTCTGTTACGTGAGATAGCACTTACTGAAACAAAGAGCTATCGCTTCAGGTCTTCTGCAAAAGCACTTACAGCAAAGCTAAACATTTCTACCACATTTTAATGTTTGCAGCGTCACAGATAGAGGCATTTCACTAATTTCAGTGAGTACACTTATGCAAGAAATCTACCCCTACCCTGATAATGCTGATCCTTCATCTAAGTTGGGAAAAAAAATTACAGCACTCACAGATCTCATGCTAATGGCAGACCAAGAAAACTGACAGGGTCTACCACCAAGACACAGTAAAAGCAGTATGACCTACCTATCACATTTCTTTCAAAGGATGATCTTAAAGTACATGAAAATAGGAGGTGAATGCTTAGCATAAYCGTGAAAGGCTTCTAAAAGCAGGAGCTATTCCACTCCATTTCAAAATGAAGAAAGATAGATTCATTTGACATAAACCAGGATGTCTCATTTCAACTTCATATTCCTTTAGTACAAAAAGAAAATACCAGCAAACACCTCAAAGAACTTCTCAGAGCTTTAGTATGCATTAGACTTGAATGAATGTTAACATATACTCTTCCAACATCTTATTGGATATTTCATTTTTGAAACATCCCCKGCCTTTTAAATTCTGTTCCAGCAGCCACCAGTTTTGCTGACCATACAGCATGRTTWACARAYTTGCCYACTYAGACCACAACATGATCTTTGCCTGYTTCCAGCACAGATTCTTCTGACTCCCATCACAAGACGAGACAACACTTATTAATTGGATGGTGTCTTGAACTAGACTTCGCGACTGACTGCTGACAGACAGCACCTACCCCAAGACCAGAAAAAAAGTATGTACTTKTCCTATTTTCTAAGCACCTTTTTCCAGATGTATATTATATTTGCTCTYTTCCCCCAGATGATTTTACTCAATATGTCAATATTTAGGACAATAAATATGTCAGTATGTCTTCTATCTGACCTAATTTCCTACAGTTAAAAACAGTTTTCAGTTTCCTGCATCCTTAAACAAAGTGGTGCTTTACAGTATGATGTAGCTAATGGAAAAAGACTAGAACTCCAAGAAGAACACACCCTCCAGCACTAAGACTGAGCAACAWTTCAGTTACTCTCTTGTCTCTATTAAGAAATACTGTAAAATACAGARAGGAACTGCAGGAACTTCAACTGTGGCACTATCAGGCTGGATCTGACATTGGCCTATTCCAGCAACTGGCATCTTGCTTGTGCCCAAAACAAAAGAAACCTTGGGGAGACAGTGGCTACTAACCCTAAWGCAGGGTGGTCTGAGACAATCTAGAAGCCATTTTAGTCTTCTCCTGTCCTCCAGAAGTAAAAAAGTTTTATAGAGGCAGAAAAGCTAACACTCCCAGCCATACGGACAACACAACTTTACTATCTTGAATTTTCCCTTGGGCTATATGTGGTACCATTTAATAACTGTTCTATAGTTAGTACACTAGTATTTAAAAATTATGCTACTTCATTATATAATTCTTAGCATGAAAGTAGTTTACTTACTCTTTTAAAGGCTGGGTTCAGTTTACTGGAGTTTAGGGGAAGGGGGGGTTATGGTTTCTGGGTTGGGTTTTCCTTAAAGAAACTTAGTATTCCCCTCTCACTGACCAGAAGTAATATATATGTTTCTAAAGTGCTGTGGCTTGAAAACACAGAATAGTGAGACATATCATGTCTTTCATTGTAAAAGAACAAAAAACAAACAAAAATCATTCTCCCAAAAGAACTTAAATAAAATAAGAAGTGTATTCCCACTTGCAACTCAAAATAAAAACACAAACTACGTGGAATTGCAAAGTAAAACTACATTTCTGTAACATAACAGAGTTTTAGCTATAATCCCCCAAACTAAGGTAACATAACTATAGAAGAAGCTACTCTCTCTTTGCTTATTGTCATSTTATCCCAAAAGTTCCATACCTTCTCAGTAATTTCTCATGGGTRGCTCCTCACAGCACAACCAACAAACTCAAGCTCTCATCTCAACCAGCTAACCCACTCTTTTATAGCACTCATCCTTATTGGACACAGCTGTGGCCTGTTAAGGGCAGGCTGTTCTCAATCTTTGGCAATTAGCACAGCTGCAACTCCTCAGGGGTGAGATTGCCTTCTGCACTATCTCTGTTCTCTTACCTTCTATCCCCTCACATTTGTTATTCTTGAAAAGGATGTGAAGACAGAGGGATGAGGCAGTAAGAGAGCAGGAGAGGAAAGAATGAGACAGAAAAATCATTTTATCGTGTACTCTGCATAAAAGTTCATCATCATTTAGAATTACGAACTTATACTCCCAAAGTACAGTGCAGCACAATTTAGTTGTGAGCATTTAGATATATCTAGCCTAGCATAAGAAAATAAGATTCAGGTAAAGTCCACGGCAGTAATTAACTGGAATTCTGCTTAAGCCCACATTGGATACAATGCTGGTTTCTTTAGTCATTACTAACAAGTAACATCTTGTCGAAATTTTAAGCATGCTGCCCTCATAGCTTCCATATGGAAGTGTGGTCTTATTACAATAAAACATTTCTATTAAAAAGAAATAAAATTTACTTAGAAATTCCATTTCCAGTGATGAGATACATCTCTTGTAAAAGACTATAAGAATATTCGAGGCAAAATACTTTTTGACACCATAACAAAGAATGTACTGAACAAAGGAAAGCAGTAACTAAAATTTTAATTAACATGCTATAATTAACGTGTCATGTACTACCAACTATAGAACTGCAGACAAAGAATATCAAATGAGGGCAAAACTTGGTGCTATCCGCTATTTGCACTTAATTAGCAACAAAAAACGGCAGAAAACTTTTATCAGTTTCTAAAGACATGCTTTTTCACAGTTTCATCGTGACATGGAAGGGACAGGTGGTATGAAGTTTCACATTAGGTACTGAAGTATTGAGGAATGCCTTGGAAAAAAGCAGGCTAATAGCATTTATCTTGAATATAAGTAATGCACCTGTGCATGCAGAAGCCAAGTGAAACCGAATCTCTTCATGTGTTAGTTTCAAAGTAAAGGCAAGCACCTTGCTCAGAATACCCTGTGGCTCAGCAGATGTATTGAAAATCAACATGGTTATATCCAGTTGCTAGTCAGCCCTTCTGGAGTCGAAACACACRCAGCCATAAATATTAATGTGTGTGCTTTTCTAGACCTATCTTCAAGCGTTCCATCAAATTTTCTTCAAATGAGGAAGAACATAAAGGAGCACATTTTAATAGGCAAAGCAAAGCAAAGCTCAGGGAACTATTAGGTAAAAAGATATCCCAGAATCCTTTAGGGAATTTAGCAGTCTGTGCTTCCCTAGACTCTGCATCATTGATATGTTTAAATGTAGTACACCAACAAAGCTTTTGCCAGGAAATGAATCTGTGAAAAATAACTATGCTTAGAAAAAGCACCGAGAGTTAGAGGTGGCAAAGAGAGAAATTTGGCACACAATAAACWAACATGACAGCTGATGTAAAATGTAAAGTCTGTGTGTGGCTAGAGGATTCAGCACAATTTAGAGAGGCATTATGAAGAATTTCAGAACATAGAAATCTCATGCACACACTGAGATTGAAACAGAAGGATGAGAGAATAAAATTATTGTAAATAAATATATTCTCCCAGAAAGAGAGAATGGCACATGAACTGTGCAGAATAGAACAAGAAAAGAATCTTGAAGTAACAGAACTCTAGAATCTCAAAGTAATAAAACTGAGTAAGTGTTTTGGCAATCAAAGTTTGCTTCTATTACAAAGATCTCGCACTTAACAACCATAGTACAAAAACTGGAGCTTCTGTTAGGCTTCAGCCTTAGAACAATATTAAAAGATTCTTAAAAGGCAAAATAAATTTGCCTTTCACACAATCAATAAAGCAGACTACCTATTAACACACAAAACAGTGGCCTCAGGTTACATGTTTTCAAGATACTTTTCTTTTCAACATGAAGAAGATTCACCAGTGAAAGAAATTAGGCAAGCTGAGATTTTACCAAAGGATTTTCTATATTCTTTATCCTATATTACATACCATAGGCTTTATTTGACAAATAGAAAAGATAAATAGCAGCATCACTGCATTACACATTTTTATTTCCAAATAACAAGTGGCAAAGTAGTGTTAGTAGCTTTTCCAAAGGAGTATTTTCATTTGAATGACAGCAATATGGGTTAATAGAGATCTCAGAGGAGCTCTTCTCAGGAACTTTAAAGGCCAATTCATTAATTGGAAACAAACCCACAAAACTTTTTATTTCTGTCAGAATAATTTCACATGTGCTTTGCTAAATATCTTTCAGTATCTTATAACAACTGTAGATTTCAGATTCCAGGAGTAAAACACTTTTATGGCGATTCCTTTATGACCCACTTGCTATTGAGTCAGAACATCACCGCAGTTTAGCAAAGCTGACCTCCATCACATCTCTAAAGGAGAATAACTTGGTATAAAGGAATGCATTTAGTCTGAACTATAATACTATTGAGAACATCAGCTCAGAGTTGGAGACATTTTCAATACATTCAGGCTTGAAGAGGAGATAAGAATGATGAAACTGCAGGGGAGGCTGGACCAAGTTAATTAACATAGATGTGTACCTTTAGAGAAATACTGATATCCTGCTGGTGCTGTGCAGTGGTGAAGACTATACCTAATATAAATCTGGTTTTTACATGTAGAAATACTATTAATTGACTTTATCTATCCAAGGTGCACATTCTAATGGTTTTTTCTTTTTTCTTTTATTTAACTTTGCTTCTTTACAGACTAGCACAGAAGTTAAAATTACCTGTTTAAATGCTTTATTTTAACTTAAACATACAACTGGATGTAGACACACTAAAACATAGATAATTTAAATTYAAGAGGCACTACAATATATCCTGGCAAAACATAGCTTTTCGTTGCTGTACCTAAAATAATAATTAAATTCTTACTAATTATACAATTGTTATTACTGCTATACTAAAAAGCAGTGAAAAAATCTGCCATGCACACATAAAGCTGCTTCCATTTTGCAAGCCAAGTAAGTAAAATGCCTGAATTGAAATTTCTCCAAACAACTTTTTGCCTTCACAAATGTGCCTCACACTAAAATTAAACATGGCAAGAACACCATAGCACACGTAACACCTAAATGTGATTGCTGAAAGATGTCACACATCTTTTTATACATGGTATATCCATTTATTCCACTGTAAAACTGGAAGCTATGGGCTGCCTTAAATTTTACACAGCACATTGCACTCTCAGGAAGGGAACCTGATGCTGTTGCTGATCAAGTCTAATCCAGAATATGACAACTGCTTTGTTTCTGACATATAATAATTTCTATAGGTGCTACACAATGAGCTTCCAAAACACACGTAACATCTTCACCTTGTCCTGCCTGATGCTTTTTAGACTAATCAGTTCCCAGAGGCACTAGCTCAAGAGCAGGTGCACAATATCAGCTGATCTCCCCAGAACAAGACCCTCATCAATTATCATCCTGCATCTTCCAAAGGTGTTTCATTTAATGTGCGGTTGCTTAATAAGGAAACCTCATAAGGAAATGCCAAGAAAAGCATCAAGTTTTACATCCCTTTACTCAGGTCCCCTACCAGCTCCTACAGAAGCACCCTTCCTTATCTGAGATACRGACAAGCCCAGAATCCTCCTCTGAAAGCCTGTCCTCTCTTTTAGTTTCTTCTTGGGACACCACCTGTAAGAAATCATGACACCACCCTTTTAATGAGCCCTTTCCTAAGGTGTGAGAACCACTGTGTATGTGCTGTCTGCCACTCAAASAGTAATTGCCTTTGATTCCTACCAACGAAAAACTGCTAAAATACTTTACACACAAAAGAYTGGACCTGCTTCTCTTCGCTTTCTATTTCCCCCCCCAGAGCCTCCAG
The DNA here is from genome assembly GCA_014549065.1 of Cardinalis cardinalis. Lineage (NCBI taxonomy): Eukaryota > Metazoa > Chordata > Aves > Passeriformes > Cardinalidae > Cardinalis > Cardinalis cardinalis. Next base: position 1,144,657 of record JACDOX010000056.1, read on the forward strand.
AAATGCCTGACAAAGGTAAATTTCTCTTCTACAGATTCATTTCTACAACAGCCCACATGCAGAAAGAGGGCTACTGACCAACTTAGGTTCTCATCATTTCCTTGCACCTTTAAGCTATGAATTTAAAAAAGATTCAGAAAGAAGCTCTCTGAACTCCTTTGCGCAGTGGTCTTATCAYACAGGTCTGGCATAAAAGAAATTTGCCCCTAGCAAATTTCCATTCCCTTCCTTTCTTTTKTAGCTCTCAACATATAAGTAAGGGAATACATTAAGGATCATCCCATTGTAACTGTGACTTTGATCTATTTCTTGTGTAACTGCAGGAGAGAGCCATGCTGGGAAGAACAACACCTGAGCTGCACATGCATCAAGCACTGGGAGAACCCCCCTGCAGGACACTGGGACTCACATGGTGCTCCAGCAGAAACCAGAATGACACAAGAGTTGACTGTGAGATCTAGAACAGGTAAAGACTGAAAGAATACAGGGGAATCAGGAACTCAAATTTGGCAGAAGGATTTTCCTCCCCTCTAAGTCATGGGGAAAAGTGAAATGGTAAAAATTTAAACAGACATTTTTTAACATGGATCTACTGGTGAGAAAAGTACATCTGTGGCTTCCATGTTCTAACATGAATACATATGTATTGAAGTGTTTTTAAAATCTGTTACACATGAGAAGCACAGAACTGTGATCAATTGCTTGCAATTATCACAAATATTTGATGTTATTAGCTGCTGCAACTTTATGACTTGGATAATTACCTGCACCTGCTTTCTCATTAAATGACTGTGTACATAATTACATTTTCAATGAGGTCCAGAGAGCTTTTTTTTTCCTTTGTGCTACTGAAAAGCAGTTGATTGGAAATGTGACTTCAAGATAGAAAAAGCATTATGTCAGCTGGTGAGGGAAGTAAGTATATTGCTTTAACACTGAGAAAAAAAGTACTGAGCTCTTTAATTCAGTTCATGAAGTTCATGYAATTGCTTCTTCCCTGGCTCTTGAGTTCTGCAAATGACAGTAAAGGATTAAGAATTTGTCTGAAATTCTAGGAAATCAAATAGCTTCAGATAGCAGAAGACTTACATATAAAATAAAAACCAATACATCCATTCTGCACTAACGTATCTCGGCTGCCACATTTCCCACATGACCAACTCCCACATGACTTTCCTCAACTTGGGAGCAGAAGTGTAGACATCTGGGAGCACTTGAAGCCACATGCAGCATTTAACAACCTCTGCCTCAATCAGTGACCTTTTGGCCCTTCCTATTACAGTCACMACCAGACCTGCTAAGAACACACTATCAGTTTCAATGCCTGCCAACAAATTAAGTGCTGTCAAAGGGTATGAAAAATCTCCCATAAACCTAATTGAAACAAGAAATTCCTCTTACATTTCTGAAAAAAAAAACTTAAAAAAATATTCCCTAAAAATTTATAACATTTACTGTCCTAAAGAGGAGTCATGGAGTCTGTCTCCAGYTCACTGGCATTTTCACTATGCCTATGACTATGATCTTGTCATATAGAAGAACTGTTTTAAAAGATAAACTACTAACTCGAATAACAACTGACTTAGGCCCTGAAACAGAGGCAGTCACGTTCCACACTTAAAAGCCTGCAGATGCAAGGAAAGGTTTTGATCCACTCTTTATTAGTTTCTAAAGGGCAGGATGGATGAGAAGAAATCTAACGGGATAAGCATGAGACTGAAAGAAAAGCCCTGAAGACTGCAAGAAATTAAGAGGCTTTTTTTTCCAGTAGATTAATTACTAAACAAGAAAAAGCTTATTTAGGACTATTCTGATTATTCTCCTTTCTCTTGATCTTGCAATGCAGTGAGTGCAGCTCCTACAGGACCATCTTCAGACTCGCTGTTTATTCATGGGCTTTTTACTCACCACAGCTTTGCTCTAACTGGTATTTTCATTCCTCAACAGAAGAAAACAGCCAGGCAAACAAGCACAAAAACTGTAATGGTACTTTATACAAGTCTGCTAAAACTGGAGCAGAAACTGCACTGGTGTCAGTAAGATGCCATGGCAGGGTGCAGTAACATGCCTTCAGCACGGAGTGAGCCCCTAGGGAACCCTAGACTAAAGCATGTACTACTTGGTTTATATTAACACAGCCTCAAACTACCTAGATTCAAGGGTCCTGAGGTTCATCTGCAGGTCTTGGGCACATCCCCARGAAAGGAGAATTCTCCATGTGGTCTTTTTCGAACCAAGAGCCCTTACCAGAAGTAACCTCATTCTTCTTTTCCAGACAATTTTCCACTTAAAAAATGGCAGTTCACCCCAAGGTATTGTAAAAAAGTATGTTTTTTCCGGCTTTACAACATGAGCACTTAGTCTCTCTCCTGTTGGGATTCTCTTACTTTAACTTCCTCTCTCCTGTTGGAATACTCCTATTTCATCTGAATGAACTCATCATGAGGAGTCCAGGAAGAAAAAACAAGCACACAAACAAAACCCCAGTTATTCAGAGTACTTCTATKTCAAATTTAGCAGGGAAATCTAAAACTAGATTCTGATGCACTTAACCAGCAGGATAGTGTCTGGCACTATGGGTGGAAGACAGGGAGGTAGACTGGGTTTCTGATGTGCAACAAAAAAGAACTTTCTTATTTCAGAAGTTTTTGCTGTCAGGAAATCCATTTCAAACCCAGCTCCAGTGTCTAGCTTATTATGTTAGCTGCTTCTCAGCATATACRATGGCAGATGTTAGATATAATCTCAGCAGGAAACACATAATCACAGCAAGGTAAATGAATTAGGTTAGAGGACTTGCTTAGCACTCTGTGGCACTACATGGTGCTACTCAGAATTACCCTCAGCAGTCAACTTTATCTTCCAGGTTGTTTTGAGAATACTCTGGTTTAACAAGATGTGACTTCCCAGATCTTTCATGTAGTTTCTGTCTGTCTTCTACAGAAGAGGATAGTTCCTCAAACGTAAAGAAGTGCTAAAAGTTATAATATCATCCTATTTCAGTCAAACATCTTGAAMAAATCTTTATCAGCTACTGGTGGTTTTAATATAGTGTCTCCTGCTTACTTCCGTGACTTGGGAGTATGCTCTGCAATTCTGCACTCAAATACGAGATGGCTGATGGAATGCGTAAGAAAACAAGAAAACTGCTGTCCTGMAGTTACAGATATGAACACTACAGAAAGCAGGTTACTTCAAATGAAGATCTGCAAATCAGTCATCTACGTTAGGTATTATTACTTCATAAATTACACTGTTCATATTCCAAATCATTTGCTCTAAAATGTGCAAAATAAAAGCCATATATGAGAACATATACAACACAGGGTGAAGTATATCACTGGCACTAATTTTGGGAAAGCTTAGGCATGCAGGCAAAATACACATTAGTAATTTGTCTACTTCACCCACTAAGCAACCTAGRAATACTGTACATCAGTGATTCAGAAAGAGGGATTCTGATGCTAATTAATCTATTTCCCCTTGCAAGAATGATAGATGCTCAATATTTGTGACAAACCCAGAATTTGCGCCAGGTGCTGAAATTTCAAAGTCAGATCRGAAGTTACAAAAATGATCCATACAATAAGCAATATCTCAGATATAGCTGGTGGCATCTTTCCTGTTGTTGAGCAGACSTGTTTAAGCACACCACTCAGTAAGATTTTAGGTGTGTTTTTAAAGTGGCCAMCCCCTCAAGTGCTGGCATGGTAGCCATGGCAGCACAGAGCTGCCCTGGATCCCTGCTCAGGTGGTTTGCTCTGTGTGACCTCCATGTTGCTCTGTATCAGCAGCAACTGGTGTTAACTCACACAGTTAATTGGAAGCTGGAGCTGCTTGCCAAAAGGCATGTCCTTAATGGCTGCAGCTATTACCTGGGTGTGCAATAAAATAACATGCTGCTGTTCCAGGTCTAGAAAATTCTATGAAAAAATTTAACTTTAACACAGTGAGCAACCTGCAACTCCCACACCCTGATAGTACTTTATATTATCCCTAGATAGCATTCAAATGAATTAAAAATGCAGCTATTTAAAGTAATATGGGGGAAATCGGACTGAGTGAAAAATGTATTTCATTTTTTTCAATATGAATGCAAACAGAAGTATCTCTGCTAATATACAACAAAAATRCAATGCAGTGCTAAAATGTGCTTAATGATAAAGTACAATATCAAAGAACGATAATTTTACATGATAAAACATTGCAGTTGGCTTGAACTCACACATGCAGACTGATCACTTTATCTCTCTTTTAAAATGGATCACAACTMTTCCATGCACAATTAAACAACAATATACATTTTTCACACAACTACTTCACATTCCATAATAATAAATACTCCTCTGAATCACTGCCTTGTTTATAGAATATCTGCTAGCTCTGCATGTCTGGTTACAAGGTATCAAAAGGCCATTTTAAACAATAATATAAGCATTATAAGCATTTTCTGCAGACACTGCATAGGCATTAAGCAACAGTACATATTCAGAATACAAATAAGCATAGTAGGCCATTCAAAATATCACATATAGCCATGAAAGTCATATGTTATCACCTCAAATATCACAAACAGAAYTCTCATCCTGGCTTTGACCAGCACTGTATTAAACACAGAAAGCTTCATTACAGGAAGCATCCTTTCAACACAGTGAATGGCAGCCTGTGAAGATTTGATTTATATTTGGGTTTGAACTGTTTTAAAATGAATGAAAGGCTGATGCCAGTGACTTGTTGCAAATGCAGTGACATCCCCTCAGAGATATCAAACCAACCACTGCATAAAATAAAAATGATACTACTGTCCTTTAGAAATCAGCTGTAACTGGTACACACCATAGAAAGATTCTACACAACTGAACATAGTGTTTCATAAAAAAATACATGGACAYAAACAGAAATTATATCCAGTAAATGACAAATCATAGAAGACTCCTGACAATATTTCTATTTCTTAGAGTAATAAGTAAAATTCTGATTGCATCACTGTCAGGGATGACTTTATTGTAGCAGTATCTGAACTAACACAATGCACCCAAGTAACTCAAAAAAACCCCAAAACAACSTCTTTCCAAGGACAGTCCTTCAGGAACATCCTGCTCCAAATGATCCCACAGGCCACAGGTCCTGCAATAAAATTTGCTCCTGCGTGGACTCCTCTGCATGGGCTGCAGCTTTATTCAGGAAATCACCTTTTCTTGGTGTGGGGTCATGCACAGGCAGCAGGAGGATCTCTGCTCCACCACGGACCTCCATGGGCTGCAGGGGCACAGCTGCCTCACCATGGGCKGCAGGGGAATCYCAGCTCCACTGCCTGGAGCAGCTCCTCCTCCTCCTTTGGCACTGATCTGGATGTCTGCAGGGCTGTTTCTCTCACCTATTCTCACTTCTCTCTCTGACAGCTGCTGCCCAGTGGCTTCCACCCTKTCCTAAACATTCAATCCCAGAGGTGCACCAGGAGCTCAGCCGTGGCCAGTGGTAGGTCCAGTGGCTGTGCCCAGATGTGTCCAACACAGGGCATCCCTGACCTCTTCTCACAGAGGCCACTCCTGCAGCTCACACTTTTCCAACAGAGTAATCTACTGCTTGGGCATATTCTTCTGAAGACATTTTTATTGGGCTACAACTAGAGGGCTCACAGTTAGCTGTAATTGTAAATCTGTATTACATAAACACATTAATATCARACTGCTGTAACTGTTCCATAGGATAATGCAAGATGGCATTAATAATGACTAAGTGTTTCTGTAATTACAGCTGTGAACACTATTTTAAGCACACATTCTTGGAACAGAAAGACAAGGAGAAGACAGGCTGAGAAATGGGAAGAGCTGCTCTTCTAAACAGCATTTACTCCATGCGATTCACAGGACATTTGAAACAGAAGAGCAGTGGATTAACAACATTCATTTAATTCATTTGACTATAGACAGAAATTCATATATTCCTTACTTTTTGGGTCTATTTAACACAATTTCAGAGTAATACTGACACATTAAAAGCCATATTTATGTTTATCAAAGAAATTAGAACACTAGCACCCTACTAACTTTAGTGGTATCTTCCTATTTCTGTGCTGCTGTAAAAATGCAACAGAGGTTGAAGCCCACTGTAATAAAGACTTCTGGGATTTTTTTATTATTACCTTTRATACAGTTTAGTAATTTTCATCTAAAACAAGATCTCAAATATTCACAAACATGTAAACTGTATGCACATTAAAGTGTGCACACATATGCATWAATATTAGAGGATATTTCTTTGTCCCACTGAAATAACATATCAAGCCAAAGTATTTATCTCTCTGAAGTGCAGCTATGCTCTCAGCACTCTCATGTGGATTAAAAGAAATCAAAACTCGTAACTTGTGTGCTTCCCCCGACTGCCACAAAATTATAAAAAAATTATATATCGACATCAACTCACTCACTGGAGCATGTTGCCTGAAATTAGGAATGTTATGTGCATTAATTTTTTCTTCTGACAAGGGAGTGCAGAACTGAGAGYTCTTGTTTCAGTCCAGTATTTCAACATTGTTGCATAAAGCATTTTGCTTTCAAGCCAAGAATTCCCCACAAACCATTAATTTAAGATGTTCTATTCATTATCATCTGAAGTTATTTCTTCCTAAACATGTAGCTCAGAAACTGCTGACAAACTACTTGAAATAATTTTTTAAGTGTATCACATAACCCTCTGGCTAAGGCTAACTGAAAACTAATTAAAATCATTAAGATGATGATTTGAACAAGAACAAGAAGAAACTGTCTAGATGAAATTATGAGGAAAAATTAGATATCACTTGACTAAATCGTGCCGTTAGACACAGTGCTTCTCATTTGCAAAAAATGAGCATTTCTTTCCCTCTCAAAGGRGTTTTTGACCTTTTAATGCACCAATATCCTCAACCCTCCTCAACTAACTTGTTCATCTTCTGACCCAATGCTCCAAAAGAATATTTCTCTTCCTTTATGGGCAGAAATAAAACTCCCTAAACTGTAAATAGAACTTGTTACCAAATTAAATAGATTTTTATTAGATCATCAGAACATTATTTCAGACTTCTGATAAAAATGCAAGAAGACAAATAAGAAACAAGTTGTATGACATTTGATAAATAAAATTACATGTACAATTTTCCTTCTATAGACATGCCAGTCCCTAGCCTAGAATCCTGCCACTAAGAAAAAAAAACCAAAAAATCTTCAAGCCTGTGGTCATCAGAGAACAGAACACAGATTTAAATCTCTTCTATCTGCCAAGAAGACTGAACACCACATACCAACAATTGCTTTCACAAATCCAAGTGGGGAGAGTAATGAATGAAATTTGGAATAGGAAGAGAATTCCAGTGGTTTGACTGAAAAAAAGAATGCATATCTTGTACCACGAGCCAAGATGGCTGATAAACTATGTCTGTTGTCTCCAACTTGAGCAACAGTATCAAGCACTAATGAAATAGTTCAGAAAATGTTTAGCAGTATATGCCAAGACCACTGGGTGAAAGMCAGATTTAAAAGGAATTTGAAAGAACATCCTTTATTTAGGTTGACGAACTCAATCTAGCATGATGATCCAAATGCCAGGACTTAGATAAACTGAACATCTATCTTGAATTTGGGAGTCCTGCATTTGCCAGAGGAAACAAAGTATAAAAGGTACTTCAGCCATGAACCTTAGATAAGATGTCACGCACAACTCAGGGTGACACTGGAAAATCTAGAGTGAAGAACATTGAAAGCCTTTTTTTTACAAGTGAATGATATCTAAGGCTGATTGTGCATATCATACATCAGCWCATTTATTGCTACACTAATGATGAGTGCATATGTTTAGGTTTTGTTTATACTGTCACTTCTGAAGATTCACTTTGTCTATTTCCTAACTCCCCTACTCAAAAATGACGGAGGAACACTTTCTTGAGAACAACAGCTTTGGAAGAGATTTTATATAAATACCTAAGTACRTTATGGATCCTTAAAAGACCTCACTGAAAAGGATGTGAAATACTGAGACATTCATCTGCAATGCTTTTAAGTGTTATGGATATATTTATATTAAGTTATGAGACTAATCCAGAAGAAATCCCACAATGCTACAACCACTGATTTTATCTAGTGGTCTTTTGGTTTTGCAAAAAGGTGAAAATAGTCACTTGAGGCTCAGTCTAAAAAAGCCAAAGCAGATGCTGAGCTGGGCTGCAGGCAATCGTATCCCAGGAAATGGAGATCAGTACATGGGAGGGGAGGGAAGTCTTAACATGCCTAGCTAAAAACTAGAGAAAAGAACACCTGATAAATTTTAGGCTAGTGAACAGTTTAAAASCAGTGGCCAAATTTTACATATTTCTGTGGGTGAAGTACTAAGGCAATGACTRTATTACTAGAGTGAGTTTGTAGTTCAGCAGAATACACAGGTGGTTGCTACAGAACAAAGTCCAACTCCATGCAGTGCAAAATATACATTAAATAATAGTATCACAACTATCTTTTAAAATCAGTGAGCATAAAATTGAGATCCTTTCTTTTGAGATATCTTTRCTTTTTTGCTCACCTATTCTTCTCTCTCAATCTTTTTATAACAGATTTTGATTATTTTATCTTTCAATGAAAATACCTAAGTGTATCTTCTTTTTCTCTCTTACTAAGCCCTGTCTGCCTGTTTCTAGTACTACTTCAGATTCATTTTCATGTAACCCTTCTGTTTTCTTTTGGCCTTCCCTAACAACACCAAATTTCTATTTCTTCTTTCAAACCTTAATACTCCCCACATAACAAAGCCAAATCTTTGACTTGCAAAATATCCCTCATAGAAATCACCTGGAAAATCTAAGTATTCCACTTAACCAGACTCAGATTAAGCAGCATATTAAGAAAAGTACTTCTAATAAATGCTGGAAAAACATATAATCTAATGCTGAAGAGAGAAAAAGCAAAATAAAGACGAACCCGATGGCATCCCTTGACCTGAGGGCAGCTTCACCGGCGCATTCACCTGATCCCAGTTGAGATCATCATCATCTGACTGGCTGTAGCCACAGGAACTCAGAGGTTCATCAAAAGTGCAGCACCCTGTTAATGAAACACAAAGGTAAAAATTAAGGTAGGCAGGTAACAGATTATGAATCTCCAATTAACAACTGCAGCATCACTCAATGCAGGCTGTGTCATTTTTAAACATCTTTTAATACAAATTATTTCTATTTACTAATTTTCACTTTCTGAGAGGGCATAAAATTTCTTCTCATGAAAACAAAATCCCCAGGGTAAAAAAGAGCAAATTTAGAACTGCAGACAAATTTTCTCTTACGATCCAATCACCAGGTATCAAAAGCAAAATAGCAAAGTAATAGCAGTAAAAATCAGAATATTAAAAGACTGCAAGATTAACATTCTTCAGGGAAAAAAAATTATTCCATGCCCAAGGACCTACACTTTAGAAGAAAACTATAAGGGTGAGAACACCAGCTTTCATTCCTGTATCTTGGTTTCCAAGTGTTGCAGACATGTTTAATGAAAAATCCTTTCTTAGGATTCTTTCCTTCTGAGAGCTGCAGTTTCAGCAGCAAATGTAAACAATGGTTATCTGCTGCTCTGGAATGCAACAGGTGGATCCGTGATTGGTCTCCTGTRGATGTTTAGATTTACTGACCAGTCATGGCAGAGCTGGCTCTCAATCTCTGTTTCAGCCAGCTGCCTTTGTTATCATTCTTCTCTATTCTATTCTTAGCTTAGCAGCCTCCTGGAGAAACCTTCTCCTTCCTTTTCTTTTTAATATAATGTAATAGATATATCATAAGATAATAAATCAAGCCTTCTGATGTAGTCAACAGTTTCGTCTCTCTCTCATCCTGAAAACCCTTGTGACCACCGTCACACTAGGTGCTCCCAGGTGCGCTGCACTGTGAACAGGTACCAGCATGGCTTTTTGTGGGATTGGTGCCTCTGGCACAACACAGCACATCTACCTCAAAATGTCAGTCTATGCTCAGTCTCACAATCTCTAAAAGAAAACAGTATTATTTCCTCTTTTTTTCTCACTCTCTTCTAAGTAAATTAGAAATGAGTAACAGTGTATGAAAGATCACACTCCCCTAAGCTGGGATAGGGAAAAATTAATGTCCCAAATTTAGAAGAATGGAGTTTAACATTATCCGCAAGAAAACAGAAAAGCTTTACTTTTTTTCCTGTGGTACAGAGGAAACTTTGGCCTTTTTTATACTGTTATCATCTAACAGGAGACTATCACAGGGTTACAAAATTCTGTTTTATTTGATGTTTCACTCCAGCGAAGAATGACATCTTTCCTATTTTGGAAAATAAATATCACTCTAGTCAGAGATATTTCTGTCCATATTAAAGGAAATTCTCCAGCTGTTCAAACAAAACTAAACTTTAGGGCTATTCATCATCTTTGCTATCTGTCCAAAGGCACAGTAGGCTTAGCCTTGCCAAGTCATATTAAAACAGGAAACAGACAAAATCTAGCTTAAAAATTACTTTTAAAATCTGAATTTTCCTAGAGCACTATTAATGGCATTACAGAATACCATATTGTCCCATTTTCACTAGGATGGAATTAATTTCTTCCCAGGGCTTAAAACCATGACAATTATCAAAAAGTAGAAGACAAAATTCCATTACACCTGACAAATACCACCCAACTGAAGTCCAGCCGTCCTAATAACTAGTCCAAGTGTATATTTGAGATTCATAGCAAGAACTTTGCAAGCATATAATCTTCAGCAGAAATTTTTTATATGCAATGACYGAGAAATTTAATTTTTTCTTCTCTTAATCATGAGAGTATTACATTGGCCTTTGCAGACATGCCATGTTCGCCCGGCCCTCGAATACAGGTCATCCTGTACTAGAACAAGACTCTGTTCTAAAATATCTTTCTATAGGAAGTCTCCAATACATCTAAGTGTATGAGGGAAATCAGYGCATCTGGAAACTGCTTTTTTCTGTACAAATTTAACTGCAAAAGATTAAATTAGATGATCCARTGGGAACAGAGAACCCATTAAAAAACTCACAACTCCGAATTCCAACATTTTGCCTCAATGTTAACAAGAGATATAAACTCTCTCTCTCCTGAAGTCAAAAAAATTCAGAAATACATGAGATTTTTATAGAGTATATTAAATAACATCTGCAACATTTCCAGAGGGAAGGCTTAGAAATTTAGGCAGTCATTTACACATTTTTTCTAGTACTTGAATTACTTGCATAAATATTACTTCAAACTTCATAAAAAACACCACAAGCTAMGTTTCAGACATACAAGTTGAACATCAACTTTAACAGATACATTCATTTATTTTTATAAAAATAATAAAGAAAAGTARTTTCCTTGCCAAAGTACTGCTAATGATAATAGGACATAAATTTAAACACCAAGTTGTGCAGTCTGTAGTCAAGCTTGGCAAAAAATATATACCCAAATGGAAGTTGGCATAAATCAGGGTTTACAATTCAAACCAGGACCAATGAATATATGGAATAGCTCCCACACTTTATTACATCAAACATATCTCTAGTGATAAGAGGACAAAATAGTATAAAGTGGTTTTTTCCTCAAATCCAGAAGCCCAGCCAAGCACTGCAAAATATCCAATACTGGGGAAAAGGCAAGATTGGTGATTACAAATGGTTAATAAAGCTTTCTACCATTCTTCTCATGAATTAGGAAGATGTCAGAAACGTGGAATGACATTTCTATTTGTCTAGACCACTTGCCTCTCACAACAGAATCCTTTCTCACTGCTTGTTTTTCTTCATTTCTCTTGCAAGTCACTTGCTAWATCACACTCTCAGTATATTTCTTTTTCCATCTTTGCCATTTACATCCTTTGTTGTACTGCAATTACTATAACTTTATCAAAATGGGTATCAAATCTTCATGTCTGCTACAGGAAGAGTTTTAAAGAAACTTCTGAACTCCCTCAATTCCTAAGTGTCTTCCACCCCCAACTAATAAAGGAAGTTCAGCTAGTATTATTAGGTGTAATCAAGCTGTACAGTCACCTATCCAGAGAACTGACCAGCATACATTAGATCTTTAATAGCACAGATGTCAAGCCATGTTTCTTGCCACAGTGAGACACTGAGGATAAAGATGAATACTAATAAAGGCTTTGCACAGCCATGAGTTTTTGTGAAGTCTTTTGCAGATTAAAATAACATACACGGCATATATAGGCGTTGGAAGTAAAGGCAAGCTTGTAATACAGAAAATCTTAGTGGAAGAAAACAAACAACAAAAAAACAGCTAAGCCAAATCAGCCAAGAAACAATTACTGTACATTAAGAGCCATCAAAGATCCTAGTGACTTACAAGCAACTCCTGGAAGCTCTGCCTCTCCCATTTGACCAAACTACAGGATGAATTTCTTTAGAAATGGGTCATTAATTTTTGAGAAACACCTACATTTGCCTCTGCTGAAGTCCTCCTAGCTGCAACTGCACTGCYTTGTCTGTTTTCTAGTCATGCTTCTCTTACTGTACAAGGTTCTCAGCCCTTGAAATGGATCCATGGTTTCAACAAGGACTGGTAAAATCTGAGCAATTATCAGGTCTTTAATGTCTCTCATCACTGAGCTGTTTTGAAACACRAGCCACTGCCAAGACAGGCCGCTGTTTATAATCCACCAGCTCACTTGAGAAATCTGCTCAGCTTTTGCTACTAGAATTAATAATAATAATCAAAATACATATTGGCCATTACACAGTTTAATCAAGCAAGGCAATTTCCTTGCCTGTTATACTGACATCACAGTTTGGATGGCCAAACTGTATTTTAAAGGATGAACTCTATGCTGACTAAAATATTTATAAGTAAAACAGAAGATACATATCCCATTAAGATTCTTTGGCTTGTGCTGCATTTTACAGATATTTTTGGATTCCCAAGAGGAAATGAATTGACAAATGCACAAGATGCAACACAGTCTATTACAGCCTATGGTTCTTTCAACTGCAATTATCCATTTAACCATCATGAACCCAGTTCAATATAACTATGCCATTGTCTGAATGTAGTCCTTTYTGACTGGTTCAATTTTAGCTGGCTAAATTACTTCAGATCTTGAAAATTTTATTGAGCTTAAACAAAGAATATAATTTAGGATGAAAGTAACCAATTAAAGTAAAAGGGATAAAGAATGCGCTATATTTTTCCTAATTTGAATAAATCTTTATTCAAACTATTCTGTGTTTTACAGACTCTTGACATCTGTTAGGAAGCATTCTCAAAGAATACCTCAGCAAACAGTAGGATACTGCAAATCCTTTAAGAGACAAAAAGTAACATAGGAAAAAAATCTCAAATTAAGCTGGGCACTGCTTTATTTSTGTTGATTTGATATACTCCAGAAGTCTCAGATCAATATATACTTTCCAGCAAAAATTTGCTGCCAAGTGTACAAGTGCTAAAAGTAGTAAAACTCTTATGAGTGTCAGTGCTAGCACCAGAACGGAACATAAGTTCCATACCAGAACTGAGGCGATGGCCCTGCTTTGGGGTAAAATCAATTTTTTCTTTGCAGCAAAGCCCTATGGCTTCTGATCTGCCATAGTACCATGAATTCTGCTGCAGAAYACATGCACCCAGAAGGTAAGTTTACTGACTCCCCCATTTTCTTAGATTTCTTCTTTATCTCATTCAAAAAATATTCTGAATTCTGCTGTCTCTGTTATTTTTTGTTTCATACTGGAAATGGGGTTATGTTGATTAGCTCYAAGTGCAATGTGGCTATACTTTGAAATAAAAATTAAAATCTTGATATCTGATCTGAAAGCTGGGATGCCTAGACCACATTTCCTATCAGGAGCCTTGGATATTGCAGGGAAARATTAATCTATTATTAGGTAACTTATCTTCCCTTTCTGTCTACAACAAAGAAGAAGCCTTTGCCCAAACCAACACACAGCACTCCTCAGCCAACTGCATTCCTTCTGTCCTCATGAACATGACTGCACCCAAGAGCAATGGACCAAGTGTATCACCAGGACAACATAAAAAGGCAAATGAAAACTGAAATAACTGAAAAACCACAACAAACTACAGTTGTTAAGATCATGAATGAGTTAGCTTATCCTCAAGGGTTACKGCTCAGGACAATCATACTATCTAGACACTCTCATGACAATAGAAAGTGATCTGAGAAACACAGCATTAGGAAAATGGGATCCTGTGCCTCTAAGCTGACAAACCATCCCATCAGAGAATAACCAATTTCTCCTTTGGGAGAAGATAAGGAGTCATAAAGAGGAAAATAAGCCATTCTCAATTATAAACTCACTAACAGAGAAAGCAACAGTGGGAATAAATGTACAATTTTTAACATTAAAAAAACTGAACTTGTGCCTGTAAACTTGTACCAAGGTCTGGTATAATTTTTACTATAGATGGGGTGATGTCAGAAATTGCCTAGTTCAAAAYCATTTGCTTCTCTGAAATCAATAAATGGTTGAGCTAATAAAGGTTCATGTAAACTAACTTCAGGWAGGTAAATGGATGGTTTAAAGAACTTATTAGAAACTGAGCACGGTGGTCGGCTGGATTCTACTTTGTGTGTAGATTCTCAGCAATAAAAAAGCTCTACCTGCCCTTTCAAAGGTGTTACAGTATTACATGTTGAAAGGGCTTTCCAGACATGCTAGCTCAGAGATAGCCAGTAAAATAAACCCTTCTCTGTGTGCCTCCAAAGCACACACAGAGATGCCATGTATCTGCAGTGACATACATGCACCAAAAATTCTTATCCAGGCTTTACAAGTGAGCTTTCAACAGTGGGTAGTCTATTTTAAAATTGAACATTTATTTTCTCTCAAAATATGCCAAGGTTTATTTTTTTTTTCTCCTATCAAAGCCAATGTTCAGAGCTCTAAAATAATTCTGTAATCTATATTACTGGTCAGGGAGTCTGAAAATCCATGTGCTGCATAAAGTTGATCTCATTTAAAGCAGTATCTACCTTCTGTCAAGTCTACATATGCATGGGAGTGAGAGAGAAGACCAAAAGGAAACAGACTTTACATTTAGAGACCTTTTCTGATTGGGGCTGTGCTCAGAAGTGTTTTGAAAAAGGCAGAGGAAATATAAGAATTGTCTGGGAAAATCTCATGAGCCAGAGCAAAGATCATGAGGTAAAAGTATGTATTTAGGAACTAAGAARGTCTGATATTAATTCTGTCCCTAAGGGAGAAAAACAGACAAAAAATTATATAAAACTGTGCTAAGACTTGTGGAGAGGGTGGTACAAGAATGCTAGAGAATTCCAAATTTATGGACACAATTCCAGCAGTATCACAGGTGATGATATGACAGCATCCCAAMAAAAAAAAATTCAGATAAACACTTAAAGCTGTTATTTAAGAGTCTTAAGAACCTTGTCACAGGTTCACAAAACGTTTTTAAGTTGTTCTCTCTGTTCTCCCTCCACTTACCTGACAGAAACTGAGTCAACATAAATGTTGCCAAAAATGTTTCAGTTTTGGTGACACAGGAAAATGTAGCAAAGTTGAATTTTATGGAAAGCACATTTGTCAGTTTTAATTTCCCCCAGAAAGCTGCCCATGCTTAGGCAAATAAAATGGTTTTTAACAATTACATTTTCCTAATAGATACTGAGAATAATTCAAAMTTTGGGTTCCTGGACTTTACTGAAAAGCCCTGAAAAAAGCTTCCTCTCAGAAYGTGCATTTTAATTCCTTTGAGCTACCAAAACAGAAAAACAAGCCTCCCACCAAAGCAATACAATTAATAAAGGCTCTTAAAATAAAAATCATCCATCTTGTGTAAGCAAATACAATGCATGTATTTGTGTCATTTTTATATCAGTGAATATTTATGAGGCCCATGGGAAAATGGGGGAACATTAATATTCTATGAGCAAACTTATTTCTGGCATTATTTAATGGCAGGGTGTTCGATTTCTCAATATTGGTGATAGCTTTTCTTAATGTATGGCATCAATTATAGGGGCAAGTGCACATACATGCTCACATACACAAATTATAGCCCTGCTGCAGTTGTTATTAGTTAGGACATCCACCAAGAGAAATATTTGAGTGTTCAGTCCCATAAAGAGTGAGCAGGATTATGTAGAAATGTATTATGGAGACCCTGTTTTGAGAAGTACTATTAAAACAAGCATATTCACAGAAGTCATCACATTTTATGCTTTAGTTAAAGGGAGGATATCATGCTGGRTGTTAAAACTAACAGCCATTCTTTCAGTTTGACATGAGTTAATAGTAAGWGACACTTCTTGTGTGAATAACTGCTATGGATAAATTTCCGTGGCAGTTGGGGGGAGGAGGTTGGTGGGATTTTTTTTTTTGTTTTCTTTTTCTTTATTGGTATATGTATTGTTGTCCTTTTAAATTACTATTTTAATGCTTAAATAAAAATCTAGATTAGGGAATTTACTTTACAAATGCATGTCATGATAACTTTCTTAAAAAAGCCTTACCAAAAAAAGCTCCATGTGAGAAGTACTTTGGAAAGACTTTCCAAGAACAACTAAAAGTCCAATTTATAACATCTTTTTAACTTTCGGATGTATACCCCTTTTTCATAAAGATCACACTGGGCATACCAGTTGCAAAAGGGAGACAGGTGATTTACAGGAGCTGAGTAAAAGTGATGAAACTCTGGACTCTGGCCAAAATCACTATAAAAATTAATAAATAAAAGGTGGATTTCCCATATGTTTTGCATTTTGTTTATCACAAATACATGACAAAAATGTGCTTCAAAATGCAAAAAATCTCTTGTATAAACAGCCTGAAACATTTCAGCATAAAGCTTTGACCTACAAATAACTAACAAAAGGAAACTTTTTCACATACTTAGAATTAAAAATTCAAGTCATAYTCTGGCAGTGGAACAAGCCTACTGAGAAAAACAGAAATGCAACTKCATGCCTATTTCATATAGTTTGTACCATAGGATTTATTTAATTTATTTTATAGCTACCACCCAGGAGTGCACAGAACCCCTTTATTAAACATGTAAAAGCATTCAGTCAATCCTGGCTGGCAAAGAAAGCAGATGATATGGAACAGACATATGGGAGATATAGGAGAATTTTTATACCCATTTACTTCAAAGGGAGACTAGTAAGGAACGTGATCAGGAGGGTGGGATGCACACAGTGAATTCACATATACAGAAGATAACAATTAGGCATACTTTCATTTGACACCATGCAGCACTTCTTAAAGGATTTGAAACAACACCTCTGTTTTGGAAATCTAGTGTAAAACCCACAATGATGTCTMTGTACTCTTTTCCAGGGAAGAAAAGGAAGAGGGACAATTTTCAGTGCAGCCCCTGGAACACACTGCCCCTTCCCAGCTGCAACTTTGAAGCAGCAGCAGTCTGCAGCACTTCACCCTCCTGTCAGCTGAGGGACAAAGCACATACCATAGGGATCTCTCTTCCACTCAGCATCTATTTGTGATTTCTTAGACTGGTAACAGATGCTGCCCCTATTAATTTAATTATTATGTAGAATGCCTCTAACCTTTTCTCATTTCGATTTTATTGCAATTTTATCTTCACTTCTCTTTTCAGTATACTGAGGAGAGGTCTATCACCAAAATATGTCCAAGCATGTGCAGATGCAATGAAAAAGAAACATCTAAATACAGTAAGACATTACTAATTTTATTTCACTCTTTCTTGGTCTCATTTACTCCTACAGAGCTACCAAGGCCTAAAGGCAAAATCTAAAGTTGTTTCCTTAGGTGAAGTGCTACCGTAACAAAGGGTAAACTCAAGAACCACTCACCAGTAATCTCTCAATATGGTATTTATGAGGGATGTAAACAGTTTTTCTGATCTGYTGAAGATAAGCAAATTCCAACAAAATAAGACAGCTGTCTACTTTCAGTAGTTTCATATTAATTCCACTTTTTAAACTGATTATCCTCAAAACTGCTTAGTCCTTTTTATTTTACCTCACCCAAGCATCCCAGCATCTTTGTAACTCACTAGAACAGCACAGTAGAGCTGTCCCAGAGAGATTCATCCAGGGAAGGGGAGAGAAGAGGAGGGAAAGGCWTTTGGAAAGCACCACAAAAAACTGTATGAGTGGAAAACAACACAAAACTGCACAGGTGATATTGAAGAAAAAAATCATATATAATGGAAAGTCTGAAGCAAAATAAAATGCAATTCAGAAGGAAGGAAAAAACAGGGTGGGGAGGTCTAATCTTTTTTTCCATCCCAGCTGGGAGGAAGAGCCTTGCAGCCAAAATTTATCATAATACAGGGTCTGCTCATCCCAACACTCTATTTAAAACACAATATAACCTAAGAAACATACAATCATCAAGACTGTGATTATGAGACCACACCAGACCATTTCTCTCTAACATCTGTTCAGGAAACACCATATTAGATTTTCAGTTTGTCATGAAGACAAACCTTTTCATGCTACATCCATCCTAGAGCTCTGGGGAAATAATAAAAGACAGTCAAAACACCTTTTCCACAAGCAGCCTGCCAGCCATTCAACTCACAAAGCCATTAAATTCCTGATCCCAGCGGAACCTGTTTTTCACTAAGGCACTTCTTAATAACTTCAAAAAACAGCATTTCTTTCTTAAAATTACTAAAATCCAGCAACTTCATTCTTAGTTAGAAATTGKGCTATTCAATTCCCCCCACAAAGCTTTTCCCCATGTTATAGGATAGGCAGGAATGAATGGATATGAATGAAGGCAAATATAAGTAACACACTGAGCAGCCACTGTTCTTTTGTCTGTGGCTGTGCCAAGAGCCACACAAGTTTCCACCGAACAAACAGTGATCAGCTGCATTTCATGCTATGAGACTATGAAAAAAAGAACAATGTTGCTTCAACACATTYACCACATAAATTTACAATTCAGATTGAGCCAAAGGACACTTGTTCTGACTGAACAAACCAAACAAAAGTGTTATTTCCCAGGTCAAAGTAGCTTTGTTTATTCCTTGTTTTACAGCATTAGGTAAATGGACGCASACTGACAAACAATCCGTATGTTCGTGCAGACTAATCAAAACCTGTGATATTTTATATTAATTACTGCGTAACCACTGTATCTGTTAACAGCACAGATTATATCTGAATAAAAAGCAAACAAGAAGCTACTTTCTGATTTCTGATTTCAAAGCACAATCAAATTTTTTTTCCGAGGTAACAGTGTAGAACAGTTTGAAGTCTTGATTAGGTAGAAGCCATCTCTAAGGCACCGGACCCACCGTAAACTTAAAGATACCATAGCTGAACTGCTATTACAGATAGAATATCCTCAAGGGTAGCCCCAAAACTAATTTCTCCCCTAGATTTCACAGCTTTTACAGGCAGTAAATACTGCCTCTGAAGCTATGAGATAGCAGGACTGAAGACAACCTGTTTTATCAAAATCCAATTTTGATAGCTRAGAGATTAACTATTATTTCATCTTACTATCAGGACATTCTGAGCTGAGTAATTTTTTGGGTTTGCTTTTTTTTTCTCCCTTGATCTTGTCAAAAAACTACTATAACATGCTATTTATCTCTATATAAAGGGATTTCTTTGAGAAACCTGACAGCATTCTTCTCAACTGCCAGTTGAGCTTTTAAAATGTATCTTCACCTTTAAACTCTTCAAGCTAAAAAACACAAGTGTACTTGAAGCTCAATCATTCTCCCTGGTGCTACACTCATTTTTAATGAGCCTCTTGTCTTTACGTCTCCCAGCAGACTCCACAAAGCAATCTCAGGTGCTGTGAAACCAATGCTTGATGCTTCTCCAAACCTCTGTCTTTTTGAGCCTGAAATCTTCCTGCTAAACCCATATGGGACTGATGGGCCATTTCAGTCAAACCCAATTTCACTTATTTATCACAAGCCCCTACTTAGAAACTCTGCTGTGGATTGCTTGTAGACACAATCTGTTTCCAGCTTTGAACTTTAAAAAGGATTTAAGCAGTCAATCTCATATCATTATAAATCCTACATGCATTACTTGTCTATTGATTGTGAGAAAATAAAAGTTTGAAGCTTGATTTCAGGGCTAATCTTTCCATTTGCTTGATGAGTTCTGTAGTTGTTAGAGAACACTTAATGCATCCTGTTATACTACAGCATTATTAAGCTTGGATGAAAAATATAGACTATTTACAACACAGCTCTAGCTTTAAGTAAAGAACAAAGGCAGTKTTAGCTTTGCTAGTCTCAAGAGGTTTTCCAGCTATGCCACAATTAAAAACAGAAAAAAACCCTAAAACACTTCTATATACTAATAATGTTCAGATTAATTTTATAAATCTTCTGCCCCATACATCAGAAGTTTATATTCTACTTCATCAATGGTAGAGCAAAATAAAAAATAGAACACATTGGTACTCATTCTTTCCCTTATTAAACTACTTTCCTAATGGCATTTTTCCCTATAAATTTTGAGTGTAATAGTTTATCATCTAATTAAACAAGCTGTTTATGTTCTGACTTCTAATGTGTGCACTGAGACATCTGAGAAAAAATTCCATGAGACAATTTTATGTAGATCAGACTTTAAATCAGACATTGAAGCCCCTGCAGCCCCTGTCCTTCCTGCTAACCCAGGAATCCTGCCACTCTTTTTTTTTTCTTTCTTTCTTTTAATATCTGTGGGTTTTCCTTCAGGTGAGAAAGGCTGTTACTCTTTTTGGTTTTCTTCTTAAATCCCCATGGTGGATTTTCCATGCAGCAACTGTGAAGTGCTGCACACTTTAGTTCTGTGATACAAGCATTACTTCTACAATCATTGATACAGCTCTACTCGATCAACAATTCAGGAAAATACTCATCTTGCTATTAGTTACTGCTGTCATTACAACTCTGTGACTGGATGAAGGAGAGCAGGACCTCCACCTGGAGGTTTTTTACCTGTGCTGCCCTGTGAATTAACCTGTAGGAGGTGACTCAGTGATGAAGCAGTCAAAAACCTCCAGCAGGCAACTTCATCACACGGGTAATTAGTTCACCACATCAATAATGCCTCCAGTCATTAGCAGCGCTAAGGCTGAATCCCAGGTCTGCTTGCTAAGTTCAGATAGCACAACAGGCTTTAACTGTGCTAYAGGTATAAATAGCTTTCTATTTTTAAACGTAGTTAGCTACTGCTTTTTTCCACTTGGTTTTAGTTATTATCTCTTGCAGCAAATTATACTTCATTTCATTCATCACATCTACAACCTTCTTTCAAAAGGAAAAGAATTCATTAATTTTAGAAACCTCTGGTATTTTCATAAGGTCTCATCAGCTACAAGGGAGACCCACATTTGACACTGCTGAAAACATTACTGCTGCAACACTGACATGCCCAAGCTTACATGACCTGAGGAGCGAACTCTCTAACTTCCCACACAGCAGACTAGGGCACTATCACTACACTACCCAGATAAAATAATTACTTTCAATTCTTGCCTATAAGAGGATTAAGTCAGTAGTAAACTCACTTAAAAGTTATACTGTAACAAAAAGAAAAATTGGGGCYACACAAATCTTCAGTCTAATTTCCAACCTTGCTGAAACCATTTCAGGTCTGTGTGTGAGTGACTGTAATCACCTGAGAATGAGCCACTCCAAAAAACTGTCAGGTTGACTCAAACTCTTTTTTATTTTCCACTAATTTGTGTTCCATGCCTGATGAAAGGGATGTTTTTTCCAGGTTGTAATGTAATGTTGGAACAAGCATCTCTGATCCTTTGTCAAAAACATCTGATATTCCTGGGACAACAGTATGTTACATTGGGAAGGTCATGTTGCTCAGTTGCCAAAGTTCGCTTCAGGATAGGGATACAGATAAAAATAGCTAAATGGATGTCTCCAAACAGTATAGATCAGGATAGTGCCATTGATTTATGACAGATGAGGCTAACTCAGAGGTTTTAGGTTCTATTACCTGAAAGTATTGATATAATATTACTATTACTTGTTATATATGGTATATATAAATATATTTTTATGCACATTTTCAAGTATCTCTCTTGAATACCTTTAATTATTTATTAGACATTAAAACACGAGCTTTTATGGCAATTTTCACATTTTTTCAGATGCATCTTACTAAAGCATTTAAAAATCTTTAAAAGAGTTGTACTTGGTCTCTGTATCTGAAGGAGCAAATAGGTCAAAAGATTTAAACAGATGGCAAGAACTATGTGTCAACTGACAACAACCAAATAGCTCCTGAGTATCTGTAAGGCTGGAGACTCCACAGCCATCACAGGCAATCTGTGGCAGACTTGTGTCACATCTTTCAGTTTCCTGATGTTCACAGGGAACCTGCTGTGTCCCAGGCTGTGCCCACTGCCTCTGCTCCTGTCACTGGGGACCACTGAATAGAGCCTGGCTCTGTTCTCTTTGCACCATCTCCTCAGATATTTATAGACATTGATATGCTCCCCCTGAGCCTTCTCTTCTCCAGGCTGTGCAGTTCCAGCATTCTCAGCCTTTTATTGTAGAGACATACTCCAGTCCACCATCTTTGTGGCCCTTCACTGTATGTTCTTCTGTATATTCATGTCCCTCTCATACTGGGGAGCCTAGAGCKGGGCCCAGCACTCCAGGTTTGGCCTCACCAGTGCTGAGCAGACAGAAAGGATCACCACCCCAGCCTTGCTGGGAATACTCCTCCTAATGCAACCCAGGATACCACTGSCCTTGGCTCCAAGGCCTGTTGTTGGCTCGTGGTCAGCCCAGTGCTCACCTTGATCCATAGGGCCTTTGTGTAAAGCTGCTGTCCAGCTGCTCAGACGCCAGCCTGCACTGATGTCAGTGACAATTCCTCCCCAGGTGCAAGACTTCGCATTTTGCTGAACAGTTCTTCAGTTTATCAGCCACCTCTTCCAGTTTTGTGTCRCCTGCAAACTTGCTGAGGCGTGCTCTGCCCCCTCATCCAGATCATTAATGAAGGCGCTGAACAGGACCGGACTCCTCAAGTCTAGCACCAGTCACCAGCCTCCAGCTAATTGTACGTGCCACTGACCATCACCCTTTGGGCCTGGCTGCTCACACAGTTTTCTGCCTGTCCACTGTCAGCTCATCCAGCCTATACTCCATCAGCTTTTCTGTGAGKTACTGCAGTCAAGGTGGACAATATCTGTCATCTCCTCTCATCCATCAGCCATTTCATCATAGCTGGTTATTAAGTTGGTCAAGAAGGTCATCATGTTGGTCAATTCCCCTTAGTGAGTTCATGCTAACTCCTCCTGATCTTCTTGTCCTTCATATGCCTAAAAACGGTTTCCAGAATTAGTTGCTCCATCACCTTCTGAGGTGAGGCTGATCTGCCTATTGTTTCTTRCATCCTTTTACTTGCTCTTTTTGACAATTGTTTTCCTCTAGCTCTCAGGCACCTCTCCCAGTTGCCATGGTCTTTGAAAAGTTATGAAGAATGGCCTTGTAATAATATCACCAGCTCTCTCTGATGCATCCCATCAGGTCCACAGGTACCAAAGGAACATCCACTTATCTCTCCAGTTTTTCCAAAAATTAATTCACTTTATTCTCAGCCTGAATTTGTTTAGTCCTTCAGGCTTCTTTTTAGTAGAGGCCTGCCTCCATTATTAAACGGAAGTTCTCTACAGCACGTTTCCAAACCTAGATCAAATCTTGTAAATACAACTTGCTGAATAGAGTCTAGATTTAAGGAATTTCAAAGGWGCGCTTCCAAACACTTAATGGTTCAGAATAGCTCTTCTTCTGCACTTCCCTGAGTTTGTGGTTGTTCATGAGCTGAGACGTTGCATGAGCTAGATCAAGTATTCCAATGACACAGTAATAACGGCAAGTGTTCCTCTTGTTTCAGACACTTCGGATTACACATCACAAAGCATGGTTTCCATGTCTTTCTCAATCACTGTCTCCTTGATAATGTTTCTTGAGGCTGGAGGCACATCTTCATTTCTGTGTCAGAACATACAGTTCCACCTTACTAGATGACTTAGCTCTCCTCTGATCACTACTTAACATGGCACTAAACCTGCTGCCATCTGTGTGCTTTTAACAGTAATGACTCTATATTTCTTCCTCATCACTAATAAAAAGGTTAAACACCATCACATTTAAAATTCATCCTCAGAGGACCTCCACATACTCCACAGTAATTACCTATTTACCATTTTTCTAGAAGACATTTGATGTACGCTGATGATTCTGTACCATTCCAATTTCTAAATCAACATGTCACATGGCACCAAATCAAACATTTTACAAATATTAAATGTCATATATCTCTGAAAAGTTAAACTTGTTCACTCAAAACATCACGTTCTCCTGAGAAAAGATTCATCTCTCAGAACTTTATATTGAATGAAATTACCCAATGAAGAATTGCAGATATGTAACACAGTTTATTCCCAGGCAGCCATGCTACTCTGCACCAAATTAATGTCTGTTTGACAGACTTGGTCATCACATTCACCCTTTTAATGCTTTGTCTTAAGAATTTTAAACAATTTCTAACTTTCTTTTTAAKACACATCTATATCTCTTTCCTCCACTTCCTCTCCATTTTTGTAACCTATTTTACTTTTCCTCCTGWCTTAACAAGCATACACCAAACAATTCTATTACTGCAATTAGTAATATTCCGCATATATTTTCTTCTACTTCTTCCAAATCCATACTAGTTCTGTTTCCAGAAGTAATTGCCAATGAATTTTAAGAAAGAAATATTTTATTCTCACAATAAACAAGTACACCAACACAGCTTCACAGTTTTATAATGCTGGTATRTAAACTGCCAACAACAGCAGTAGGGACAATACCAGGCAATTCCTAACCTATAAAGGAGGTCTAAAATGTGAAGTAAGGAAATTCTTTTACAGACCTATCCTTTCTTTAAAAAATAAACAAGAAAACAAAACAGAAAACCCCAAGACTTAAACATAAGAACAGACAGCCAGACTTTTTTATACAAAACATCACATGAAATTATCATATAAAGCCATACACTCAGAAAGTGATGCAAAGCAACCACCTATTGCAGAACATATCCTGACAATCAGTAAAGTCACTGCTCTTTTTAAATAGCTCCACTAAGATGGACTGAGACTTTCAGGAACACACACACACCTTTTCACACAATTTGTTTTATTCACAATGGTAAAAAAAATTGTGACATAACTCACCTGTGGCATGAATTGATTAGCAGTGTTCTGGGAAACCTGGTATTTTATTTAGAAGGGCATTGACTTGCAAACAATAGGGCTAAAGAAACAGAGCTAAACCAAACTAAATAAAGGTCTAAACAAATGTTCATGGAGACAGGGAATTCTGTGCATGAGAAGTTTCTGGAGAAAAATTTATATTAAGTTTTTGTTMTTTAAAATTTAGATGAGTACTTGCAAGATGAATGGCCAGTTTCACTGTTTTTAATAGTTTCTATACCCTAGAAGGTTATTTTATTGATGTAAAATTTAAACCATGGTTGACAAAATGCACCTCTGCTTCTCCACAGTTGTGAAAGTACTACAAAATAATGGATCTCCTTCCTCCAGAAAACTGCCTCATTTASAAGACAAGTGTCTCGCATTTTATGCATACATTACATTCAGACATATTTTCCCATGTTCTTTGGCAGTTTTTATTTTTTTCTTTTTTCCCTGTAGCCTYAGATAAGCCTGAGAGCAAGCAAGAATGAATTTAAGCAACCAGAATGAGACAAAATTTGTATTTCTTATTTTTCTTACTCTTTTTGGCACATTTACCTTCCAATTTTTAGGGAAGTATTTAAGCCTAGCTTCAAATTCATGAATACTGTAGACTTATTTATGTGAGTAATGCTATATTAATACTATAGTAATTTTCCTCCTTCACTGATTTGCAGCAATAGATCTGTTCTTCGATGCCAAAGGACTAGTGACATTCATCCATATTTCAACCCCTGCACCTTTTTCTGGTTTGGGGAGTGGAAGTTGTTTTGTTTTATAATGATTTGTATTCCAAAATTAGCATTCTGAAGAAATGCCCTGTTCACAGTCCATCCTTTTAATCAACCATACTTCAGAGCCAGGTAGACACAGAACATGGGGGTGATGGGGATATAGCACTCAGCTGCCCCCGATCACATCCTTCCTTTCTAAGAGAAAGCACTAGAGTCTTATTCTGTGCCTGCTTGCTGTTGATCTTACAACTTGCATATCTGCAATGCCCAAACGGGCATTTTATTTGTAGGGAACTACTCCCTGTGTTACAATATCCCCAGCATTATGTGGTGCAACTGTCACTCACGAAACGTGACAARAAACAAAACTTGACATCTTTTTTGGTAAAGCAAGACATGGTCACTGTGAAGCTCCACACCCAACAGACAAAAAAAAAAATAAAGCCATAAAGATGGCTTCACTACTTTAAAAAAGGACCACTATCTGTATATACCACCACTATAACTGTTGAKTTATGCATGAAGAGTTTCAAGATAACATCTCAAATTAACACTGCTGCAGCAGTTCTCACAGATGGCAGATCAACAACAGYTTCTGTACTGTAAATCCTTTACTAAAAACTGTAAATCCGTGCCTTTAAGGCCCAACTCTCCTGTAATCATCTTTGTTCATCTTTCACTACATTGCCAAAAGCCCCTAATTAGTATCATCTTAGGCTGCCTTTCCCTGGTCCTCAGCCTAATCATTTGACTAATTACTGGCACAYAATCTCAGTGTCAGGTTAGAAGATGCTTTTTGAATGAAGATAAGCATATGGAAGAAGTCCCTTAACTGGGGGGCATGGAAGATAGCCTGTGYTCAGCTTCAAGATGATCCTGTGTAGCAGGTAGGTAAAACTATCGAGCTTGGCTTAAGGGAAGGAAAGGGGGAAGAAAGATGCAGACACAGCCAACAGCAAATTCACAAACATGATCATCCACAAAGGCCAACAGCAAGAAGCTTTTACTGGAGAAGGGAAAGACTCCAGTCCGAACATTGATTCAGGAATGAAGCAGGGAATGTGATTTTGGATTTTCAACAAGTTATACAGAGGAATACCACCAAATTCCGCAGTAATTAATGGAGGAGGGGAGGAAAGCATACAGAMGTGTTTCTTTGCAAAGGAAATAAAAGAACATGTCTGATTTAAGGAATATATTGAAAGAATCAGGAGATGGTAAATATGGGTAACAGAAAAGCATCAGAGATGTACCCTAAAAAAAGCAATCAGAATAATTACCAAGGAGCATGGGAAGAGCAGAAAAAACAGTGCAGAGAACCACATCTAAGAGTCCCCCGTCCCCCAACTCAGTGAACACTGATGCAACACCTCAGCATAATGATATGCACTAAAGAGTAAAGGAGATAATGCAAGGAAGAGGAAAAGGACAGGRTTAGGAAAAGAATCCATTAAAGACTCTTCTGCATAGTGCAAACCTCACACCCATCTTCCTACACTGACCAGAGCGACAGATTTCGATTTATAGTACAGCCAGACTCTSCAAGTAGATGCTATAGGTCCAGTGGAAGCCCCATTCCAATAGTTTAAAGAAAGTCTGACAGGACTTAAATCGTATTTCAGAGCTTGCTATGGTAAACAGAGAATGAAGACTTTACTCTGCAGCACATCAATCTACAGAGTTCCAGACTTGGGCTATGTCCAACAGCAACCACATCCCACCCTGGGGAGTCACTCACTACCAGGCGCTGCTGTTCCTGCATCCTCTCAATAATTCCACCCATCTCTGGTAGGCTCCTTCACAAACAGAGATGTGGTCCAGAAGCAAATGCTCACTCTAAATCATCACATGCCAAGGCCTGGAAATCAGAGTTAGCGCACCAAAATTTGTTTTCAATGGAAGTMTTTTGTGGAGTACCATCGCACAGGAAAAAAAAAAAMCAACCAAAAAAACAAAACAGAAAAAAACACAAACCAACAAACAAAGACAAAAACAAAAAACAAAACAAAAAAAAACCCCAACAATTTTCCTCTTTATTTAACTTGTTTCTTAARCTATCACACAGSCTACATACAGTAGTATATTCATCTTAACAAGGGAAGCAAAAACTGAGGGACCTGCTGCCCCTAAGGGCTAAAGAGACTCTGGACTGCACTAGGATTTACCTGCCCTTTACTCTGGACACAGATGCCTGGTAAGAAAATCAGCTCCCTGACAGCCCCGGCCCCCCACCATATAATCCAGTGAACAAGCAATACTTGTACTTCTAAAGGGCAATCATAGCATGGCTTCCTATTTAGGGTTGGTTGCTGCTATTTATGTCTCTATGCAAGTTTGTTTTTAAAACAGCTTTGAAAAATCTCTAGTTTAAATTAAATGTTTTGCWACACATGTCAAAACTGCAAGTCACTGAACAGCAGCAGAAACCTGACAGAGAAGATGCAACTTGCTCAGTACAATTCTCTGAATCTGCTAAGCCAAAAGTTGTTTAATACRATTTATCACACCCTGGAGTATAGTTAAATAATTGTGATGGATGGCAGCATGTCTTAGTCTTTTCCATTTGTTAAATTATGATAGATGAATTATGCACATTAGTGAATTTCAATGAATTCTTTCTGTTCACCACGCCTGCTTCAAGAAAAACATCCAGTCAATAAATAGTCTAAATCCATCTCCATCAGAACTGTACAATGTTCTAGTATTATGATAAAGAAGCTTAAGGCAAAAAATGCTTCAGAACAAGTCCTTTGGCTTTAAGAGCAGCAATAAAGGTATGCATGTAAGGTAACTAACCCTCTCTACTATCTATTTTTTAAATAAAGTAACTCAACCTGTGTCTGGTAAAAATGCTTCTTATAACTTCACGAGAACTTTGGGGGAGGTAAGATTGTAATGAATCAAGCCTCCCAAAAGACACTGATGTGGTTTTTTTCTTCCAACAATTAGGTAACATGGTATCAAAGTCACATATTGAAAATTATGTAAAAAAAAAATTCTTTCAAAAAAAAAAAGTAAAAAATACATTGCTAAATATATGAGGATATTTTCTAAGAATAACTTCACTTAAGCAGCCATTAGCTAATTAAGCAACTGTTAGGTAATTATCTGCTTTTGACAACAACCTCACAGAGAATTCTAGGATGTACAGCTTGTCATTTTAATGAAATCTCAGAGCACTAAACTTCAARAAAGAAAATCCATACCATCTACTTTTTCAAAGGGTTTTTTATCCTGCCATAATTTTTGCATGTCACCACATCTGACCTACAGCTATTTTGGTTTCCATGCCTGACCAGTMCAGCACTCCAGTAGAATCTTTATTTGGAATAATTCTTTCAACTGGATTGGTCTTCATCTACTCACAGGTGTAGAGCATCTGAAGTTCCTGAGAGAAGACTATAAAGTAAAAATGACTGATGCAGTCTCCACAAATAACTGTATATATTCATAAACTACCACAACTCAAAATGTCTGATAGATGCATTGCAAAATTAATGGAATCCACTTCTGATTGTGGATGTGCTGATGTGCACCAGGRGTAAGTCTAAGAAACCTATGGAGGTACATCAAGGAAAGACAAATCTACCAGAGAATCTAGCCAAGATTTAGGTGCGTCCATTAAAACTTATAAAAGGGGAAACAAGACAAAKAAAACAAAAAATATTTGATTTGACTACACGTGGCACACATTTCAAAGACTGCAGGGAATTTACTTTAACTGCTGGTAAGGTATAATTGAAGACAACTTGAAAAACAGCACTTTGTATATGATTCACACTACAGGAAGGAGGTTCCTTCCATGGTAGGTTTTTGTCAAAAATAAATGAAAATACTCAGAATACCTATTTTAAAGATTAAGGGGACAGGAAAAAAAGAAAAACCTAACAACYAGACTTATTAATAAGTTCACAATCAAGTTTCTCCATCTTTGATGAAAGGAATTATGAAAAGTTTATGAAAGTTCAGACATGAGGCAGTCGCTCTGTCAAATCTCAGCGATCTGGTCTGACTGACAGGTATACAGCTTCACAAACACATCCTGACAGCTACACACACTGCAGCACAAGGAATCTTATTTTAAATAAAGTTTGCAAAAACTAAAATGTGACATTCACAAGATTTCTGAGCAAAAAAACCTCAGGGACAAATTCAATCTGTATTACCTTTATTTCATCCTAGCTTTACTTGAATATATTGTCCCAGGGTTGTATTTGTGATGTCTTCTATCTAGATATAGACCTAATGCCTAGGAACTACCTTGTCACTTTGTGTCTGCCAGGAGCTTTCAAAAGGCATTTTTATCTTAAATGTGAAGTGTCTTCCTGCTGGCAAAATGGCATTACATCTTGCAGAATTCTTCATTCATCTGCAGCAATACCACCTACCGTGGAAGGTTAGATCTGAATYATCTCCCTTAAAGGAAACTTGACAGTTCATTTCAGAGGTTCCTTTTTGTCTCCCATTTCAAGCAGAGAGCAGTGTACATTCAGAAATTTCAAGACACTGTGCACCATTGCAAGTGCCACAGAACTAAAATAACRTTTCTCAGAATTATTCTGTCATAGTTTCAAGCATCAAAAGTGTTAAGCAATTCTCAATTGACAATGTAATTGCAGTGTGCAGCCTCAGCGATGCTATATACTTAAAGYTGAAAATGCTATTGCAACCTAAAATGCTATTTTCAGTTTCCTGAAATCCTCTCAGTACTCTTCCTCTAAGGCAGACCTGACAGGAGCAGACAGAAGCACTCTTTCTTTGACACAGGCCTCTTCCATGATTCCAACTTTTACTGACTAAGCAAGCCCCTGCTCCTTAGAGGCATGAATGTCCACACATTCATGATAAAGAAGAMATTTCTAGACATAAATATTACAGAAAAGYAATTAAGAAAAATAATTCATTCTCRCCCCACTAGGCCTTACTTGRATGTAAGTGGATGTAGTTGAAAGCAGGTTACAACAGCAGTGAAGACACCATGAAATGGTGAAAAGGCTCCTGAATTAGGTGTAGTACAATTTGGAGAAGATTTTAACATGAAATTCAGTTGTTATTTGTTGTCCCACAATCCCAGACTGCCTAAACTCAATGGTGACAGAACTTCACTCCACATTCCTTAAATCTGTGGCTGATGACCCCAAACAGGCTGCACTAAATGTCCGCTTTTGACTACTTGCATGTATCAGGAAGACCCAATGGCCATCCAGCATTTCACTGCAGCACCCAAAAAKCACCACAGCTAAGCTCTTTCAGTATTTTCACAGGATTTGCACCCAACATATCTCACTTCAGGCCCTGAATATCAGATAGATTATGGCTCACTGACAAACCACGTTCACTGCTTGCTCTGCCTGGTTCCAGGACATTTGTGGCAGCAGTCAAGACAAACTAAACAGCATTTGTTTGCCCCTCCTTGCCATAGCCCACGTAAAGGAATACAGACAGCAAGTTTTCTCCTTTTCTTTCTCCTTCATCTCTTTTWAATATTCAACAATTTCTCACACTTTTGGTAGCTTCTTCTGGGCTTTCTCAGGTGTTCATTCATTTACAAAGTCCCACAGYGCAAGAAGTTGTCAGCTTCTATAAGGGATGGCTTTTTTTCCCCCCACAAGCAGTCATCTTCAATAATTACCAGTCAATATGCAAAGGATGCAGATTTAGTCATATTAAAATTTTACCCAGAATATGCTGCAAATCTTTCCTTACCAAGACTGTCTTTTTTCAATTGTCAAGGTTGACTGAAGAACAGAGGGACAGAAAAATTACTCACCATTCTTTCCATCCCAGCACATCTCCACTGTACTTAACCCAAGGGACACCACCAATTTATCATACAACATGTGCAAGATCATGAAAACATAGATTTTGTTATTCAACTTCCACATTTTACCRTAGACACTGAAATAGGCCCCTGGACTGCACATTGCAAGCGAATGTGCTGAATTTTCATCAATATAAAAATAGTAAATCCTCCTAGATTTATTAATCTATCTTGGGAGGGTACACTATTTCTTCCTTTTCCCTAACTAACACAGAGAGCAAATATCTTTAATTTCTGTAGCTGAGGTCCCGAAATGTCAATGAATTAAGTGTTTATTCTGAAGAACAGGAGAGAGTGAAACAGAAAGATGTCGTGTAAAAATAAATAAATAAATAAATAAATAAATGGAAGGTCTTCTTGGCATACTGAAAGTGAGAGCCAGTGATCTGAATAAGCAAGTTTATTTCAAGACTGATTAAAAAACACCACTAGCTTTAAAAATAGAAGTGAACGTCCTCATATCCTTTCTTTACAGAAAGAAAATTAAGAATGCARAGAGACATCAAAAGAGACGTGATCAAAAATAATTATTCAGCATATCTTAAAACAACAGTTGAAAGAAATTAAAGAAAACAGAGAAATTTGTGAAACCTATAGAATGAAGACAGAGAAAATAACAATTATTAACAGAGTGACTTCAACTTTTTTATTAAATTTTTATTCCTTTTCAACTTCCATTTACATAGCTCTAGGTAAGTTTATTTTACGCAGCTTTGAAACAAAGCTCTTGAGAGAAGAAGATATGGGTGGTATAAAACCAGCAAGTACCTTTTCAATCTGCAATGAGCAATCACTGAAACACCCCAATATCAACTAACCAGTTCATTGTTTTACCCACGAATTAAAATAAAATTAACATTCCGTCAACAAAGTGTATTATGTGCATTATATAAAGACTTAGTAAAAAATCCTTCCTTCTTTTTATGTACAGTCAATGTAACATTTTTCCTTCCTCACAAAAGCTGGAGACTTAG
The DNA here is from genome assembly GCA_014549065.1 of Cardinalis cardinalis. Classification (NCBI taxonomy): domain Eukaryota; kingdom Metazoa; phylum Chordata; class Aves; order Passeriformes; family Cardinalidae; genus Cardinalis; species Cardinalis cardinalis. The sequence continues at coordinate 1,177,370 of JACDOX010000056.1, forward strand.
GAATTATTTTCAACCCACTATGCATAATCTAGGCCTCTTTCAATAGTTATTATATTTCTCTGCAAMAATTTATAGGCTGAACACTTGCAGYGACAAACATTAGGCCCAAACTTTTCAGTAAAATGATGAAAAGAACACGGGAAGTAAACAACAAAATGTTTTCAGCAAATATATTGCTCCCTTAAAAACATAATCCTCAGCAGATTCTTCAAAAGAGACCTGATTATAATTTTCAGTCCTTCTAAACAGGTTAATTTAATATAATAATATTTAGTAATATATGTTTATTTAGTGATATAGTAATATTATTTGTTAGTAATAGTCATTTTTATTAGTAATAGTATTATTTTAGTAATATTTAGTAAAATTTTATTATATATACTATATGTTATTAATATATACTAACAAAACTGGACACTAACTTGTTCCCCAAATACTGACAGTTATTGCTTACATAAATCATGGTCATAAAATAACCCTCAAATTTAGCCTGGAAAGCTATATCTCCTCTTAGTTTAGCTGCTTTTTTCCCCACAAAATCATGTAGAAAAACCTCATGTGTAGACAGATGTCAAACTTTTACACACGCTCCTGAGAGAGGCTGTGAGAAAAAGTCAGAGCAGTCTTTCCAAATATGACATCCACAAGGYGAGAAGCAGCCATGTTCCTGCTGTCAATGGATCACAGCAAAAACAATCCAAGGAGAGGCATTTCCAGTCCTTCAACACAGACACATCTCTCCAGTAATTTTAGTTAACCACAGAAAACTATGAAATGGATAGGTTTCCATATAATTTGTGGTTTTTTAATAAAATGCTAGATTTTACCCACACCATGTCTCTTCTGAGAACAGTTACACAAAGCCTATGATCCCATTTTTGAGTGCATAAAACAAATACAAGACTTTGCAGCTTATTTAGTGACAACAACTGGACATTACTGCTATTTTCAATCCAATCAATAAAAATTAAATGAAATGTAAAAAAATGTAATTAAATTTAATTTTAATAATTACATTATATTTGAAATAACTACAACTGATTGAAGAACTTATAGATCTCTCCAGAATAAAGATCAAAGTAGTGACATAAATGTTAATTTAAATGGATCCTTTTCCATAGCAATCAAGCTTTTAAGAAAATTAGTTAAACATTAATTTTGTATCAACCACTAATAAAGTTTGAACGTGATCATACCTTCATCCTTCAAAACTAAAAATGCAACACTCACTTTATACATATTTTCAAATGTAACAATCATTTATTCCTCCTGTCTTGGCAATTTGCAAAAGGTCAGCTTGTTACACACTATGGAGAAAACTCTTAGACTATAAATTATTAAAGTGTGTTACATGACATTCCTTATGAACCTGAAGTTATTCCCCCCACTAAGAAGTTTTGCAGAAAAATATTAAATTTCAAGATTTTGTAACTACACTTCCAAGCTGTAAATGCTTAGGCTTTCAAATATATTATGAGAAACGAGGGGGGGGGGGGGGGGGGTGGTGGAAATACATCCAGAAGGAAAAGCACTAACAAAAAGGAATTGGTTTTTAAAAATTCTTAATTCTCCCTGTGCACTACAGAACATCAGAAATCCATTCTTTGATGATGCTGTAATGAAAGTAAGTTGCTCTGGTAATATATACAAAGCCCCAGATAAAAGCTTACAGGATTAAAGGATTACATGAAGGTTATTAAAGGGGTTTGGAAGGGAGGGAGCAGGATGCACACTCTTTTAAATAATGATCATCATTCTGTTCGGAAACATGATAAGTTTGGGTTTAGGTTGTGTTTTAGCTTTAGTAATAAATGCACTACTTACTGTCTTTTAAGCAAAACCAAACCAGTAATATGTACAGAAACAAGTGCTGAACTTGGTGTTCAGATACAGAAGATTTGTTTGCAACATAAATCTGTTACATTGGCATAGCTTCATTAAATACAGGTTTCAGCTCCGAACTGGCACATTATATATTGCATTTTTATCCATAAGACTGTCAAGCACCATATTTTCAGTATTTCTTCCTATGCAAAAACAGATCTAAATGAAAAATTGACATATCAGTGTAATAAATAACACCCTTTATTACCTCTAAAATAAATACTAGACTACTATTAATTTACTCATATTATCCATATATATTATGCATGAGTTTCACAAAGTTTACAGCTGACCAAGATTAAATCCACTGTGGCCTCTTAAACTCTTAATATTGAAAGTAAATGCAACTCATCATATGAGCAAACATCTTTTATCAAGAACCTGGAGATTTCTCATACATCTCAGCTCACTGTTTTAGCTCATCCCCAAAAGAAAATTCCTTGCAACTGCCTCCAAAGTGGGAAATCTTCAATATGGTTTAGAATTACTAAAATTATTTAAAAGACRCTGGGTGCACCCTACTCCCTAGTTTTATCGACTTTTGGTGTAGTTGAACTGACTTTACTAAATATAAAATGCTAGTCTCAGACACGTAAGATATTAGAAAAATGGGCTATTACCTTCTTCTAAAGAAGCTATACATTTTACAATTAAAGCTTCCTTGAGAATTGTCTAATTTTTTAAAAACTGTGAAAAAAAGGAAAAAAAAATGAAAATCTTTAAGTCAAACATTATTTGGTTCTAAACAATATTGATGTTCCCAGTGAACCGGGTATAGCTGGTATAGAAAAAAATTACTGCAGTAATTGAAACAGCACTTTAGCTCTTTGCAGATATAATGAAATACTTGACATCTCCTTGGGGACTCATTTGTTCTTAGTAATTAAGCATAAATTGAAACCCTTGCTGAGGGCAAATCTGTAAACAAGTATTTACTGTAGCTAAGAAAACAGGGCAGTCCATCTACTCTACAGCCAGCAATTAATAGCCACTTAGAACAGTTTGGGTGGGAAGGGCTCCTTGAAGGCCATCTARTCCAACCTTCCCACAATGACCAGGGACATCTGGAACCAGATCAGGTTGCTCAGAGCCTCATCCAACCTGATATTCAGTTTTTCCAAGGATGGGACACCTACTACCTCTGTGGACAAGGTAACTTTTAGGGTAACATACGGACTTAAGCTCAAATATTTGGTCTGCAATCAGTACATGCATTCCATTTTACACGTAACAAATCTTGTTCTTTATTATGCAGGTCAATTAGAAACAATCAACTGAGATCATCACTTTCCAAATTCAGGCTATTTTGCAAGTTCACACAAAAACCCACTTTACAGTAATGTATTTCTTCTACATACATCATAGTTCCTGTAGTGGTACAGGTATATAGTACCAAAAGTGGTAGAGGAAGTAGTTGAAGACTTTGTGACCACGTTTTTTTTGTGAACTTATTTTAAAATAATTAATGTAAAATATATTCAAAAATTATGTAAAAATTGAGAAGATCCAGAAACCAAAAACACAGGTAACCTGTCTTTGATGTCCCAGTTCCAAGGCATTTGACAGCAACATTTTWAGTCTTTTTGACAATCACTAAGCTATCTTACAGACAACAAGAGGGAAAAAAGGCCAGAAAGTGAATATGCATGAGAATAATGAGATGTATGAGTAWCCTGGATAAAATAGAAGTTTTACAATTAATACTGAGCATAGTCATGGGAGCACTATTTAAATTATCAATTTTATCTCTCCAATAGTATTTACTTTCAATCTACTATTCTTATACACCTGCTGGAAAGATATTGATAAATAACCATAGATGTGTACAGAGAATTTACAGGAATAATTTTATTAATGTTACTGGGTGCTACTATAGTAAATCATAACCAGAAAAAAAGCTTACAGTAATAAAAAACTCAAAACACAAATGCAATATGTATATAGTTTTGTCTTCATTTATAATACACTAATCCACTACTAAATCTTTGGGCTGCATAGCAGTTGCACAAAATCCTATCTGTGACAGGAACTCTCATGCAGAAAATGTTAAAAAGTTGGTAGGAAAATTCCAAGCAACTGAAAACTAGATTCCATGATTTCCACCTCAGCAATTCCTATATACCTTACATTCATCAAAACAAGTGATAAGCTTTATGCCCATTGAAATCACCAGATATTCATAGATCAATGTCACCCATTTTGCTGATAGGGAGAGACTATGAGTAGACAGGTTGGAGAGTATAGGCAAGTCAAAAGGATGGTTTTTCCAAACCATCCTTTCAAACTCCTGGCACAACAAGAGCCATTAGCAACAGCCTCCACATGCCACAACCTTCTTCAACAGTAACCATTAAGAGAGCTGAAAAGTGGCCTGATAAAAGGACACAAAACTGAGCTGGTCATTCTACAGCCACATGCTTCCTTGGAGCTCTTCTCTGCTAGAGAACCACATTTCATTTAACCTCATTCTTCAGTACAAGCTTAAATCTGTATCCCAAGGATTTTACTAAAGTCTTCTATGGATGGGCAGTACTCACTACCTTGATGCAGCTTCTTTTGAGTAGTTTACTGAAACACCTCACTGTAGCAGGCACAATTCATAAATTATCTTTGTTGTGTTTTATACCTTTCACTTGCAGCACTTGCCCAACTTGCTCCAGTTATAAAGCTTCATACATATGGATAATGCTCCTTTGTATGTGCTAACAATACTGGCAGGTTTTCCTTCAATAAACCACTCCAGATGTTAGTCTCAGTAATTATGTCTGACATCTCTCAGCTTTGGTAATGAAATACTGCTGATACAATTCCTTGTTTGTATTTCTATGGCCCATCTTCAGACATWAAAACTACAGAGTTAAAACAGCCACAGCGACGAGCATAGAATGAAAATCTGCTAAAATGAATACACAGCCACCTCTTGATTAGCATAAACAGGATAAATATGGAAATACAGTATTCTATAAARAAACTATCAGTTCTACAGTAAATTTCACTTTTCTGCCTAATAAAGTATTATATATACATATGTATGACCACACAAAYGACAAAATTACCACCATCATCAATATCATGTAACATCATATGAAAATACAACCTCTTTCATTGTTTCAAAGAATCAAAACCCAACCTTACACAATAGATCTGTTGCCAACAAGATATGACAAGAAAGATGCACAGCGAAATTTCTAACCTGAGAAGTACTTATTTCAATACTTATTTTACCTAACATATTATCACATCAACTAAACTGAACATTTAAGGTCCTTACGGAAAAATGTAGTTTCACAATTTGCATCCAAATAGCTTGAATTTTGCAGATGTAGTCTTAGAGAATGAAGATTTTAGAAGGTATATTACAAATGCTCAAGAAGTCATCATAGGCTCATACAGTTCTCACAAGCTTTTTAAATTATCACATTAAATGTCATCACTAACAATAAATAATCCACTCAGTACACAACTATTGCCTCTGCCCAAAGTCTCTAGTACTGTCAATGTCATATGTGACACACAGAAGGGAATTAAAGCAGAAACTGATTTTTGTAAATATAAATTGAAAATAAACACTTCTTACAGTCCTAAGCTTTTGCAGTTGTCATGCCAGTATTTCTGCCAACATTATTTCATTTCAGATAAATTACGAAATAGTGTTGACACCTTATATGTCATAATAGCTTTCCAATATTTACACACAATAAACCCTGGCACATTACACATACTAATTACTATTACTGCCTAGCAACATTAAACCCCATCACTAAATAGCAACTTCTATAATCTATCCATTAGCACAAAACAGCTCTAATTTTTTTAAAGTAAGAATAATGTAAAAATCACTTCAACTACTGACTTCAGCAGGACAGAAATTAAGCCAAAGCCACTTAAATCAGTAAAAACATAAGTGAATTATAATTTGAAGTCTACCTAATGAAAGTCAGGAAGCTACTCATATTTGCTGTTAATATGCAATTCCACCATTTTCATCACATAAACCAAAAACTTCAGCACATGAAGCAATGAAAGAACTTCCCCACAGGCTACGTGAAGTATGAGAAATGGGCTGCTTCCCAAATAGTATTATGACTGCTCATATTGTTATTCTGCCACTTCAGACCGTAACTGAAAATCATTCATGACAACACACAATTACAATAACGATGTCCCATCACCGAACATTCTGTTTACATAAGCACAAGTAAATGTTTTGAACAGAAATATGTGGATGCATATACAGCGGCCCATCCCCACAACAAAAGACCCASAGACACTTAGAAAAGCACATGCAGTACACTGGATGTTCTTCTATAAATTCAAGGTCATCCAAAAGAGTTAATGGGTTTGGACTTCTCGAAGTATTTTGAGGCATTTAAGTCAGCAAATTGTTTGTTTAACTATAACATTTAGTTAATGATCAAACAAGAAACCAGTTTTAACTGGCCACCCATGACAAAATCTCACTTCTATAGCTTCCTAGTGAAGCAATAATTATGTTTTGTAAGAAATAAGGAAGTATATTTTTCAAAGGAATTTAYGTATTACAAAAAAACCCCAACATTTTAACATCTCAGAAGAATGAATTAGGGCTTRCCCCATCCAAGAGAGAAGAAAAGTCAAAAGGAGTCAAAGGAMCATTATCTGCAATTCTGAACATCTCCATGTGCCCATCACATGAACCCTGTTAACCAGAACTATAGCATTTAGGTGGAAGAAGTGAGCTGATGCCAGTGCTGCCATTCATAACAAGGTATATGAAATGTCCTGAAGATAAGGTGATTTTATTTAACCTAGACTGTCCTAATTACTTGGCAGGTCATTTTCTTTTTCTGGTAGGGTGAAAGAAAAGGACTAAGAAAAGCTCAGCAGACTTGGAAGGGAGTGATTTCAGCACAATATGAACAGCATATTTTSGGGAGACATTAGGAGGAATATATCAAATACTTCAGATTATTCAGAAAGTTGAAGTAGGAAGGTGTTATAGACATTTTAGATTTTGAAGACATCACTGCTTTTTTTTTTTTTACTATAAACACAGAATCACCAAGCTCACAAATAAATATTTTAAAAATGCATATTTTAATTGTGCACATTCAATAAACTCCCTGCATTTTCTTCTAGAAAAGTCTGTCTGAAGCCTAGAACCAGTCAATAGGAAAGGGCTGACTCTGGGATTACTCTCTGCACGAGCACATTCGAACTTACAAGAAAAGTCCGCTCCTAACAGGCAGGACAGCAAGCCCAAGAGGGCAYTGGTACAGGCTTTTCTAAGACTCAGAGTAATGATTTCACGACTTAGGACAAAGCTGACATGTTGGTAAATGAAATTCAAAGGCAAACTTTCCCTCTCTCCATGCTCATGACCCATCTTCAAGGTACACAATGGAAAGGGATAAACTGAGTCTTTCAGAAGCAGCAGCACAAAGTGGCACATCCGATGCACAGAASTTTGTCTTCCTATAGTTGAGGCCATTGATCTGTGTTTTGAAACATTCACACCATGCAAAATGAGAATGTCAAATATTGTATCCTGTCTAAATCATAATGAAAGACAAACCACGGGAAGAAAAAACTGTGATGAGTATTCTTTGTGGAAAAAAACAAACTATGTGTTAGGAATCTTTTACTATGTAGAGTAGAAAAAAGAATTTTAAATAGTGTTTTTTTCTGTGACTTTTCTGAGAGGAGAACCATCTCCAGCTGAAGAACTACCTCCTGATCTCTGTTCTTCAAGTAAGGCTTTCCACAGTACTAACACGGTAGATGAAAGTGTGCTTACCTAGGATCTAAAGAGCATCATTATTTTGACAGGACTGCCTACATAACAATATGCTTGTGCTAGACTACTTTGCTTAATTGAGATCTAAAGGCTGAAGTAATGAGAGAAAAAACATTAACTCCACTGTATTCACCAGAAGTGAAGTGACTGAGTGCTATGATAGACACCAATTTCTACAGCCAGAAATTTCTGTTAAAAAACTTTTGATCTGTGATTCTTTTCAAATAGGCTTAAGACTAGAACTTAAACACTGCAGTTCAAGATGGGCCTCTAGTGAGAAGCCAACACTCACCACTCCCAAACTCCTCACAAAGAGGTAGTTTATGCCATGCCTGGATGTATTTCTCAAACAAGGTATTTTTTTTCAGTATCAAAACGTTACCAATTCAGAGACAGACTAATTTTATTTGCTCTCATGCAATACACAACAAAGCTTTAGAAAAAGATCTCCTGATTTTCTAAAAAACACAGACCATACCAATCTTCCATTACAGGCTATAATCTTTGCAAGCAGTTCAAGGACAAGTTAGTGTCAGAAGTTTATGGAAGAAATATAAATCCTTCAAAAGCATTATCACTGCCCTTTACCTTCTGAACCATGTAGGAGAGCATGCACAAAACAAAGTCACAGCCTTGTCCCTCCTGGCCCATGTGGCCCTTCTTTACCAGCCAGCCTTTCTTTAAAAAGGCAGGTGGTACTTAATGCCAAGGCTAAGCTAGCTGCATCCAGACAATAATAACTATTTTTATTACTTGGTATCTGAGATAAGAAGATTCTGTCATTAAAGTGTTCTCTAAGGCAGTGTTTATTCCTGCTCTAGTATACAGGCTGAGACTGGGAAAGCTTGGAATTGATCACTTCCATTTGTTTTAATAAACTGCCCTACTTAACTCCCAAGACTGTATTGGCTTCATTCTTCAAGAGGTTTCAATTATGGTGATTAAAACACGTAATTTTTATATTACTTCTAATTGTTATTTTTAAAGGAAACATTAATTTATGATGTATTTTCTAGCAAACTACACAGACACCCTATGCAAAACATGAAGATATAAATCCCCTGTTTCTGTTCTCAATGGAATAAATAGTACTTTGAACCAACTTTCTGTACTCTCAATGCAATGTGATGCAAAGAATTACTAGCAGTGTCTTTCTGCACATGAAAATATCTTGACAGCTGCACGGCTTGAATGTTGTTATGTATTTACATTATTATATGTTTCCAGCAGGTTTTAAGTACATTCTCCAAATAAAATTCTTAATTTATTTGAACCCTGGCAGTGCTGTATCCATGCCAGCTGAACACTGTTATGATGTACTTGTACTATGCTTTAAGGAACAACTCTTGTTTACTGCAGGGAACCTCACAACGTTTTCCCCCACAGTGAGCGCGCAGAACATGATCCRACCCAGAGGAATGGGAACATGCCAGCTCCACGCCAGGGAAACTACACCTTCAAGTAAGGACAACGGTACAGATCTTCTGTAACAAAGCAGTCTCCTGCAGCACTGAATGASAGCACAAGTGAAAGGTGAATACAAAGATCCAGACAAGAAAAACTGAAAAAGCTCCTKAATCGTCTCAGGCTGGAATTCTGTGACAGAAGTAAAGAGTTGAGCTGGGCCAGAGGAGAGGTCTCATAACATCAGATTTTGAACACAAGAAAACACTTTTCTCCTGTGAGGGTGACCAAGCACTGGCACAGCTTGCTCAGGGAGGATGTGGAGTGTCCCTCTCCGAGATGAAGATATTTAAAAGCCATTTGGACATGACCCTGGACATCCTGCTGTAGGTGTGTGTCCCTGCTTGACCACAGGGGTTGGATGAGATCATGTCCAGAGGCCCCTTCCAACTTCAGACATCTGAAATTTTGTGAATTATGCYGAGGCAGAATATAGGCCAAAAAGAACGTCTGCCCAGGATTTGCCTGTTACACTCACATGACAGTAAAACCTATTTTAAAATGCCCATTAAAAATCTAAGAATCTTGTTCACATTTTGACAGCTAAGAGATGCATATAGTATTTTACATTACTCCAAGCAGATGACATTAAATGATCATTTGAAGAAATTCTTATTTTCAAGATAGTTGTAAATCCCTTAGCTTCTCTAACTCCTGCTACATTTACATCAATTTTTACAAATTCACTTCATACAGAACTGAAGCATCTAACAGAATATGAATGAAAATAGCTRGGGAATACCTTTACCTTTCAGAATATTTACTGTGTGTTTATGTGTGAGCRCCTTCAGAGTAATGAAAATCTTAATTTTGTTGACTTTTAATAATATGGTATATTTTATTCTAAGTTTTAAAATTTACTGCAAGTAAGATTTATTACTTTTACTTTGAACAGATTTCCTTTCTGTTTCAATATTTCATAACATGATACTGAAACTTTAAGTCTGACCATGACAATTAAGTTAGTATTACACAGCATTACCATTTATATTCTGAAATCAAATAGCTAGCCAGTACCATGCTAAACAAAACCCTTCTAACTAACTTACTGCAGGTTAACAGGAATATTAAGTTTAACAATCTATTTATCAGAAAATGTGGTTTTCTGTAGACACAGGAAATACACTTTCTTTTGCAGTAGTTATTCACCATAAAGAAAATACCGAAACCTGTTTTGCAAGCTGTTACCCTCCTACTTGAATTACATCTTTCAGCTTTCTGTAGCTGTCATTAACTTTCGTCTCTTCTTTATCTTCAATCTGAAGTTAATTCTCTGGCCAGCATGTTGCTTGCTGCTTTGAGGGATTAAATATAAGGGTTTATGAAGAAAAGGAGCTTTTCATRCAATGCTATTACACCATGATAGCTTTCACATAAATTATAGACTCTTGAAAAATGCACGTTAAACATACATGCTGTTCATTTAARAAGAAATATTATCATATTGAAAAATAATAAAAAAAGGATTATTTTAAAGCACTCACTAAACATATACACAATCCTATTAAAAGAAGCAGGCAGTAACATACCCACATTGTCAGCACAGCACACAGACACTGGGAATGCTGTCTGCTGTTCATATCCCGTGTACCATTATTGTTTTGAGACATATTCAAAATTGTACCTAAATTTTTACTTATAAAAGCAATTCTCTTAAGAAAACGACGAGTCTAGAAAAGTATACTACTGTTGCAGGATTACAAATCCATGTTGCTGTGGTACCAGACATTACATTTCATCTCACTTTGGCTGATGAAGTGAAACATTTATCCACAGACCTATTTGGAAATTCAGGACCGTATTTAAATGGTTTATGTTAACCATAACAGAGTGTGTCTGTGCTAATATCCAAGATGTGTCTAACCACTGAATGCAGTAACAWAGGAGAAATTTTGTGCATTTGTAGACATTTCCTTTCACACRTACTTCAAAACAGAAACTCACAGATAATTCCAATGTGATAAAAATACAGACATACCTAATTTTTTTTTAAATGGAGCAATTTCACCTGACTAATACTCATCTAGCTGTGTGCACAGTACCTCAGGCTTTCCAATTACGAACACCTGTGAAAACCTTAGAAAACTGAAGYACCCATGAGATGCTGACAACACTTAGAACATGTTGCACCATGATTTTGTTTCACTGAAATCACATTATATGCAAAAAAGAAAGTACGTATCTCAGTACTTCTACAAGCAGTAATCACTCAGAYGTGTTCTCTTTCCTCAAGTGCTCTGAAATACTAAAATAAAGATTGTTTCTAACTTCAGTTAATTTGCACTGGATTAYAGCTGAGAGACTTAAGTAAAAAAAAATATATTATTAATATTACATCTGTTACAGATGGAATAAACATGGATAAGCATAATCTTTTCATTGTTTTATGGAACCACAATCCACCAGCAAGTGTACAAATCCGCAYGATATCCCTGAGTGCTGGATTTAAATTGGGGTCTTGGAGAGAAGKGAAAGATGTGCAAGAACTTAAGCACACAAAGTATGCTTAGTCGACTGAACATATAATCAGCTTCTGCAACTCTCTTTCAGGGATAAAGCACATCTTTATTTCAGTATAATCAACATAATTTCTCACCTGCTCCTGAATTTCCAAAGAGTACAGAGGATAAACACACAAATGGGTGCAACTGGGCCCTTGGGAACCTGCAGCTCAGCACAGCACACTGCAGTATTCTTCCCACAAGCTCTCCATGAAAATCAGAGATGAAAGCTTTGCTGGGCTAGCTGTGAACGCAAAACTCCTGACATATACTTATATATGTGTTCAGCAAGAGAAGTTAACTGTCAGCAAAAGCATTTTGTTCCAGTACAACTGTACATACACTGCAGAATTAGCAGCCTACATAATGTGTACAGTTCTTCATACTTGAAAATATCCTAACTTACTACCCATACCTTACTTTGAAATATCCAAATACCCATAACCTACTTTTCCAGATGATACAATTAACCTTGAAAAYATTTTGAGTTTAGTCCTTTGGACCTTGGCTTCAGATTAAAAAAATGCAACCTAGCAGTAGAAACGCTTCCCTTGAAAGAGTTCAAGTAGACTGACACATTAAAGATTATGAGAGATGCCAAATCATCAGACAGAATGAAGAGTAGATGCCCTAATAGCCAGAGTTCTTTTGTACTGATCCTGTTTGTTCAGAATCTCTCTCCTGTCCCTAAGTATCCACCACTGACCATGCAGCAATCTTCCAAACAGCTCTTCAGCTCAACTTCCATTTTGAAACATGCTGAATATGCAATCACAAAACTGCTGTTCTGCCCATYCACAAGAGATTTTATTTGGCAGAGTACTTTTCACCTGCTTCACCTGCACAAGCCTAAGGGAAGATGGCAAGCAGTCCATCATTTTTACATTCGTGTTTTTCTTTAATACCTCAGATAATTCTGAGCATTCATTTAAATTGTAAGCTACAAAAAAGTACCTGTCTCCCTTGCTGACTTGTATATTAGACCAGTCTTTATGTTGTGCATTCAAGAGGTGATAGACAACATACAATCAGTGTGGCTCACAATGGATGGCAGAAACAACCAAGACATCTCTACAACAAGAACTAAATTAAAAGCATATTGCCCCATAACCTAGAAAAGCTAGCAAAGTAACACACCCTAGAAATACCCACCAATTACTACAGAATCACAGAATCAATTATGTTGGAAAAGATCTCTGAGATTGTTGAGTTCAACCCATGACTGGACACCACCCTGATCACAGCACTCAGTGCCATGCCCAGTCTTTCTCTAAATACCTCCAGGGACGGTGCGTCCACCACCTCCCTGGGTAGCCCATTTCAATATCTAATCAGCCTTTCTGTGAAAAAATTCCTCCTCATGTCCAACCTGAGCCTCCCTGGCACAGCTTGAGGCCATATCCTCTTGCCCTCTCTCTGGTTSCCTGGAAGAAGAGGCCAACCTCCACCTGGCTACACCTTCCTTTCAAGTAGTTGCAGGGAGTGGTAAGGTCATTCCTGAGCCTCCTCTTCTCCAGGCTCCCCCAGCTCCCTCAGCCATCCCTTGGACTTACCCTTCACACCCGACACCAGCTCTGCTGCCCTCCTCTAGATGTGCCCCAGCTTCTCAATGTCATTCCTGAACTGAGGGGCTCAAAACTGGACACAGGACTCCAGGTACAGCCTCACCAGAGCAGAGTACAGGGGAAGTAGCCCCTGGAAGATGGGGCAAAGACAAAGATGAAAAGGATTCTACTGCTAAATGTCGTAACTAGTATGAAGACATGGACAAAGCCCTCCAACTTCTAGGAGAGAGGGCTTTGATACTTCAGCATCTGCTCTTCAACAGGCAGCCTACTGAAAGCTAAGGGCAGGCCTTCAACCRATAGGAATGGGAAATAAATGGAATGGGAAATAAATGGCTTTCTTTTTTAACAAAATTGTTTAGTCAAGACCTCACATATAGTGCTATTTATTGTGGGGGTGTGCCAAGTGCTAAYTGAAAAGGGCAAATTAGGTATGAGGTTCAAAGTGAAAGCTAACAACAAGGCACTCAGTCACTTTGATTAACCAAGCAGCATTCACAAAGTACTTGTCTCTGAAGTATACAGTATGAACACTGGCTCAGCCTGTGTGTGAAATACAAAACTGCTTACCKAATCATGATTTTAAATAGGCATGAAGCACTTAAAACTTACAGTACAGGTGTAACCATGAACAGTAAACAAACTCTTTATAGAAAACAGCAGCACAGGCGTCTAGAGGACACTATGTGCTACACAAAGAGCAGATGAATTATTATTTAATTAAGCTTGCCTTGAAAACATATCCAAAGAAGCCCTGAGCACCAACCTCTCACACCAAAATTCTGCCTTTATAATGCTGATTACCTACTGACAAATACGAGACTTCAAAGATTTCTGTCATCATTCCTCTTGGCTGACTATTAACTTCATCTGAACAACAGAAGTAAGATGATTATAGTTAATAATACTACATATGTAAATCCTTTAATGACTTGAAATAGTAATTTTAAAATAATTTCATAGTCCCAGATCCTAAAAAAACTATACGTRTTCTGAAGAACTTCAAACTTGAAACACTTCCCTAAGTTTTTAGACACTAGCAAATCTATATTGCACCCTTCAAAACTTAAAAAAATTCTTGTCCTTATAAATAAGTAATTTAGACAAGCATATTTTCTTTCATCYCTCTACACCATACTGGGTCACAAACTGTTTGTGGTTGAAGTGAAGCCCGACACTTGGCTCTCCAAGGTGGTTTTGAGAGAATTAAAAACCAACAGCCAAAAAAAAAACCCAAACAGACAACACTGAGCAACATAACATTACCAGTTGGATTTCCTTAAAAAGGAAGAAAATAACAGAACCCAGTTAAGAACTTTCAACCTGGTAATAYGAAAACAGAACACCACAGGAAGTATCCTACACCCTGGAGAGGCTATCCACTGGTTGGGAGCCTATTCCTCAACACCAACCTCAACTCAGACAAGAGAATAAAATGAGTCAACTTTCAAGCACAAATTTACATTCCCAAAATTAAAAGTCTACTAAAATATTGAACAGATTAAAATAATCTTGTGAGCATTGAAGTTTCAATCAAAATCTTAGTAGAAAAAAATCAGACAGCAGTAAAATGTAAACATGACACAGCACTGTTAGCTAAGCCCGGTAGGAAATACCCAAGAGAAGTGTATTTCATACAGCAGAAAACCTAAGGGATCTTTAACCCAAGGACAATGATCCACTTCACACAGCACAGAAGCAATGAAGACTGGGAACAGACTAAATCCCATGCCTTATTCTCAGAGCCAGTACAACAGGCTTGATTCAATACCTATCTAAAACAGGAGCTGAAGGAAGCAGATAAAAGTATGGTGGCAATTATCTTAATGGTCACCACAGAGAACATGCTAGCCCTAAAAAMCCCCCTGCCCCGTTTCCAGGGAGTACATCAGCACCTCTAGGCGTGTGCTGGGCACCCCAAACAAGAAACTGCTCCAGCCCAGAGCGTGCTCAGGTCTCTGAGTCAACAGTGGAAATGGACTTTGCACAGGATGCTGCACTTCCTTAAACAACCAGAGCTTCACATTCAAACATTCAAACTGCCAGGTAGCCATTACCTTTCCAGGTGAGATTATTAGTGTTTTATAAAAACACTCAAATAGTCCAATTACCTTATAGACCACTCATTCTCACCCAGTTCCTCTGAGGTAACAGCTATGTTCTGGTAACAACTGCCCTCTCCTCAGAGAGATGAGAAGCCATATGACAAAATTTACTGTATGAGACTGTTAGTTAATACTGGTACTTCTCCTCCATTTCCATTCAAGTTTTCTGCTTGCAGCTTTACAGACTGTGTGCAACATCTTATTTCTTCTCCACCTCCCCTCGCCTTACTCTTGTGGGCTGAAATCCTTTAATTTATCATATTTGCTGAAGACATTAATTCATTAATCCAAGGAAAAAAGTATTTTACTACCTATTTTTTTGTGTATTCCTTCTTTTATCAAGAGGAGAAGAGTCTAGAGCATGAAGTAAATACCCTGAGGAAAAATACAAAAACATATTTCAATCAAAATAATTTGCCTCCAGAACAAACTCACCTAGTTTCTCCTAGAAACTGAATTTTCAGTTAGTTCTGTTTGAACAGAAGCAAACCTGGAATTTGTTAGATAAAGGAAAATGGGTCAATCTAAATCTCAATTCTTCATGAAGCAGAGGATGGCTTAGTGCTGTGTGTCAGGATCATAACCAGTTTCAAGTTTGTCAACTGCAGCTTCTCTGACAAGGGCTGGTAACAAGTCAACTTTTATACTTTTACCCCAAGGCTTAGAAGAAAATTCTTGAAGGAACATTTAACTGACCTCACAGTGCTAACTCAGTCCACTCTAAAGTGATAAATGACCAGCTCTACGGGGCTCCACTTAGAAGAACTTTAAATAGCACAGATGACCACTAACACTAAAAGGTTCTTTAGTTTTGACCCATACTTTTCCTGTACAGATGCAGGAAAAGGGACAAGGAAGGATTTTATCCTGAGGGCAGACAAGAGATGCTGACTGAAATGTTAAATGATACTTCCAGTTAAGACATTAGAGAACATACTTTTTTATGTTACTGAGAGCAATAAATATACTTACTGCACGTTTAACCTTGACTACTGAAGTTTTTCTCAAACCACCTGAGACACAAATATGGTAATACATAGGCTATAAATTTTTGTCCTGGTCAGACTGCTCAGAGGTTTCCAATTTAATTAAAATTGTTGTTGATTTATTATCCATTCCAATTGACTCCACTCTGTATGTTGGTAGCATTGATTTTTTTTTTTTAAAGAAGTTTGGTGAGGTTTGTTTTGTGGTGGGGTTTTGTTGGGGTTTTCTTGGTGTGTGCTTTTTTAACAAAAATTTATTCATAGCGTTATAATCAACAGCAGATGTGTAACTAAGCCATCTTTTCTTATAACATTGAAAGGATGTGCTTCATTCGAGTCAAATTATTTTTCCTGCTAATATCAGAGTGCACTAAATAATAGGTATTTTCAGAGGGTCAGAAGGTATCTTCAAGAATATCTAATTTACAAATTATAGAAATATGTCATGCCAGCTCTAATTTTATATGAACTCTGAATTTCTTGTTAGAAGTGCTGAAAACAAAGGAATGGCTGTCCCTAAGACAATAGTTTTGAAAGTTTCAGGTATTTATTAATGATCTTCCAAAGTAATCTCTTATCTCCATTCCCACATCAACCATATACAGCTACCCACCTCTACCCACAAAATCTTGAGCTATAACTACATAAAACACAAATGTAGAAAATAAATCTATCAGGGAAAGTTGTTGATACCCAATGCACTTATTTCACCGGTATGCACTATGTGAACCTTTAGAAGACACTGGAATATTTTCTCCCTAAATAAATAAAATGTAGCATCCACCCATTCACTTACAAAAACACCAACAAACAAGCAAATACCAAAAAAATACCACCAATCAAAAAAGCAGTTCCACTCAAAAACCCCAACACACTCCCACACAGGAGAGAAAAGTAACCCAGAAGTTATGGTGATGTTACTCTACCCATGTTCTGCTGGACTCAGAAGTGTCAAAGTGAATAATTGATCGACTGTGACACCACAATAGCTGCAACTACACAGCAAAAGAGAGGGAAAGATCCCTAAGGACCAAAGTGCACATCTCTGTAGTGGGAGCAGCTGTAATAAATCTAAGCTGACAAGTATTCAGAGACTGAAGCAATGTTCCATCAAGTATCTTTAAAGTCAGTTCCACACAAGTCAACCCAGCTTTGCCTGGAGATTTATCAGACATTTAGCTGGTGCACGTGATCACTTGTTAAAGTGAAGAGGAAAGCAAAAGAAGTGGACAAATGAGAGATACTGGACCACAGTACAGCAAGATTTTAATGCCCAAGGATGATCTTTCACATTTCATTAAATTTTAGAAAAATCTAAAAAACTGTTCTCATGCCTTGCATTTTTAAAAAATCTTTTACTTTCCCCAAAAGGTTTTCATTTCAGTAAAATAAATTAGTAACTATTTTCCTTATTTTCCTAAAATTAGAAATGTGTTCCAATCAAGGTTCTTGAATTTTTTATTTTTTTTTTAAGCTGCACATATAAGTTGCTCTTTATGTCCTAACACAGTTGTACATTTTACATTTCCAAGGTTTCACAAAGGAGTTTGTAAAATGCTGCTGAGAAACTCAGGAAAAATCTAACAGAAGTAAGACTTTTGATTTAAATGGACTTCAGGAAACAGTCCCAAAAAAAAGAACATATCCATCATTCATTCAAGAAAAATCAGTTTACTAATACCATTCACAGCTAAAGCAAAAGAGAAGGAGCAGTCATGGAGTCCCTGCTCAAGAGCCACCATCCTCAGTAGCAGACTAAGTCTCTTAAATACTAGGAATTCTTCAAAACACCTACCAAAACGGACAATTTGACAAATCCTGATGATAAAAAAAGCCTCCAACATTTGGCAACAAAAATAGACATATCACATATCCAGCTATGACAGGCTGACTCTATCCTTCTTGCATCTATACTTCCAGAAGAAATGTGAACAGCCCTCAAATGCTGAAACTCAACACAGTTCAAATGTAGACACTGTTAACCAAACTCTGCTAAGATCAAACCTTCCCCAAAATATAGACATAGAGAAAATGATAAA
The DNA here is from genome assembly GCA_014549065.1 of Cardinalis cardinalis. NCBI lineage: Eukaryota > Metazoa > Chordata > Aves > Passeriformes > Cardinalidae > Cardinalis > Cardinalis cardinalis. Next base: position 1,195,690 of record JACDOX010000056.1, read on the forward strand.
GCAGAGAGTGGAGGAAGAAGATGGTGCAGGAAATAGAGCAATATACAAAGGAATGGGGGGAAAAGATCAGCTAAAGGCCATGAAATAAGATGAGAAGGCAGAATTCTGTACCATTTGACAAAGACTGTTCACGGATAGAGGAGCTGAGAATCCGACATTCTCTTGAATGAGCCCTGGCTCCACTCTTCTTCTGTGTGCTGGCCTGGTAACAACACACAGTGCAAGCATGACTCTGCTCATTTACAAGTGAAATGTAAAGATGGAAAGTCTTCACTGGTATTCCAGACTAGAACAGACTGTGAGGTTCACGTCTGCAGAATTTAATGGTTCTGTGTTAACTGGCTCAGGAATCCAGGAGTTTGAAGGTATTTCTACAAAAAGTCTCTGAATCTCAGTGCCAGCAGGAAATTCTTTGACTGTTTGATTTATTTACATCCACATTTTCATATCCAAGTTTGATGACAGCCATCTACTGACAATGAGGTTTATGGAGTGAACGTAGATGGACAAACTGTCACACAAACTGACATCCACAGTTTTACTCAGCTGATGATGGAAGCTGGCACCAGCTCATCTGTGTGAATGAGAGAAGACAGCACAGGCTGGAGATGTATTGTGAGGGGCTGTAAAAGTCCCTGAACACAAACACGAGGAGTTCATAATTGATGATGTAAAGATGTAAGAGCCAGATGGATTTCTATCACACGGTCATTTTTCATCCTCATTTATGTTCTCTCCTGTCAAAGTCTGCGGGAGTTGCTGGTGTCAATGATGCAGTGCTACCCTGCCTAACACCCATGCTGGCCAAAATGCACCAGGGCATCTGGAGCCTCCTACTGCAAACCCTACGTCCCAAGAAAGGACATGCAGTTCAACCCTGCTAAACTAGGACTTTTGCAGTTCACAAAGAAAAAAAACTAAAGCAAGATGACCAATTCTGAGTATCAATCTTTTTTTTTTTTTCACTTGAAGCTTTTGATTAACTTTGTAATTACTAAAGTGAATGGTTTCAGAATTTAAAATTCACAGGTAAGCATCTTTATAGACCAACATATCAACTGCAATTATCAAACTGAATTATCATAGAATGGTTTGAATTGTAAGGGACCTTAAAGATCATCTCATTCCAACCTCCTTTCCATGAGCAGGGACACCCTTCATTAGACCAGATTGCTCGAGGATCCATTAAACCTCACCTTGAACACTTCCAGGTATGGAGCATCTACAATTTTTCTTGGCAGCTTGTTCCAGTGCCTCATCACCTTTGTAGTAAAGAATTTTTTCTAATTTCTTTCTTATATCCAATCTAATACTACACTCTTTCACTTTAAAGCCATTATCCCTTGCCCTGTTTTCCAAGACAATTGTTTATCATTACTAATTTGATATCTTTGTTATTCCAGACCCTCCAGAGTAACTGCATTATTTACTAGTCTATGTAGATATTAACACGCAAAGAAAAGTTTTTTCATCAAAATACAGAATTACATGCATTTTAATCCAAGCTATGGAGGGACCAGGGACCAATCAAGAAAAAGCAAAGACCACCTATTTATTTCTGCTTTACAGGAGCCCAGTAACGAAAGTGCTGCTGGCACCATGCAGCTGCAGCAGTGTATCTGAAGAGGATTCCCAACGGATTGAACTGCAAAAATACCAATGAAACCCCTCACTGTCTCTCAGCTCTCTAACAGCCATTATTTAAGTTAGTCATTTACAACCTCTCTATAATAAAGAGTTGACAATAACTGTATAAGCTAATTCATCCCATACTAAGGAAGGCAGCCAAGAAAAATAAGATGTGTGACCTTACAAGAAGTCTCTCGCCACTACCAATTGGAAAAGCTAAAACAGCTAAAATTAGGCAAGTTGTCTGATCTCAACACAAAGTCGAAAGAAATAATTCAATCCCCTTGTTCTTTTGACTGAGGTAGGGTGCTTTATTTTGTGTTAACTGAAGAACTTACTTTCCATGTTCTCCTCTAACTACAAACAGAAGACAATGCTTCCAAAGAAGCAAAGAGCAGACAATGAAATTGATTTAAAAATTAGTTTTAGCTCTTTGTCATGCTTGAAAAAACTGTGACAACTCAAGGCTGCTGTCATTCACAGGAACACTATAAAAATAACAAAATAGAGTGGCCAAAATTAATTTTAAAATAAGGAATATATATAATTATTTTTTCTCTTTTTCAGTAGTCCATTTTACAAAGGCTGAGAGGCAACATGAACATTACTCCAGTTACTGCAAAGCAGAGAAAACTGTAATAAACTTTGCACTTGTTCTAGAGAGGTTAGAGGATTGAGTCCTTATCTTAAACACCAAACATGATTAATTTGATTCAATGGGACTACTCGCATTAGCAAAAAACATTTCTATACATGCCTCTTTGCAGAGCAAGACCTAAAGCAATTTGGTTCTCCTTGACGTTCTTTCATGCAGAGGCCTTGTATTTTCCATATACGACCCTCATGTTTTATACATGGCAGCTTGGAGAGCACCACGTTCAACAACCTTGGCACCCTTCTTAAATCCTGTAATGCACTGCAGCTCTTGTCAGAATATGGCAATATTCTGAACTTGAAATAAAGGAGGAAGTTGTTGTTTGAAAACACAACTGAGAGGAGTGAAATAAAATGTATCATTTGGTGAAGAAACAGGAACACGTAAGACTCATGCATCTTTCATGGATTTATATCACAAGACAATACTTGCAAAGTAGACATAGATTGTGTGAGCTGGGCTCAGATAATTTAGGATTAAAATCTGAATAAGAATAAGTAAAATAATTATCTGAAAAAGCAAACATTAATAGGAAGTAATTTCCTTCATTTTCACTTCTCTGGATAATTATACCTGTGGGCAATTATGAATAATTTATGAGATGGCATTCCGTTTACATGTAGCCCTGAAAGTCTATGCATTTATAATATGATCATTCCAAATAATTCTGGGGCAAGCCATGCCTGGTAAGTGACTTCTGCACAAACAGTCTTTCAGCCTTAGGATACTTTAGGCTTCTCTTAACAGAGCAATGCACTCCAAAAAGAAAAAAAAAAAAAAAAAAAAAAAGGAGAAGTATTCTTAGTTTGTTTAAATCTCTCTCCTGCAAGTGGCATTCAATAATTCATTAAAATCTTGTAACTCCAAACTTCCCTTAAGCTTTGCGAAATATTGACTAACTACTTTATATATTGATCTTTACAGTGATTAAATTTTTAAGGCACTTGAGACTAAATTCTGGTAAGGGCAAGATCCTCTTTTTCCCAGAAGCACACAAATTATGTTGTGCAGCCCAAGCCCAAACCATTCTGAGCACCCTGCTCTAGTTTTAGAAGTACAATATTGTTTCAAGAACAAAAATCCAACTCATATTTCCAGCATAATATTTTCTGACACAGTGGAATACATGGGGACCATTTAAAAAAATTATATACCATCCTATTAAAAATCCTATTGACCAAGAAATAGTTCATTGTAGACATACTAAAAAAAACCCCCCAAGATTATGCAAAAAGCCTTCTTTTTTTGGCTACAATGAATTTTAGTCTTGACCAAAGATGAAAAAGGCACTTGCATGAATACAATAGGACTACACATTCTTTCCTCTCAAGATCATTGTGCAGATTTGTAAACACACAGTACTTTGTCTTCCAGCATAAGTAAGCTACATTTAATGATTAGAGGACTACTGTATGAAGAGATAAACTAGAACAAAAGACATTCTGCAAAACACAATTCAGTCTTTATGCATAAATTAGCCATTCACAATACTGGCGCCTTTTAACAAATTTTGGCCTTCACAGTAAACTTTTTATAGCTTTCTTTCTTTCCAACACATTTACTGTTTTTATAGCACATTTTACTCTTTCCTTTTCAAGATGCAGTGGAAATAATAAAACCCAACAACAGAAACGGAGTATTTCAAAGCTCTAAGTATTTATGAATTCTTCTCCGCTTAAACTGCATTATCTCCAAAATATGTCTATTGTGTTCCTGTACCCTTAAACTTCAGAGATTGGAATTTGTTGTTTTACCCATATTTCACTTGTACATCCCAACCTATCTTCACCCAACCTATCTTCAAAGCACACTACAATGTTCCTTAGAAATTAAAAAAAAAAAGAAACATGTTCCTGACAACCATCCAAAGCACTGACATAGCTCCCTCTTCCACCCACTACATTTTGCTAATTATATCTCAACAGCTCAGCTCTCTCGAGACAGAGAAGGAAGCAGATGACACTGTCAGTATGCCAGGCAAAGGAGATAGGGGAAGGATAACATAAGCAACCAAGGGAACCCCATGAGTGAGGAGAATCAAGAGATGCTAAATTTTGTAACAGCTACCAAAACCCAGTTCAACTGTATGTAAAGATGACATGTGCTTCAAACCTGCTCTGCAGCCACTGTATGCCAAGAACTACCATGTGTATTCCTTCTGTGAAGAAAAAGGGTGGTTTGGACACAAATTTGGCATCAAGGATGTGAGAAGAAAAAATGCCAGTCCAAAATAACACAGAAAAAAAGACTCAGAAGTCTCCTCTTAAAATAACTTCCCTTGTATTTAACATCCTCCATCTCCAGCTACCGCATACTTTTGCTTCTTTCCAACAAAAACATGACCTTTTGAGCTTGAACTTCTGTATCTCTCATACCTTCTCTTTTCAAGATCTTCCAGTAACACTAAGCATCTTGTCCACCTCCAACCAGAGCCACTTTCAATCTCAAAGTAGTTTAAATTACTGAGCACATACCAAAACCAGTGATTTTTATGAACAGAGTTGGCACTACATCAGTAACAAAACTTAGTAACCCTTAGCCCTGCCTGGAAAGGGCATTGAGCAATACCTACCCTACTTGGAAGCTGTTGATATATTTGAGAAGTACATCAACTTCCTTTTTGAAAAAATAAAGGTCACTGGCCAGAGAACATGATTCCAGATGTCCTTTCTTGACTTTATTGTTTTCCATTTTGCTGCAAGAGTGATTACACATAAAATTTTCCTCCCATAACATATGTTACATCATATCCAAGCATATGCTTAAGTTACTTGTAATGTTGAAGCACGCTATCTAGTTTCATAATCAAAGCTCTAGTATCCCCTTCATCATAAGTGAAACAAACATTCAAGATTCTTAATATAGAGATGCATTCAAAGAAGTCAAGGGGAGAAACAACAGAGCTACATAGCACTTACTTGTGATATAAATGAGGAAAAAACAAGTTAACTTTGAATGAGGGGACAAGCAGCAAAACCTAACATTCTGCTTTAGTTTTGAATCAGCTATGCAGATTAACCCACCCTTCCCTGGTATCTGTTGCCAATGCCACACCAGAAGAAAACCTCCTCACTATCTGTATCAGTTACATACCTGTAATAGCTAGAACAAATTTCTGTGGGTCAGACATCCCTGCATATTACTTCAAATGCATGAGAAGGAGACAAAGTGACGCTGTTTCACGCAATGATTCTCATGACAGTATTCCTTAGCTGATGTCACACCCTTCTCGCAGAAAGGGCATGACAGGAGGAAAAATGGTAAGACAAAAAACACACCATGTTCAACCATATCCTAGTAAATGCCACTATAAAAGAAGCATTAAATGCAAAGATGTTTCAGGGAAATCTGGCTTAACTTTAAGTGAATACCTGTTGTGTTACGTAGTAACAGCATCTTCCTCTATCACCTTGTCCTTGCAGATGAAATGATAAAAGTAACATTTGATGCCAAAACATTTTCTATTTCATAGGACACAAATGGCCCCAGTGTTCAGGTTCTTACTAAAATACTAATTTTTCATTCTTACTGGATAAATGGACCTTCAAGAAATCTGTCAATCTTAAGCCTACATGGCTATTTCAGATGAAAAACTCCAGTCAACTGGATCAACATCGCAAATTACATTTTCCCCCTGAAAAAAGTATTGTCCAGTCTCCAACTACCTATGCTAGAAATCATAGGCAAGCAGGGCAATATCAGAAAGTAGAGAGGTCCTCTGAGTTGTGAAATTTAAGTGCCAGTCATTGGTTGAGCATACTCAGACAAGTCAGCTCCTGAAATGAGCCACAAACAGGCAGGAAGTCTTTGGATTTGAAGCATGGTAATACCGAACAAAAATAAGATGAAGGCTGCTTTATTATTTGCTTGTAACCTTTGTCTTCCAAATAGGGAATTGTTTAAGAAGGCATTTACAGGGTAAGCTTTTGGTAGCTGAAGACTTCACAGAAGCTTTCTTTGCATGGGGTACTGAGTTCCATGTGCCTACAGAAAAATATGGTACTTCAAACTTTTTTGGGAGTATAAAACCAACACCAATTTTTGCTACCTCCTTAAGAATTCAGAATTATGATTTTGACAGAGACTAGTTTTGCTTTCTTGTTCAGGTATCATTCATTAAAGAGGGTAATTTTGTGACTCTCTATATTCCTGAAGTTAAACACAAATGCACAAGTGCCAAGAGAATCATGCTCGTCTGACTGAAGCATCTACGATTAGGCAAATATAATATCCTGCCCTCGTTTCCACATTTAAGGATAAACATGCCTTTAAGCAGAGGAAAATACAGCTAGTAGACAAGAAAACATTTTTAATTCATGTTTGTAAGGAAGCAAAGAAGAAATGCTTAAGGGAAGATATATTTTAAACCAAAAGAAAGTCAACACAAAAAAGGTTTGACACATTTATGGCATGCAGTATTTTACTACATAAATACTAAGAACTAAAGCAAATAATTTACCAAAAGAAATTCAGATTTTCCACATGGGAACCTGGTGCTGTATCATCACATATGAAGCGTAAATCCTATCATGTACTCCTCCTCAGAGTACAAATGTCGGGAATAATACAATCTGAAATAAGTAATTATTTTAATGAAATAAGAAATATTATCTGCAAAACTCTTGCAAGGCACCTTGTATTTTAAATGGTCTATTAAAAAGGAATGCTGGCTTATCTAGAGATCAGTCTTTCAAATTAATACCTTTTATGATCTAAATAATGTATTGTGGCTAAGCAGCAGAGAAATTGGAAAATTTATGAGTAACACTATAGATGATTATAAAAAATTAACCTTTCCTTTTTTTCTTGAAGGAATGTGGCATACTGTTCTTTTTTAACTCTCAGCAAAGCATTTTCAAATGCTCATGATATTCCTTTTATACTTAGCAATTAACAGTTTTTCTACATTAATACTAGACACGCAGTAGCATTATCCTTTTGGGCACATATATGATTTCACATGTAGTCTCTATCCATAAAATAAAGCTGGAGAACCAAATCTGTCACAGTGGTCAGAAGAGCTCCATAACTCAGTGTAATGTGCTTCTCAATGTAGTAACAGACTTTATGAGAATTTTCGTATTTTCCAGAACAGGGATTATAGATAAATGAAAGATGTAGTATCTAAATGAAAGCCTGCAATATCTAGTCAAGTCCAAACCTTTCTGTGTCTTCACAATTTGTCCCATGGCAGCTCAATGGGCAAGAGGATTAAACAGCATAAATATACAGACACCTGAGAATGAAGATCTAGCCAGACTGATATATTTTGGCACATAACTTCCCCACCAAAAAAAAAAAAGTTTTAACCTTATTGTATTGTATACAAAGGAAGAACTGTATCTTGCAGGAAGGAAAAAAAAAAAAGAAAATAAAACTCAAACCAAATGAAAAAATATGACCAAAAAACCCCCAAAAACCCAAAACCAAGGAGCTTCAGTTTTTTCTCACATTTCTTAAGACACACCTCTTTTAGAGGCAGGAGGGATACACTGCTAGAAGGCAAGAAGGCACACATTTTTGTCCTGTAAAGCCAATATAGCTCTTCATGATCCTTGAGTAAATGAGGCTGGATTGCCAAGTTCTTCAGCAATCAAAATCCACAGCAGATGAGCTTCTTTTGCTTCCCATTATTTTCAACAATACGAAACAATACAAAAACTCACACATTCACTTTATGACTGAGCAAGCTACAGTTTGTTTGGTCTTATGCCTGCAGATAGACCCCCTCTGCTGAAATAAACCTCTAAAACTTGATTTAAGCTTTTCTGAACTGCATCAAAAAAGTGCATCACCACAGCTCCATACACTGTTCTACACCACCCACTGAAGCATCTGCAGGGAGAAGAAGCACAACACCAGAAGTCTCACTTTCTTTTAATTCACCCTTACTACTGCCAACCTTCAGTGGGTTTGAGTCGATAAAAATTATTTCCTATTCTAAGGGACTACTTTCTTCACCTTTTCCAATTATGACTTCAATGACACCCATACTCAAAGCATGGGACAGACTACTTGACTACTTATATAGATTTCTAATGGGTTCAGGATTTTTGATAGCGATCATAATAAACTCAGAAAATAATCACAGAGCAATAAATTAAACACCTGCACATTCTTGGGTATTTATGCTTCATTAAAATACAAGGAAAAAACTCCAACCACCCAAACAAAAACAAAACAAAACAAACAAAACCAACCAAACCTCCAGCACTTTATCCTGAATGATAGTTGCATAAGGTCAACGTCAATTAAATCTTAAGCTTTCCTTTCATGTTCCAGCTGTTGAGCCTCCTATATAATTTTGGTAGAATATACAGCATATAAAATGAGTAGTGGAGCTTGTATTTGTATTCTGTCATTCTCTATTAGTGTTGTGTACAGAAAACAAGACCCAAACATTTAGTGATGAGTGAGGTGAAGAAGGGAAATGAAAATGTCAAATGCAGGAAGAAACTGTTAAATGGCACCAAGTGCCTGGGTGAGGTGTTTGTCTACCCATGTGCTGCTTGTCTTTCTCAATCTATCATCAGAAAGGACAAGGAACCTCAGGAGGAATGAATGTCCTAAGTCAAAAGGATGGAGTGGGCTACATCCCTGACTGCCTCAGGCAATAGCATGCTTGCCCTAAACTGTCAGTTTATGGTCTTCAGCACAATCTGCCTCCTGTCAATGTAAAATTCAGAAATTGAAATTCAACATGGCTTGTAGCCTTCAAAAATAAAGAACGTACCTTCCCTATTCCCCCCAAAAAAGGCAGAACAATGATTACAGGCATTTTCAGGGAGGACCACATCATGGGGAGGGGACACATACTCAAGCACACCTACTTATCCCATTTTTCATGCAGATTGATGCTGAGAGATAAGAGACTGACTGGAAACAGCTGGCCCAAATGACCATCTGACCATGAAAGACAAATACAGGCAAAAATTTGAAAGGAAATCCTAATGGAAATGTAAAAGAGAGAAGCAGCACTGCCATTACTGTCATTAGGAAAGGACTGGAATAACAGAAGTTGATAAAAATAGTTAAAAATGAGAAAAGACACAGAAACACGCTTAAGTTTCTACAAGTCATTTCATCTCTCCTGCTTCATAATAAGCAATGAGATGACAAATAGGAGGCAAGCTTACAGGCAACATACTCACTTGTTCTTGATGGACAACAAGTCTGACTGAAAGACCACAGGCCACCTACTTCTAAAAACAGCAGCATCATGAGCACACAATGATAAGCATTTTATCCTACTTCTTGTCTGCTTTTTTTTTTAAAGTATTCTTCTTCTTACATGTGATGCGGGGTGTCTGAGCATGTTACAAACAGAAGAGGTCTGTATGAGTGTTAAATTCAGAATGGCTGTTTCTGTTTTACATCATGAAAGCATACTAAGAGGATTATATCCTACTTTATCAAAGAACAGTGATTTAGAGTTTATTTTGTTAAATCTTTCTTATAAGTGAGGATTTTAAAGAGTATTTTTACATTTTCTAAGAATAATTTACAAATAAAGACACATTATGAAAATTAAATAGTGCAGAATGTTTACAATAGTAACAGAAATCATGGATGTCATCCCTAGACCCAAAGCAAAGCCCAGATCTGACAGTATTTTATTAAGAGACCCTAAAATTCACAACCATTTATTGTAGTCTAAGCCACACTAGCATCTTGCACTGGAAGTATTTATTACAGAGAGTCCTCATTAAGTACAAAGTTAATTAACTAAACCAACTGCATTTTACTTAAAATCTCTGGTGAAGATTTTACTCATAGCCAGTTTACACCTTGAAAAATAATGTTATATAACTTGTACACTCAGAAAAAAATCAGTAACACAAAAATTTATAAATTTTATATTCAGAAGCATTCCAGATCTGCTACTTATTTTATGGGAACCCCACATCCAGGCTATCATCCAATTAAATGTCAGCACAGTAAGATCATAGTTTAAAGCATCTGAGACCTGAAGTCTACATCCACATGGAAAGGATGAATGTTGTAATCTTCTGGGTGTTACATACAACATATTTAGACCTAGATATTGTGCTACAACAGAGGCTACTGCTACTCCAGCAGATCTAGCGTCCTCTTCTCGTAACAAATCACCAGAGCCCAGGCAAGCATATGCTGGTAATTTATGAACAGACAGTGCAGGTGAGAGGGATGCTGAAAACATATCAGCTCTGGCAATTCATGCCCCATTTGCCAGGTGCTTTAAAGCAGGAATCAGAACAATCTGTGCTAGAACAGTCTTTGCTGTGTTAAGGGCAACTGCATCAGAATCAACAAGATTTCTTTTTAATAGCCTCCAGAACCTCAAGTAGTTGTTGGCATAGGTTACACCTTGGCAAAGGGTCAGGCTTTAAAGCTGATACAGAGCTCAAAAGCTGACTGTGAAATTCTGACAGGGTTCTGTGCCAAGCCAGGCCATGTTTTCACCTTCTCCCCTACATGATGAGCACAGCTTCCAACCTAATATCCATATATAAACAGGAAATAAAACAGTTGGTGGAAGACTGTCACACAGCATGAATATCTGCTCTGGATTCCTCTAACCGTGTTTAGTACAAGCCTGAAAAAAATCATACAGCCTAGTTTGTCAACACATGTATTACTGCAAGAATTTTCAACATATTTATAGGTATTAAAAGATGTAGAAACTGCTTAAATGGAAAGTAATTCAAAGAAAGGTATATTTACACACTGCTTTCAAATTTTTTGCGCTGTTATTCCTATTATTTGATCCCATCAGGAAATAGTAGAGGAAGATGGAGCCTTCAAATTCTCTTAATTTTTTGTTTAGTTGGAGTTTTTTGTTTTTAAATGCAAATTTCCCCCGTATCTTGAACTGTAGCTTCTTCCACTTACAACCTGTAAGATAAATACAATACAATGTGTGTGTGTATCTCCATCCATCTTCATCCTCACCGCTCAATAATTTGGTGTGATAGCAGGTAACACCCTCATATATCACAGAGAGTTGGAAAGAACCCACAGACTCTTCAATCAAACTTGTAAGTGAAAATCCCATACAAGAATTGAACACTTTCTCCCTCCCTCCAAAAAAAAGGTTAAAAAAAATTAAATATATCCACCTTCTAAACTCCCCATTCCCTGACAGTTCCTAGGCTGCACTGTTTGGCCTTTCATCAGCCCCTCGATCCCTCAGTGGCTCTATCTCCTCCCAGGACTCTGCTTTTGCACAAGCACACAAGGCAAAATACAGCCTGTAAGGGTCACTGGAAACATTTCTGGAAGAAGCAATGGGAAGAGACTTCTAAGGAAGAAGTAATTTTTAAGGAATCCCCCAAAAGTGTCTCAATATTCATTTTCACAAAACAAGAGCAAATGTGTTTAACACAGTGAGATTTGCCATTCTATCTCCACCAGCACAATATTCTCTGTGGGAAAGAAGGGAGAGAAACAGGACAGGGGCCCTGGAGGGAGAAGAAGAAGTAAGCAGCCTTAGTGACTTATGACACAAAATTTCTCTCCTAGCAGGACTAATCTCCATTTACTCTACCAGGATGGAGCTTCTTTATGGAACACTTCATCTACAGCATGGGATTATTGATTCACCATCCATCACAGACAAATTTAATTTTTTTTTTTTAAGCCAAATAGCTTTGAAGATAGAGTTCTGCTAGATACACGCAATAAGATTGCTTCTTATTTAGTGGCTTATTCCCAGGTGCAGAAATAACAGCCCAAATTTAAAAGTAATTCACCCTCACCCTCATCCCACCATAACTATATATCTGTCTTAACAGTATGTTCATCATTGACCACAGGTCAGATTGCCTCAGGTCAGGTGAATTTGCAATGATCCTATGATAAAAATTATTTAATTTGAAGGGAAGAGAAAGCGCCATAAGATATATGTGAAAGACAAACTGCTCAATCTTTCCTTTTAACTCCAATAATCATAGAAAGAGCAACTCACTCTCAAGACAGCCCTGGTTTTCTAAATGAAAAAGGCACTCTCACCCTTGGCCCCAGAATGCCAATCTTCAAAGCCATGAAAGGCTTTTAAATAGCCAAATGAGGAAATGCAGCTTGTTTATTTATCCCAGTGAAAAACAATCTTGATGATTTTTCCAGTATATGCAGATTCTGATTATAAAATTTTCTGCTGGGATCTTTACCCATTTTTTTAAATAAATGATTATCAATCAACCAGTCTCCAAGCCTGGATCATCTCTCCAAAGCTGCAGCTAAGGGTTCCTACTAGGAAAACTACAGCCAGCCAGTGCATAAGGGCGCACATTAAGAGACACAAAACTGAAAATGCACCCACACCAATTTTAAATTTGAATTCACCATGGTGTTGCTTTTACCCCAGCAGCTCTGATAAGTTGCTCAAGGTCCTAGTTAATAAAAGGTCACTCTGTAGCATTTTTTCCCCTTATTTTTTAATGTCAGAGAAATCCCCAGGGCTCTTGCGAGTTGCTCTGCAAATGCCATAACACAGAATGGAAGAGAACAGCTTTTGGGTTGGGGTAGGCATCTGTGAGGAACCAAACCCTCTTGGTCCCTAAGGTGACAGTGAAGATGAATTCACTGTACAGACTCACACAGACAGACAGAGCTACTGAGGACAAGCACAGTCTGCTCCCAGCGCCCTCACACAAAATCTGCAGAATGAACATTGCTTTTCCTTCCACCCCTTTATAGTGCAAACTAACCATCCAGTGCTGCACCAAGTCAAAACAGATGGGACGGAGAGCTGGAGAAGAAAAGGGCTGAAAAAACACAATTAGACCAGAACCATTCTAACTTGGAAGACAAGTAGTTCAGCACAATAAACTAATCACTTCCAGACTGAAAAGTCTCATGGAATAAAAAAACTAGAGTGCTCTATGGAAACACTGCAAATAAAGAAGACTGTAATTACCCTCTGAAGAAATTACAGAAGGAGATTACAACAAGAAAAAATGAATTTGAAGGTAAAATCAACAAGTTTAAAGATTAAAATCAGCACTTCTGGCAGAATGAAGAAAACTTAACTACTATACTTTCATCTTTATGTATAATAACAGTAACAGGAGGTGGTTATTCAAAAATATGGAATCCATGAAGCTGGACATCATAGCTGGCACATCCACTCCAGTTTACACTCACTATTTCTTCCTGTGACCTCCCATTAAGGACAAGAAAAAAATCCACACAGTTAAGGTACAAAACATTTTAGATCAAAGTTAGAAAGGCAACGTAGGAACTATATCCAAGTCTGCTTTGTGCTTCACATCATCATGGCCAAATAACAATACTCATTTTATTCTCATATTGCAAATACCAAAATAACCATCCATATCTGTCTCTCCTCCACGCTAGACAGCTGATCCTGAAAGCACAATAAGAAGTCACTTTCCTCTGCGCAGAACTCCACAGCCCATACACCAGAAACTGCAGCTTCAATGGCTACCTATGGCACTAACACAATCCCAGAGTAGACTGACCTTCATTTATCTGCAAGTTCCCTTTTCTTCAAAGGAGAATAAAGTCATACTACTGCAGGTACAATACATGTGATACTACAGCTGGAGCTCTAGGTATACAACAGATGAACAATTAACATGGTATTTCTAATTTTCTAGGCATATTGCAAAGTTGCCATTAACCCAAAGCACAGAAGAAAAAGATTTTCACCATGAAATTATTTTTTGGGCATCTGTTACCACTGGCAAGAAGTTCAGATGAATTGTCAATTTTTACACCATGAGCATACAATTAAAAATTAATAAATATATCTTCGCTGAACAGAGCTCACTCATCTCAGACAGCCAATCACCTTTACCCATTTACCTTGAAGTGTTTTGGGCGTTTTTTATGATGTTCAAGTTTTGAATTACCATGTTTATTCCAATACCATTCTGACTTGAAATATATTTAGGTCTATCTATAAGAAGTAACATGCCTGTCAATAACAACTTCTGCAGAAGTAGTGCAATTATACCCAGTCTAACTATTCAGAAGTGCAGAGGACCACCGAGTGAGTCAATGAACTCAACAGGCAATGCAGCCTGAGTAAAACGTCCAAGCAGTTGCTGCTATTTTCCAATTAAGAATAACAACAACTGAAATAGACACAAACAAAATTCCACTTGGCCTTGGCTTTGCAGGGTAGTTTTGCCTTCACATCAGGTGATACATTTCAAGATAAGAAAGGAAGGCAAATATGTTTGCTTCTCTCCCACCCACCTCTGTACTGCATCCAAGCAGGGATCTGTTTGGCCCGAACAAGGACCAGGATAGGACTGCCTTCAATTAAATCTCCACAACCCTTCCACAGTATTGGAAGTCAAGGCAAGAGTACATTTTGGCTAGTGGATTTATATATATAGGTCACAACTGACCTGGAGGCTATGTTGTTCTGGCAGTAGAATAAGGAGGAAGCTCTCAGCTCCTCATTTTCTGTGAGGTTTGAATGCCAATCAACTGACCTAAAAATCAAAATATACTGAAGAGGCCAGTGAACCTGAAAGCAAATGCAATGGCCAACCCACAACAAGAAGCAGCCAGATATAGTCTGAGCATTAGAAAAAGCAGGCAGAAACTATCTGATCACAGTGGAACCTCTCCCAACTCTGTGCAGCATGGTATTTCTTGAAAATGGAACTAATACTGTCAATACAGGGGAACTGAAACTCATTAATGCCTGATTGTGATTACACTGTAGACAAGTTGCTATCTGCCATTCAGTCCTACATAATGTTTCTGCCCTTCCTGTCTCCACATGGGAGCCAAACAGGATTGCAAAGTTTATCATTTCAGCCACTACTGCACTTACAGCGTTCTTCTGAAAGAACTACTCAATCAAAAGGCGAAAGCACCTATAAATCCCCTTTTATCTCTATAAAATAAGAGCACAATAATCTGCAAGTTCAATATACTGTGTAAGCTACAAATTAAATCAACTGCTAGCATTCKGAAGAGTTCTCATTTTTAAAGGCTCGTGCTTCAGCACAGAAATGAACCACCTCATTCTAAAAGCTTACAAGGAATATAAAAACTCCACTGGTTTAACAGAACTACTGTGTTTTATAAGGATCAGACATTTTCAATGGATTTTTGCATTAATAATAATAGTAAAGTGCATCTAGATTAATATTATGAAAAACAAAACCAAGTTTCTTTCAGTAAGAATTTGATATCAGATGTGTTATGGCTACATATTAAGTGTTTCATACAACAGAAAACTATTATAAACACTATTGAAAATAACACAGCTATTCTTTGAATTTAGGTGAGTTATGTGTCGTTTATTAGCTTCTAAGTGCAAGAAAACAGAGCTTTTGCTTGATTTTAAGAGTATCAACCACACACCGTGTAACTGCTTTGGTTTACAGTTCTACCACCATTGCTGTTAATGACACTGCAGCCTCATCCATCAGAAGCTAATCCTGAGGATTAAACAAATGATTCCCTATTATCTCTTGGCCTTAAAATGTGCTGCATCAGAGATCTGATGGATTAATGAAACACTGCTCCTGCTAATTGCTGACACAGGAGTATTTAGGGCACTGAGGCAATCACCTGAACAAAAATAATAATTTAAAAAAAAAGAAAAAGTAAGGCTTTCTAGCTTTGCTCTGAAATACATTAACCAGTCACAGAATGTTGCAAAAAATCACTACACCTATACTTTATCACTTGGTCCCAACAAAGTCTTTTCCCTATTAAGTGTTCTTTGGTTTAGCTGCTGTACAGCCAACAATCAAAAATACTAAACACTGACACAAAAGTCAGATAAAGAGATATTTTTACGCTGAATTTCTGTAAAACTGCGCCTAATGCAGGAAAAGGCTAAGGAAAATGAGAAAACTCTTAACCTTTATAAAACTCTATGCCTGATCCTGAGGGAAAAGTGCTGTACCATTTGCAAGAGTGCACTGATTAGCCTTACTTTTATGGCCATAAAAATATAAGATTGGTATTAAAAAACAATTTCACTCAGCAGAAATCACAGCTTTTCCGCTGAACAGTGTGGTTTCATTGTGAATACCTATGAAGGAAGTGGAGGTGCCTTTTAAGTCCCAAAATACACAGACACCTGAACTGCTGATGATCAGCGTACTGAGCTCTCACCAAGTTATCAAAATAAAGAAAATATGACGGAAATATGGGAAACATGCAGATTACAGGGCAATATAAAACAGATTTTCTTTGTGCTAAATGTCAAAACACCAGACATTTTCTGTGAGGCACCAAACACTGATGTGCATGTTCACCTGCAATATCACAAATGATAGAAACAGAAACACAGAAACAAGTGAAAAACCCCTACAACATGGTGATCATAAAAGATGGCCTGCCTCCCTTGGACAAAGGCAAAGCGTTAAACTAAATTACTATTCAACAACAGTCAGAAAACATGCTTCAAAAATTTCCCTTCTTTTGCCTGCACAACAAGAAGACAGGATCTTGGGAGGACAAGCCAACACACATGAAATGTAAAGAGCTGACGAGGAAAAAAAAAAGAAAATGTAACATTTATGTGTTTTGCTTCTAAGTTAAGAAAAATAACCAGCAGTTAATGAAAGAAATATATCAACGAATTCCTCATGATTTTATGCAATGACCACAACATACAGACATCCCCTCCTAGATTTCAACTAATGAAAAGCTAATGTAACACTTAGCTTCCAGCACCCCATGCAGTTCAGGGCTTCCAAAAGTCAGAAACCTCTTGAACTGCCAGCATCTGCAGGTCAAATGATGCAGCATCAGCGAGAGGCAGCACTTCCAAAGAAAGCAAGGGCATGAGCAGCTTGTGCTACACTATCCCAGCCTCCCACAGCCTGGGCACAGAGCTGACCAGGATTTTTAACTTCACTGCAGGACTGCATTCACACATCTAAAGTGAAATAACCACAAATACCACACCATTTAATGCCTGGGTATCCCACAACCATTATCAGTGGCTTTACTTTGCTACACTGACCAGAAGTGGTGGAAATTATTCCCCACCACTAGTAGATTACTGCTGATAAAACTCATTCCTACTAACCTAAGAACTTTAATTCAGCAACAGAAATCCTGAGAGAGCATTTCCATCTTATCCCAAAAAGCATCTAACTTCAGTGTTAAAACTCCAGAAAAAGTGGTATTATAGAGATCTGCCCCCTTTTACTGATATTAAATAGTTAACGGAGCTTCTTATCAGTGTTCTAAAGAATGTAGTTCTAAGTGAAACATAAAAAGTATTTTTTAACTTAGCTCCTCAACAGCTTAAAATCAGGAAGGTGAATAATGCAACACACATAAGAATTGTGCTTGAATTCTGATTTCTCTTACCATACACGTCTCTACTAAAATACCATTCACCTACTCTTACACATAACTTTCCCATTTTTTTTTACTGTTTGCCAAATATGAAACTCCATCCATCTTAGCAACCAGTAGGAAATACCATTAAAATTATCTATTGCAGTAGCTGACTATATCTGAAGATTAAAAAACACATTAAGATGCTTTTCTCTAAGAAAAGAGCCAAAATACTTGCTGCTCTGTTTTTGAATACACACTGCAACAGGATGAAAAAGAATCCTGAAGTTACACTAGTATGCTTATAATCATATCCATGAAAAGTTTAACACTTAGAGATGGCTAATGCAGCAGAAGCAATCTCCAAATATCAAGATTCCCAGCAATATTTTAGTATGGATTCTTTTGCCAGAGGTGAATAACAACTGAGTCCCACAAATTCTGGCTCTTACTTTCAAGCACAAGCAAGTTAGGAAGCGAAAAAGGACTACTGGAAAATGGAAGATTATTGAAGCTAAGCCTCAACAAGAATGAACTAGTACGTTGAATTTACAGAGAAAAATGGGTTTGAATTTTAAAAGGATCTTTCTCCTTTATTTTAATCACCTGAAATTATTCCCCTGGTGCTCTGGTATTAAAAGAGTATCTAGAAAAGAGCCACTAGACTTCAGCATATGCTGCAGTTCAAACTAACATTATGTCATAAGGAGGACTGCTGCACTCCAGCTGCTTTTCTATCCCAGTAGCCAGGAGACCAGGATGAATACCCACATTTTGTTAAGTGCAAGCAAAAAGCACTTTCCTTCAGAGAGTAAGATAATTCAGCACACCTTCTAAATACGCATTACAGCTAATAGAACAGCTTTGGCTGTAGCTATGTCAACCGTGGTAGAGGGATCTCACACCAAGCCTTTGCTTTAACGCCTATCTGCAGAGTTCCTGCGGTGGAAGTGCAAGAGCCAGCAGGTGCTGGAAGATCCGAGCGAGGCTGTAATTACACACAAGTGCAGCGTGGAACTGGAGAGAGACACCCCACACAGACAAGTTACTGAGAAACTCAGAGACATCAACCACTGCTCTCAGCATGTGATTCCAGCAGATCACCTGCAAGCCAGAATCCAGAACCAACCCCAGGTTTAACCATGCATTATGTGCCTGGCCTGGTCTCTAGAATACAAAACTGAAAGGTTGGAAATGCTGCTTACAAGCCATGGAAGCAGTTCCATTGTATTTTGATGTTCTTTACCACATCTATGACATTTAGAATCTTCAAGTAATGGGATTTTCATCTTTGTACCATATTGAACTTTTAACAGATGAGTATCTTCAATATATGAAAAGCCAGGAACAGAAACTTATTGAAGATATTTTAGGTATACCAAAGATATCAACAGATAACCTCATCCCATGTAAGTTTCTGCAATTAAAAAAATGCAAAAATTTCAGCAACATTCTAATTCACTTTCTAGCCTATGTCCAATTGTTACAAATTACCTAAATAAATGCTTACAATGAACTGGGACTTCTTTCCCAGACTACATTTCAACTAATTTTAGCAGCAATTATTTTCTATGCCTCTTGCTGTGGGAATAGTGGCATAAACAATTACAACAGTGAATGACTAAGTAGGCAGAAGCTGATAGATGGCAGTAAAGCTTACAGTCCTATAAAAATCTTCAGGGGAAAAAAGAGAAGGAAAAAACCTAGAAAAGGGATGCTGTGCAACATCATTTGAACCGTAAAAAAGGCCTTAAATCAGAAATCTTGTCATAAATAAGGTGATCTATTTTACTGTTTTAAAAACTCATCCCATCTCTTTTTTTTCATTCAACAGATAAATTAGTAGAACACGCCTAATGTCTCACTGCATTCTGGCTAATCTTTCCATCAAATAAAGCAGTAACAGCAATTTTAACTCAAATCATCATCTGAAGAATAGCAAATTTGTCATTTTGCAAAAATCAGATATTCAAGGGGTTTTTTCCAAGACAAAAAAAAATGTCCCTTATTTGCTATAATTCTCTTTCAGTTCACACCATGACAGAGATACTTTTTCTACTGGGAAACATGTAGTACTTGAAGTCCATCTGTGAACTACCAAAAAGATACTATTTCTTCTTCTTTTACTACAGCCCTGTCAGAGCAAACACATCACCTACTAATATTCAGACTAATTCCTTGTGGTATTWTATCTACTCCTGACTATAATGGTTACATTTTGATTTTAAAAGTTTGTGACTGGAATACAACCAACCCAGTATTATTCAGCAAAACTGAACCACAAGATATGTAGATGAAACCGTTTCAGGGTTTTTTTATCCCTCCAGGCCACTAAAAGCTATTTAATTATTTAAAATTTCAATTTAATTTTGAGGACATATACATAGAGTGAATCTTCAGAGACAACAGTAGTGTCTCCTCTGCTTAATTTAGTTCTTTGTATTAGCATTGCAATCCTAATGTTTTCATTATACCGACTTTAATCTGCTGATTAGTTTGTTGACGTAGGTTTATTAATGAATGGGCTCAGTGCCCCCAGTAAGTGCCTCTAATTATTGGTTCCTTGCTGGATTTTTCTTTTCTTTTCTAGCTGCCTTTGGAAGGCAGCCTTCAATTATTTTTTACTTTCTTCTTGAGCTTTTCTTATAGATAGTGCATTTGCTTCTGTAACAACAACCAAAGTGTATTTATAACAGCAGCACACGTTAAAGAACACTTTCACAACTGGCATTCTTATCAAGGTCACTACACCCAATATGCATTGACCTCGTTCCCTTGTTCTTTGTCACCTTTGAAAGTGATGCCTTCACAGCCAGACCATCATTCACACGCTCTATTCTCATGCCTCCTCTCCATGCTACACTGCAGCTCTTGTAAAAAACCAGAGTGTTACACAGACCACAGAATGACACATCCGTTGACTCAGATCGCCTCTGATTTTCCCTCTGTGGCAGCTGATTGCCAAGGGCTCAGTGAGTTATTTGTTAGGGGGAGAGGGACGGAGGTGTAGGGATTAGCAGCACCAAAATTAATTTGAGTCAGCTACTTAGGAAAACATTTTTCTTGTTGCATTATAATCTGGCAGGGCTTTTCAGCAGGGGACGCCTAACTCTGAAATTGGTTGATTCTGCAAAACTACCCAACACTGACCTTCACAAAAGAATGCAAAATGTTCCAGTTCTCTCACAATATTTCAAGGCAAGGATGGCTAGTAAGGAACAAGCAGATCAGGAAGACCCGTAGCTTTCCTGAAACCACAGTCAATAGAATATTTTTTGCTTTGTACACTAGGTTAATAGTATACTTCAGCTGCTAGTCAGGTAGATATCCTGGCATAGTATTTTATTTCAACTGTCTTATCTTGCCTATCTATCTTAACTTCTGAACAGCAGCATTCTGGAAATAAGTCTAGCTGACCCTTGCCACTCCTGTCTAATAACAAATTAATTCTGCTCATAATAAAAAAGTACAGACCTCAGAGTTTTCAGCTTTCTCATCATTCAGAGTGAAAGAGAAGCAACCTCACTAAAAGTAGCACTCTTAGAAAGAAACGCAATTTGACAGGAATGCAACCAGCCTTCATAATTATTCTTCTTTTATCCTCTACCAGTATATTTGAGTAGGTTTTTTAACTACCATGAAAATGCATAATCCATGCTTTGTCATGCAGATTTCCTATGTGTTTTTAAGCCAAGACCACAAAAGCAGTGGCAGACCAACCAGCTAATCATATTCTTCAACTTACAACCTCAGGCAAATGACCTTAAATGCTGCAAAACATAATCTTCATCAAATCCAAATAAAAGTAATAATTAATTCAGTAATATTAACATTCAGAAGCTTAAGAACTGTCCTGAGGACACAGCGGAATGTTAAATACACTAAGAAACAGCCTTGAAAGAAAATACAGCAATGAAGAGACAAAATATCTTTCTCACAAGCCCTCTGCACTGCACACCACTTGAAAGTGAATTTTAACCTGTATATTTGAGTTTCATCAACGTTAAAGGAATAAAAATCAGCACTTTGGCATCTTTCACAATGGAACACATATGAGGTCTAGGAAATAGCTCAGGATTTCCTGCCACAAATTGTCATATCTCATCACAAATTCCACAAGGAGGGTCCTCGTGCTCCCCTCATTACCGCTGCTGTTCCCCCCTGCCTCCCTCTAGGCGTGACACAGACCCCTGCAGTGATGGTTCCAGGTGGGCAAGCAGCCAGCCAGGATACAGCCAAGCACAGCAGCAACTGCTCCCCAGGCACACACCAACTCAAACCCTGCTCCTTTACTCCATCACAAATTTTCACACAACTAGCAGGAACTAATTACCTTTTCCTCTGAGTTTTTTAACAGCTGTTAAACGTGGAGGAGGAGGTTCCAATGTTGCAAGGAGGGGCTGACAGAGCAAGAAGCAGAGAGCAGTCACATAATCTGCAGCACTTGGGACAATATGCTGCAGATCTGGCAAAGCTAAAGCTTTTGTTTCTGACTCAAGGCTCAGATAAAAAGTGTGTACAGCCAAAATAATCCATTCTTGATTACACTTGGGATTTCCTGACCTTTGTGTTCAGACAGCACACCTTCTGACAGTAGGGTGGAAGATTACCAGCCAGTTTTCACTGCAGTTATATCTGTATTAATCACACAGTGTACAATCCCATGCACCATCATTTGCTTCCAATGCACTTCCCTGGTCAAATTCCAGAGGAATTTGAAAAAATTCCTGCCCAGCTGTAATACTTAGGAACAAGCACGACCTGATGAACCTGGTGAAGTTACTGTCTGCTCTGGATCATTTACTAGGGCTGAGAAATTCAAACCCAGAAAATCCTGTCAAGGTACACAGTTCTCTAAACAAAGCTGTAGCTTTACTTGCTTTAGCCTTCATATATTCAAAATGCTAAGAAAAGCATCCAAGGCTGCAGATGTTACCTGTGTCAAAAGACAGATGTGATATTCTTCTCATAGAATGAAAAAATATATTATTTTCTCATTAAATGAGGATGTTAAACAATGATTTACATGTCACAAGCAGGTCTACTAAGATCACATAGTTTAGATTTTCCAAGACAGATGTCTTCAGCAATTTCTGAAGTTCATGTGTAGTATTCAGGAAATAACCACGCAAGAACTGAAGTTCTGAAACACCAACAAATTTCAGGAAATAAAGCTGTAATCAGTAGATAAAGCTGGAATGACAAAGAAAAAAAAAAAAGACAAGAACAAGAAACCTATCAAACTCACCCTGGATCCTGAAACAATCCCCAGTGAGAGAACAGCTGCTACAAAGTTCAATTATATCAAACTACCATAAATTAACACCAGTTTATGGATATTACCTTAAATAAACTGAAGTGTGTGCTTGAAAGCAAATTTACCAAACTGTAAGTTTTGATATATTTTTTTATGAGGACTTTACAATAATGTAACAGAAAAATCAGAATAATTCCTTTAAAAATTATATTTGTTACTATAACTAAAATCTATTCAAAGACATACAGTAACTACCTGGAAAAAAACCTACAAAACACTAAGTGTGCAGTGGGAGGTCTTAACAACAATACTCAATAGGACACTGTGAACGACCTATCAGAAAGCTGCACCATCCTCAAACTGAGTTTGAAGATGATGGAAGGACTGAAGAAGAAACTAAGTAATAAAGAGCACTACTCAGCAACCTCAGCAACCTTCATTAAGTCAGACCCCGGTATATAATCACTCTGACAAACACGTAGAAAAACTTGCACTTAGAAGGAAAGAATGAGTATGGAGAAGAAGGATCTCTACGCCAGGAAGGAAGGACAGAAAATATCAACAACAGAAGTGTTTATAAACAAACACACGAACCCAAACAAAACACAGACAATTAAAGAGTTGTAGGTTCTTTAAAGAACCATGGGGCAAAACAAACAAATGTACACTGGCTGGACATTAAATGCTGGGGTTCAAGGATGACTTAACTGCGGAAGTTGCCGCAGCCTAAACTATGAAGGCACACAGACCAACCAACCCACAAACTCCCACCCCAATCCCCTTCTGGTATTATAATCTACACATCACGTAAAAATTTCCATAACCCCCAAACCAGATTAACTTCCTTTAAAAGGAAAGGGAAACAAAAGAAGGAAACTGGCCTTTTAACAGACAATTAATAATCTTTTACCCTTTCTGGTTTTGTTCAACAATACTTTTCAGTATCAAATTATTCTTAGGTCTGGAACACAGGGAAAGTTCTTGCCTGGTAAAATCAACTTTTCACAACAGCAAACTGTGCTGATTTTCTTAATAAAAAACCCCAATTTCTACAAGATCTCCATGAAAGGATAAAGACTACTAAAATTTCAGCAAAGTCCTAGGTAAGGATGCAGAAATGAGATGTGTGGATACTATTACACAAAAAAACACAGAACAACTAAAAGCTATAAGAAGGCGCAACCCTTGAGCTTAAAAATATTTCATTGCCAGAACTGTAATTAGTAACCTCTGGAATTTTTTATTAACTCTAGCAACTTCCAACATTGCATACAGCACTGTGCTGCACAGAAACCCACCACTATGTATTATCATATATACACAAATTTCTGCTTTGCCAAAACAGAGTAATATACATTTTTATCAAATCACCAGCAGTTTCAAAGGCCAAGAGGTATAAAAATTTACTGGTCTTGCAGCAAAAGTTTTGTAGTAATGGCTATTTGATTAGGGGTATGAGAAAGCAGCACACACTTCCAAGTTTCTAAACACTGTTATTATCCATTACATTACTTCAGTAGTACCACAGCGGACCTTTTATTTCATAACATTACTTGGGGGTGTGGGAATATGATCCTAATTTTAAGATAAAAATTTATTACAGTAATTTTAAAATGCTGGGCACAGATAGCCAGAAAGCCAACTAACACCTATGTGCAGAAATCACAAATAAAAAGACATACTTTAAATGTTCTTCTCCTCAAGTCTTTAAACAAAGTAACTGATAAATGCATGCAAAATATTAGCAGAAACAATAGAGCGACAGACACAAGGAGGGCTGGGTTCTCTCAAAAGTGAACATTTATGTCTCAAATCCAGCACTAATAAGACTATAAACTGACAACAGCAACAAAAGGAGAGCTATGAACTCATCAAGCTGGGTTCCCTCTTAGCGTGGGTTGACCCTGAGCTTAAAATTTCCTGTTACACAATCATAATGCATAAGACTTCTGGAAGACTTCTGTGTGAAAGAGCCATTGAGTGCAGATTTTTTATGAAAAAAGCTCCACCACACTGATTCAGTATGCCTTAAAACCACCTCAACAAAGCTTTCACACAATTTGGCTAATACTGGTAGATATGGGAATTCTATTGTTGTGTTTTAGAGACAGAGTGTGTCATGGAGCCCAGTATTTGCCAGAGCATGCACACTAACATGCAATACTAGCATTTTACATTTCCAGAATAAAGAGCAATTAAGTTGTTTTAATTGATACTCTTTTGTAAATTATTTAACACTGTATAATACACCTATCTAATTTTTCAAAATAGCTATTATATTTGAACTAACTGAATTCCTTTCAACATTGTCATTTGATATGATCTGTGTTTGTGTAAGGCCAACCCACACCCCAATGACATCTGTACATACAGCTGGAATTTCACCACAGGATTTCAGATTTCCCCTTTCTTCTTTTACAACTACACTGTGGAGAGGGAGATACTAAACATCAGAGGCTTGCATTGATTAGTTCCCTAAATTACCCAATCTAATAAGCAGACAGAGCACTGTTCTTGTAAGAATTTGATTTCGTAAGTTTGCATTTCTTTACGAAAATAAAACCTCTGCCATGCATGCACTCTCACAGCAGCTAAAACATTATCTTTTTGCCAACATCTTCTCAATGTTAATCCAGTGATTTCATCAGTGCCAGTAATATTTGATTGTTCATTCCTCTGCAAGTCTGTGCAACTGAACTGTTGGAATTGTATCTTGCCTATGAGCTCACAGGTCACAATCAGCCACCTGAGCAAATACTCTCTGCTTTCTGGTCAACTTTACGATTCACCCAACCTCTAATCCACAAGGAATTCATCCCAAACACTTTGCAGTGATACCAGCAAATAGCTACAAAATGCCTTACTGCATCAGTTCCCAAAAGATTCAAGGAGAATGAACCTGTCCCATTTCATATTCCTGACTTCAGAAGTCTTGTGCCTCACTTCACAGCTGAAGAAAGAATGCTTGACCTGGAAAATACCACTGACTTTCCTTTAAATGGGAAGAGAAGCTTCTAAAAGCTGGCTATGCCCTGAACACATCAGCAGAATTGTAAGTACACTACTTCCTGGAATACAGGAGGTGACCAGTCTTTAGGTTCCAAGAGAATTTCAGAGTTTAGTTAACAAAGCCCCTGGAGAGATGCTCATTTTTAAAAGGCAAGTAAATGTAACAATATCTCAGGCCAAGGTCTGCTGACTTGAACAAAAGTGCCCTTACTTCCACAGCAAGAGGTCACTAAATGGACTGTCCACCAAAGGGAGCCCTGACAAAAAAAATAAGAATCAGGTGAGTGACTAAAGGACACCACACGGCTTTCAAAGGCAGTTGGAGATGGACATCATTTTCCCATTCTCCCATGGGAACTGTGAATTCACCTACCATTTTGACAGAAGACTTACAGCAGAGAGCACACGTCCAGGCCGACATGTCAGACACTACCTGAAAGCCTTCTGAGGAAGATTTACGTTTTTCTTTGGAGTGCCCCTTGTTAATATGGCTCGTTCTTAGAAATAAGCAAAATGTTTTCAATTGCTACATTCTGCTTTGGTTTCAGATTTACGTTTTTCTTTGGGGTGCCCATTGTTAATATGGCTCGTTCTTAGAAATAAGCAAAATGTTTTCAATTGCTACATTTTGCTTTGGTTTCAGCCTGCTTGGAATCAAGTTCTGCTCAGCACAGCAGTATCTTCTTATCCCGGCAGCAAACTTCATGACACTTCCCATTTGTTATTAAATTCCACAGACTAATTTTTGCAGAAAACAGTAAGGCAAGACCAGATGAGAGGGGCTGTTCCTTTTACTGCAAGGGAATCTAATCAGAGGGGTTCTGGCTCCACTGGAGACTAAAAGCAATATATTAGTTGAGAGACCATTTACCTGAGGGGACCAGTGGCAAATACAGGTACAAATACAGGCTTTCAGGATTTTATCACCTGTAGTCACAATAGTTGAGCCTTTTTGTCAGACATAAACTTCCACTTCTGAAGTCTTGGGATGCTAACTTTTAAGGGATGACGGGGAGGGAAATGATACCCTAAAGCATTAAAGACATGAAGCCAAAGTCAAAAACCTTCTAATGCTGATACTACAATCAAAATACTCATCAATAGAATACAGTACCACTTTTTGATGTTGCTAGATCACTTAGTAGACTTCAGTGTACAACACACAATTCTGGCAAAATAAACCAAAAAATTGTTAGAAGGAACACAAGCATTAATGAAGCTCAGGAAAACCTGTCTTTTTATACAAGAACTATGAAGTCCAAATACCTACTTATTTTAGAAGGTTTCAGAGGCAATTTACTCATTTTCTAAAGAATTTAAACAATGAGACTCCCGATAATAGGCAATTTCTTCATCTATCAAAAAAAATGCATAATGAAATACAACAGAGCAGAACTTCAAAGTGTAAACAAACTCAAATTAGAAATGGGTATTCATTTAAATTATCTAAGTGACAGTAATTTAACACTAAAATCCATATCCCAGGATTTGTATTCTCTAGCCATCAAGAAATACCTTTCCACATAGAGGTCCAAAAATAGCGAAAAATGTAATGTGAAAGCCTGTGTAGGCAACAGAGAAAATTAAAATTTACAAATCTATAAATTAATTGAATTGTTATTGGACCTTCTTACAGATGAGTCACTGCACAGACTTTATAGCTTTCAGAGGAAAAATTAGAGAAGCTGAAATTTAAGAGTTCTGTACCAACACAGCAATTAGCATGTGAAGAAATTAGATGAACTAAACAGGCAAGAACCTTTTTAAAGCACAGAAAATTATCCCAAGTTTGTGCGAATTCAACCAGAATAGTTTCTCTCATTACATTTTGATCCCTGTAGTAAAGCTTCTAAATACTACATATCTCATTAACAGGTTTAATAAGAAATTTAGAGAGGAGATGGGAATATTGGAAGGAAAGCTTTTGTACTTTTTAAAATTGGAATCCTAAATAATGTTGTTTCACTCGGAGGAAAGGAAAAGAAATCCTAGGATATGTAAGTCTAATATTCTTCCCATGCTAATAACCTTTTTGCTGCCTTCTCCTCACAAAAAAAAGGAGCCACAAACAAAAAAAAAGAAAAAAACCCCAAAAAATTAAAAAACAAAACAAACAAACAAAAAAAAACCAAAAACAAAAAGCCAAAACCAAACCAAAACACCCTGAGGTCAAAACAAAACTGAAAATCTGGTTTATTGGTGGGATGGGGGTATATTCAGAATGATAGGTTTTTTTAATCAAAAAATCATCGCACAGCAAAGGAATTTAACAGCAAACATTTCAACTGATAAGAAACCTCAACTACAACATAGTTCCAATAATTGCAAGCCATCCTCCCAAATACAACATATCCCTTTTTATGAAGAATGTTTTAGAATCTTAAATACTTCTCTACAAACCTCAAACAATCCCAGTAGATTTTGTTTCTTTATTTTCTCTCTTTTTTTTTTTTTTTTTTTTTTGGAAACTTCAGTAAGTGTTCCCTGGGGCAAAGCTCACACAGAAGCTACAGAATGTCTCCTGGTACTAAACCTTCTGTGAATCAAGCTTTTAGATGCAACGCTCTGGCATCAAGACGTTCATACAACTCTGAATTATTTATTCATCAGCCTTCGTGCAACTTCCCGAACACCAATGGAGACCACGACGATTTCAGCTATTTGATGTTACATCTTCTCAAGTGGCAGAAGAGGTTATAAAGCACCCCATTGCTTAAGCCTGCCATCTCAGTTCCATTAGCAGTAAAGACCTCTCTATTCAAACTGCTAAGTAAATCCTCCGAGAGCCGGGGGACTGTTTCATGCTTGAAAGCAACTGTTAAGAATTTGACAACAACCAAACTGTTCCTATTTAATCCTTCTCCCAAGGTAAAAAGAATTATAGGTAAACATATGCCTTCATTATTTGCTTTGCTGCATTTCAATACTCAATCCCACACAAAATTGCCAGCCAAGGATTTAATGCAATCTCTTCTGTATTTCAGAGCTATTGCCTTTACAGAATGGAAAAAGCTTAATAAGGGCTGTAGAGTTGGATGGCAAACAACTCTATTTTCTATAACACACACTAGAGATTTTGCAGAGGTAACTTTAATAATGCAATGAGTTTGAGAATTTTTTCCCAAGTTAGAATTTTCAGGTAAACCAGAGCAGTTGTTAGTTCATTCAGTCTGCCAATCACTGCTTTTCTCTTCAATTAAAGAAACAAAACTGATCTGTTACAGAGTACAACTACTCTAGATTTAGAACATACAGAGATTTACATAAGCTTTCTTTGGGGTTAGTAATATGCATGTTAATCAAACACTAGACTATCGAAGAAAGCCTCTCAGATACACTCTGGAATGCATCAAAATGAAAATTTCAAGCCTTTGGTCAGGTTTAATTCAGGAATCAAAGTACTTCAAAATTTTTCAAAGAAACCAACACTGTTACTTAGTGCTGTACAGTGTTCTCACCCACGCAGTCACTGTCTAATCCTTCTTCTATATGAACAAAGATGAACCATTACATATGGAGAATAATGACTGAATGAAAATAAACACATTCCATGAGGAGAAAGTTTATTAACCCAATTAATATTTCTTTTTCAATTTGGGGTAAAAAATTATCCCCAAAAAGCAGACAACCTTTCACAGGAGTTTATTTGTACTGCATTCTTGTTTGGAGACAAAAAAAGGGCTAATATTAAACTGAGGAGTATACTTAAACAGACAAAGGAATTCATAAATTTTAAAAGAAGGCTGTGAGCAATTCATGAGGCATTAGAGACCGAAGGCTAAATCCAGGTCTCTCATTAAATTTCATGGATTCAGATTTAATATATAGAACAGCAGATGTATCATTTACATATAGTACAACAGATACATCCAAAATAATCTATACAGGTAGTAACAGTTGTACCCTGTCAGAGGAGTTTTATGACAAGGCAAAAGGAGGGTGAATCATTCATCTAATTAACATGGGACAACCAATCACAGGAAAAGCTAAATCCAAAAAAGCAGAAACTTAAACTTCAATACTTACACTAGAAGTCAAAAACAAAATTCCCAAACTATTTGTCATACCAAGCATCATGTATCRTACCCCACTTTCTAGTGGGTCTCCCACACACATCTTCGAGAGCAAAGCCCCTTACTAACTTTAATAGTACTTCCTGCAAGTAAACAAGGAGGTCATGAAAACAAACAGGAGACTTGAAGACACTCAGACAGTTACTTTAAGGCTAATTATGCTATTTAATGGAAAAGAAAGCCTTCTTCCTAGCCTACTTTAAGCAGCAAGAAAAAGCCACCACTAGCTTTGAAAGCTGCAGCTTTCTGCACCATTCAATTAGGCTTTCTTCTTTTTTCGGCACATTCACACATTAAAACTTCTTGTTCTTTTCATAAACATTTAAATAATAAATTCCCTTTTCTGCTCTGTACTGCTTAAGGAAATGGGCACAGTACGGCCTTTATATTACTTGTATGCTTTTCTGCCATGTCAAGTCTCTACAGATGTCTTGGTCGTGCTTAACGCAGTCCTAAAGCACGGCTGAACGCATTATGGCTGCAGCAGCACATTAAAAGGAGTACCTTAATAGTTGCTGCTTTTCTTTTACATCAACTCTTTAGAAACATCTAAAAACAATTTGGCATTAAAAACACCATTCTTTTTCCTTTCTAGCTCATGGCTCTGTTCTAACCCATGCTTCCCTATACAATGTACATTTCAGTACAATAGTGTACTAAATTACTATCTTTTGAAGGGAAAAAAATGTAACTAATAATATGTCATTTTACCCCCCAAAAGAAGCTCAAGCAAGGACTTAGGTGAATTGACACACAAATAAATATTTTGAGACTTCTTCAATACATTCAGTACACTTCAGGTTTCTTGTTACTCTTTGCCAGAAATGCTGATCTTCTGAGGAGCTTGCGTGTTAGCAAAATTCTATTCTTTTGGGGAAAAAAGTGGTAAAGTAACTGCACAATAAGTACAATCAATTTTAACAGCAAACTCCTTCACTCAGATGGAGATGGGAAAGAAAGGTAATGCTGGAGAGTGAGTAACTTTCAATGATCCTCCTCAGGTGGCTTTACAAAGTTCTGTGCATTTGTTCCATGTTGTATCATAAGTATTCAGCATCATTAAAAACACTGCAYGGTGTAATAGAAGATTTCACACACATTAATTAAGTACAGAGCACAAAAGCAAAATGTGTCTTTTAAATAAATACAAAGAATCAGTCATTTAATATCATCCTTCTTGACATACTTGAAATTTTACAGTTACTGCCTAATAGAGGTGTCTGCTACATTATAAATAAATAGTGGTAAAGCTAATCAGAATCTGATCTAGATGCACTTTTTTACAAATTGTTCTAGTAATGCTATTCTGATCTATTTGTTCTCTGCATTGTCAACCTCATCCCTTATCTGCTTGTAGGTTTCTCCTGGGCCAAATGCATCTACTGCTCTGCTTTTACGCAGGACTGGCCATGATACTTCTTTGATTCTGAGGTACTGTCCTGCTTCTCACAATTAATGGCAACAGCTTCCTTGCTTTCTATCTTCTCCTGTGCTCCCTTCTTCTGTGTTGTAATACAGAAATTACTCCCTTACCCTACAGACACCACTGGGAGGAAGGACACTTGGGAGCTAGATGCACATACACCCATCACATGTATCCCTCCTAAAAAATTCGACAACTCATATTCAACATCTGTACGTTTCTTTCTATAATTATAATATTGTACAGTCCACAAACAGCCTAAGCACTAAATGATACACTGTAGCTGTTGCTAAGGCAGCAGCAGATTTACATGCGTGAAATCTAGCCAGTGTACCACCCTGGTAAATTATCAATAATTAAGCTGCTTCTCCATTAAGGCTGCCGCAGATTTAAAAAAAAAAATTAGAAATCTTCTTTTGTTACGAAAACTTCACATAAAATAAAGTCCTCACAGTAAAAAGGCCATATATTTTCTAGCTTTTAGAATATTTATGACATTGTCTTTAGAAAGTGCAGCAACTACCCATGGGCTATGTGCCCAGTGTTCAGGAAAGAAAAACAAACCCCAAACCAGTTGCGTCAAAACTGTTTCATAACCAGTTTCACTGCACCCATCATGCTTTATCTAGGTTAACTGCATTGCAGGTATTCCCAACTTGGGGTAGTTTTAGGAAACTCCTATGTCTGTCCACCTTTAACTCAGTGGAAGTACTCCTAACAGGAAGAATTTACAAGACCTTCCCGCAGAAAAATAAATGAACAGAGAAAGCAGAGGTTTGTTACTGCTTTTTCCCGGCTGAAACTGACAAACAGTAAAAATAACAGAGATTTTATTCTGAAGCAAATCAGGAATAAAGCTTTGCAAAAACACTCTACAAGTCTAGCACAGAAGTCTCCACATATTACCCAATTATAATTAAGACCAGCTGTGAGAAGTTTCACAAACTTTTCCATAACTTTTTTCTAAAGAAGTATCTGGGTTTGTCTGTACACATTTTTTGAAAAACAGAAAAGAAACTCTCAGCAAGACTGTGTATCAGAAAGAGAGTACAACATTCCATACTCCAACACAGAATACCAAAGCCATAACAAATTAATATCAGCTTAAGTGATTTTATTAGAATTTCCTCTAATTACGTTAATAAAAATTAGTGGCAAATTAGTACATCACAGTAGTTGCATTACAAGACAGTGATATTTAAAATGATAGTTTAAATGAAACTGGTAAAAATATACTTAAGCAGAAGATTATCTGCACAAGAATCTTCATAACTGATATCAGTCTTGTTTAATTAAAACAAAAAATTAAGCTAATTTTTTCTGCTCTCTCTCCAGATCAGTCCGATCTACACATACCAGATAAGCATTCTAATCTATACTATGCAGTATTTGAGGATTTTTAAAACTTCTACAAATTTCAAATAAAATTTGCTTTCAGGAAGTTCACATTGCATAAGCTTCCCCTAAACAGAAAATGCTTGATGAATGGACACAAGTGTAGAACATAAAACTACTGTAAACACCTGTGTTTAATTTTTGAGAGAGACAGAAGTATGTGCATATTCACATTTATGCTGCCTTTATTCATTTAGAAACCAAGTTTTACATCCGTGGAGATTCATCCAGCTCATACCTGAACTTCTCTTTCCTTCAGTTCATATAATCTCTGCAGTGGTTAAGGAGAAGAAAAAACTCAATAGAAGGGCCACATCCGATCACAGAAAGCGGCATGTCACCAGAAAGCTTGCAGAAGACAATAAAATCGTGTTTCACCAAGACTGACAGCCTTCAAGAGCTTTTGAGGCATTCATAGCTGTTATGACATATTAAAAATAAAAAACTCAAAAAGTGCTACATTATTCAACAAGGCAGATGACCAACATTTTCTCCAAAAAATGAGGAAACTTATCTTCCTTTGTCATGTGCCCTGGGATCTGCTGAAAGATAGCTACAGATGATGAGTGCAGAGAAAATAGGCATATGTCTTTTCAGCTTGGCACACATGTTAAGTATTTTTTAACCTTAAATCCTGTGACATATCTACACTCTTTACCTAATATGTATTTTTATATATGTACCCTTGCAACAATATTAAAAAATATTAAAATATCTCTAGCTGTAAATAAGAACATTTATTGATATATTTATTAAAAAGTGGAAATATTTACAAATTAACCTGGATAATCTTATTATAAGAATGAATTAAGAGCTCACAATGAACACACTGGCAAGCAGCAATGAAGCTTTGTTTATTCAAAGGTTTTACTATTAAGTCATAAACATTTTGCTCATGCATACAGAATTTTGACTAAACTATAACAATATGACTAAAACATCTGAAAATTGGAAAAGCACCAAGACATCATCCTTCTCTTCCCAGATTATTGTCAACACTAAGAAATGCTCAGGAAGCAGAAGTTCAGTTGCAAATATTTGCTAAATCAATATAATTAAAAGCTGTTACATTAGAAACCAGCATTTACAGCAATCCCTAAAGGGATTCTATTTCACCCACACCACCCTGAGAGAGAATCTGGTTTTCCTACTGCATCCAACGTAACTTTAAAAGAAAATAATGAAGAAATACTCCCATTTGAGAAGTTTTCTTTACCAGGAGTGACACACAACAAGCACTATGTCCATGAAGCAGCAACTGCATGAGAGGAAATCATGGGAGATCTACTTAACATAAATTTTCAAAGAGTCTGAGAACTCAAAATAAAAGGAAGGTGAGTGTTATTGACTCTATTAAAAATACACACTCATAACAGTATGAATTGGATCTGATGATGTTTGTGGGCCCATTCCAACTCAGCACATTCTGTGATTCCGTATTTTGCTACAAACAGCACAGGGGCAAAAAGTCTGGGCTCTACTAACAACTGAGTCACAAGCTTCAAAGGGAGCTAGATAATGTGGTGTGGTTAATTTGCTTGTTTTGAGATATTCTGAAAAAGTAAATAAAGAACACTGCCTTGATTCTGTTTTACTCACTAATTCATTCTTCTGAAATGCCTTGGTGCAAAGCGAGAATACACCAGCACAAGAGTGCCTATTACAGCCCAGAGCAGCAGCACTTGAATTCAGGAGATGAGAACTGGACTGTGAAATACCACAAAGAGGGGAAAAGAATCACTGAAGGTTAAACATTAAAAAAGTAGAAAAAAATTAACAGTCACAATAGCTGTCACATTTATGCATGCTCATCTAACATGGAACAGCTGTGGCAATGTAATTCGCACCAACAGCAACAAATTCTTCTCTCTTTGTGTATGTCTTCTACACTGTCTCTTGGGTTTTTATTGTTGTTTCTTCAAGTTTGTAAGATGCCAGCATCAGGAACAGCTACGGCAAGCCACTCTGTAACAGATGCTGAGGAGGAAGGGAAAATCTTTTAAAATAATCATCATCTTTTGACCAACTCAGAAGATTTTCTTCAATCTCCTGCAGTAGACAATAAAAGTGAAATGGAGTGTAATAAACACACAGCATAATGAAGTCAGACCCTGAATTCCATTTAAAATGACATAAGATAAGCAGACAGAGGAAAAAAAATCCCAGGAGAAGGAATTTACAGCATAAGGCATCATAAAGACTGCATAGATACTTTTCCTAGTGCAGTTGGAATACCTCCCAGCTGGGCTGCCTGCTCTGCTTTGCCAGCACTGGTGGCTCATGCTGCTATTTCACACACACAGCCTTTCCAGAGCCCTCTCTGCACAGCTGGTACAGAACTGCCAGTACAATGCACATTCACACCTTAACCCGGATCACGTACATTTATTCATACACAAATCCCACAAGCAAGATAATACTGTGTTTTTCAAATAGTTAGCCACATTGCCAGTGTCTATTCAAAAGGGAATTAGTGCCATCTGATTTCACACACTGTAACTCCTGAGCACTCCTCTCCTGATGCTTGTAGGTGCAGCTTTACTTGCTCCTCATTCAGCAATAATTCTTGGTCTGTGCCCCAGAGATCACACGAGATCATGAGCTAATAGTTCCACCTAGCCTTAAACTACATTATATTACACATTTGCAGCAAAACCAATTAACTACTGGAATTCCACTACGTACTTAATAAATATTTAAAGTCAAAAGATAATTTAGTCATTATGTATAGGGCATTTTCTGCAAAAGACAGTTTTAAATATTTCATGCCATATAATGTACCTATAAGAGGCTATATGCAAAACCAATGCAAGAGCACCTGTTCAATCACATATTTACCCAACACAGAAAAAAACAGGAAACACCAAATAAGTAAATTAAATTGTACAATCATCTGTATAAGATCCAAAATCATGTTTCAATCACTGAACTTACATACAACACAGAAATATTTTTCACTGATGAAATGACAGTATGCAAGACCAAAGCATTTTCCCACATCTGCCTGAAGAACTCAAACATATAATATATATATAGACCTTCCACAGCTGCAGAAAACTCAGTTCTAGTAATGTACATGCACATTGAAATTCATTAAAATAGGTATAAGACTATAATAGCTTAAGTTCAGTAGTATGTATTTCCTATATATACATATATAAAATGACTTCTGTCATGACAGTGACAATCCAAATAATCCCATACAGAGAACTACTGGACTATTAAGAAAGATCAGTTATTTGCTTTGTGCAATCAGCCAGCTTGGGAAAAAAGATAAAGCACCATGGTTATATTTTTTTAATTCACCATGTGGGGTTTGTTTGCTTTAGTTTTTAAGTTATAACCTCTATGGCTTCTGAAGGATGTCAAAAAGAAAAGAAGAGCAACACATTAGCCTCAAACTTCTTTCCAGTGCAGTTTCGCCAGTATTGACAGGTCAGATAACACCAACTAACTGCATAAACAAATCTATTTTCATTTCATGCTCAATTAAAAACACAGTGGGTTGCCCAGACTTATAAAAGTGTGTTTTTTTTTGTTTTTTTTTAAAGAAGTTCCCTAATTTTAAGGATTTTTTTAAGTGCAAACCATCATTGCAAAGAAAGATACAAGACAGTACCAACTTACGGTCAATATGCATACAAGGACTTGGAAAATTAACCTGACATATGTTACAGAACCAAATCTACCTAAATGCATGTGTAATCATGCACAAAAAACCAAAAAGCTCCTCAGACAGCATGTAATCTGTCTAGCTACAACATACTATAACTAGCTTTCATGAATAAACTGAAAACTTTGAGTTTGTTGCTGCCTGTTAATTTCATTTTTCCCTTTCCTATACATAACAAATGAGATAAATACTTCTTCATGTTCCACATTCCTCATACATTTGTTTTTTCTTTCTCTTCTGCTTTGTAGTTTTCCACCCTGTGTTTTCTATTCCCTTTCTTTTCCCAGTTTGGTTTATATCCTCCTTCTTTCTTCTCCATGTTTCAAATACCTCTGATGTACCAACAGCATCATATCAGAATAAAATTAAATATTCTAAAAAATATCATTACAGCCAAAAATATGTAGAACTGTTTTTGACACTGCTTGGAGACTCATGTATTTCTGTTGGTAACAGATTTTATCAGCAGCCAAACTTCCCACAGCCTAAAGGCCATGACCACATGCACAAACCACTGCACCAATATTTCTGTGAAGGCATTATAGTCATCAGCTACGGACAAGGAACCAAAGGAGCAGTAAAACAGAAATGCAGTCCACCATTCATGCAGGGATAAATTTCAGTCCTACAACAAGTAACAATATGTGCTGTAAAAAAGCTGCTGTAAAATCAGCCAGAACTTGAAGCTTCTGTTCAAAATGCTCTCCTCCCTCCACCAACAGCCACAAGTACTGCTAGAGCAAGAAGGATGGGATGTTAATGCAGAAAAAATAAAGGCTAAATGAAAATAGTGTGTGGAGTCCTGAGAGCGTCAAATAATGAGACTGCAACCAGAAAAAAATATTCTAAATTTAAGAGGTTTGGTTTGTTTCATTGTTTCAATTTTCCTGCTGGCCTGAGTGAAACGTGAGCTCTGGGGAAATGTTCAGATATCTTTTATGAACACAAACTCCAATATTCATAATTCTATTGATGTGCAAGTGTAAATTGGTGGTGTTTTCTAACTCCTTCGTTTTCTCTTACTTTGAAATGACAATTCTTAACATTGGCATTTATGTGTCCATATGCATGGACATAGAGACACAAATAGCAGCAGCTACATGACTACTTGCAAAGCACACTACTTAGTCTTCTGCATTTTATCCCCTCAGAAGATAAAACTCAGCATGCTGTTACCTAAACTAGCAGTAACTGAATTTAAAAAACCCTTTGCAACATTTTAAAGGACTTGAAAAAAACCCAAAACATTTTAAACAGAGCAAGAATTGCATCTGGAATCTTTACTTTATTGTGTTGATTCTATATGGTGTTGAGCCTGTGGAGATTCCCAAAACCCAGGAAGAAGAAAGAAGACATTTATTTTAGTAATTTGTGAAACCTCAGCTATCATACACCAACTCCTAATTAGAAGTCTGACACAGTAATTAATTTAAACACAGAATAGCCTGTAACCTTATCACTGTTCAGTGATTACTAGCAAGATGTTTTTACTGTGATTATAAACTCCAGAATTCTCTGAAAACATGAACTTTAATGCCCTGGAAATGACCATCATGTGTCATCACATTACTTAGCACATTTCTGGCAAGAACAAAATTTATTGCCAAAAGGATAAATAAGGAAAGAGAACAGCAATGGAGACTTAAATTACATATGTCTAAAATGAACCAATACCCCTGTGAATACCAGCATGCCTGGGATCTAAGGGGATCTAAGCATGTCTAGCCAGGCCCATTTCTCTGAGTCTTTTTTTATTTGTTCTCCAAACAAAGAGAAAGGTTCAGGTTTCTACAGCACTTGGAATTCATGGAACTCTACTGAAATGTCTGCTAACAATAGCTAAATGAATTAGGAAACAAAAAGTATAGGAAAAAACCTTCAGACATGTTAGAATAAACTCTAGTTCTTCTCCATCAGGAAAGCATGTTTGTGCCTGTTGTTCCTTTTCAAAAACTCCTCTAGAGGCATCACTCATTCTTCCTTGCACCGCCTTAAAACTCCCACCAGTATCACAGTTAGAGAGTAATGACCTTTCTTTCCCTGCCAGTGTTACCTGGGACAAAACTCAGTTACAACTCTGTAATTCTTATCTTCACCTACAAACTTCTCTCCACTGAGAATTTTTTTTAATACATTTTACTAATTTTATAAATTCTGCAATTTGGTGGTGGTTTAGGGTTTGGTTTTTTTGTTGTTGCTTTTTCTTTTCATTATTTTTCTGTCTTTTGTTTTTGCTGAACTTTTTAACTAAAAAAAGCATCTTCATCAGGGGAGCTCCAGTATTCTCTGTTATTAAACAAGAATGCTGGTACCATAGAATGAGAACTTCTGCAATTAAAGTAGTTAAGGCTATGCAGTTAAGCTACATGAATCTGAAAACCAAATTAAAATGTTTTCTGGAGCAACACTCTTCCTTGATATAGGTCATCATTTTATTATTTGAAAAAATAAGACAATCAGAAGCAGTCACTAGACAACCACACTCACACTGTACAAAACTAGGACAGAGAGCAACAGGAGTTTATATATTACTGACACCCTTAAAAAGTATTTGTCAACACTATGGAAAGGTGTTAAGAAAGAGCTTCTTAACAGATGCATTTCAAACACAGTGCATTCAGAAACCTAAAAGAAAAACTCTTTAACTTTCACCTTTTATATTTTAATATGCATTGGAACATTTCTTCTTGTACAAAAATACTACTCTAACTTACCAAAAAATTTTTAGAGGTCATATTTTGCAAGTTCATTTAATGTAAAGGGACCACAGAACGTCCCTCCATGCTTTAAGAACTCAAAACTCAACTGGACAACCTGAGTAACACCACCTGGCTTTGAAATGAACTCTCTCAGCACTGAGCAGAGGATGGGATGGAAAACCCTCAGAGGACTCTTCCTACTTTAATCATTCCATGACTCTAAACCCTCCCAAAAGCAACTGAAAAGACTCTGCAGCACATAAATGCAAACCATTACTACTGATCTCTTAAAAAAAAATCTGCTGCTTCTACCAACACGGGATACTGAGTGGGATGGCATTTCTCCAACTCCACATCTACATTTCACAGTCTCTGAAAAGCTGTTAGACCAGCAATTCTCATTCTTCGAGGTGGAAAAAATCAGTAAATGCGAACCAGAGCTGTGTTACTGCTCCTCCTCCTGGTTTCTAGATCTCCTTCTTGGAGGCAAAGACTGTCAAGAAATATCCAGGAAAACTTGACAGCAAGAACCTCATACTGAGCCTCATTTGGCAGAGACTGGCATCTTCCGGCTCCATCTTCTACCTCCATCTGGTGAAGCTGCCTTTCAAGACTACAAAAGACAGTCAAAACATAACAAAGACTGAAAGCCACTGTTGCCAAAAGTCAATCATGAGTAAATTTCTCTCTTTTTAGGTCTAAATGCTAATTGCTCTAGTGCCAGATTCTACCTGTCACTGCTCAGAAGCAGGTGATGTATGAAGTAGCTATCAACTCACTGCAGTGCTCATCATAATGAGAATATGGCTCATTTACAATTTTTGCCTATTAACTTCTGGTAGCACACTATTCATATAAACCAATTTGGCATAAACATCAAAGTTGTAATGTATGCATTTCTGTTTCATCTTGTACACTGCCTTTTTTTTTTCCTTTGGTAAGGATTCTTCAGCACCTTTAACGAGTAATTTACAGAATGGGCTGCTCTAAAGAGCCATGGCTGGGAGATGCACTACACCCATCTTTCCAAACAGCACCCAGCTCTGCAGATAGAGACAGAAACCATTTCACTCAAATTTACACACTGACTATGTAGGAGACAGGCACTAGAAACAAAAGCTTAAAATTTAACTTTTAAAAAATATTTTTAAAAAGAAGCGAAAATTTTTCATTTGCATTTATCCAAGAAAACAAAATTAATTCTTCCTAATACTTTCTGACTTCATAAGCACATATTTATATCCCAGTACCCTGGGGGTTTTACATGCAAACACTATGGGAAAATATTTTAATACATAAACTCTGTAAGTGAAGATATTTCTCCGTATCCTAATGTTATTTTAATTACGAAATGGTGTAGAATTAACACTTTTATTTTTAAGAGATTTTCCTACTCTAACCTAAGTTCTTAACTGTCCTTTTAAATGTTTATACTACCTAAGCAAGTAAAAAATACAATGGAGTTACCCCAGGTTTTAGCATACAAGGTCAAACCCACCACATTTTCAAGAGCTGCACACTGCCTCTGGCAGAAACCATTAACTGGAACTTCAGAAAATAAAATACCCATAATGCATCTAACTAGTTTTTGGTGCACTTTAGAGAAACAATCCTGCCATCAACAAGTCTAAACTATGGCAGGTAATACATTCAGGCATTATTAAGAGTTCTGAGTCTTTAACAAGAGCATTCCTAATCAATAAAAATGTCAAAGCCGAATCGGTTTTGCTTCTTTCTTCTCCTTGATCATACCAACTCAGAAACTCCCAGTGCTACAAATTACCACTTCTAATCCTCCTCCCAGGCAGCAGAATCCCTATTCCTTTACAGGGAGGGTCAAGGTGAAACGTTTGTGATGTAGAGCTGAAGCCCTGCAGTTCCCTATTTACCAAGCCCTCCAGACAAGAAAACTGGTGCATGTGAGCCAAATGCAAGCGATGCTAATGCATTAATGACTGACATGTGGCAGAGGCACCGACACATAGATGCAGCCTGACATTAATGGAGAGATTTGCCTGTGGTCATGAACAGAGGGGGGGGCAAAACCAGACCCACCTGCCTCATGTTTTAACCTGAGTATGAAATCAAATGTCAGAGAAGATTAATTAGATGCCAGGAGTTTTATTCTTTTCTGTTGATAGAAAAAGCACATTTCCATAATGTGAGGAAGCATTTATGTGGATAGCAAATCAGGTTGACATTGAGAGAAGGTTTACTTTATTGTGAATGCTAGCTATGTGGTGCTTGTCAGTGCAATTACTTTCTACTCAAGTGGTTTGCTTTTTAACATTTTATTATCTTAACAATAAAAACCCTGGAAGCAATAATTATTTATTATGCTAATTCTTTAGCTTTTTTCTTATTAAGTTCTGCCAGACCATTAAAACTTGCTGTTTTCCAGAAATAAACCTAATTTGTTAATATTCAGCCAATTATGGAAAAAAAAGAAAGAAGGCAAAAACAATCTCTTTACTGGTAATTAGTTACTAACCAGTCAATTTTTACGCCTATCAGCTTCCCCATAAAGTCTATTTTCATTTATTCAATACCCAACATTTCTAACATCATTCTGATCGAAAACAACTTCAAAACACTAAGTCCACTGTAGAATTTTTATAAATAGTGATTTAAGCAGTCTGAGAGGCAGCAGGGCTTTAGACCACTCTGAAAATGCACTGTACTCAAGGACTGCATTTTAATTATGGAAACCTTTTAGAACATCCCTGTTTTATTAACAGTAAGTGAAAGACTATAAACAAGGCTTCAGTATGCACCACTTCTTCTCAATCCTGCCTGAAGCCCTCAAGGGGAAAGAGCTTCAATGTGCTTTCATTTCTCCCCCCTAGCATTTTTAACTCTGAATGCCTCTTCTCACCGGCTTTAAAATTCATTTAACATAACAACCACGCAGTTATGCTTCTTTCTTCCCTTTTTTTTTAAAATACAAGTGCTCCCTCCTTTAGGAATAAACACCAAGG
Source organism: Cardinalis cardinalis (assembly GCA_014549065.1). Lineage (NCBI taxonomy): Eukaryota > Metazoa > Chordata > Aves > Passeriformes > Cardinalidae > Cardinalis > Cardinalis cardinalis. The sequence continues at coordinate 1,237,751 of JACDOX010000056.1, forward strand.
CCACAGCTCTCAAATTCCTATGGCATAAATGCAATATAGAAGACCATAAACAATCTAAGCAGAAAAGCACTGCAACTAAATGTACCTTGAAAGGCTCTTAGTTTGCAACGCTTTTATAAAGCTTCGTGTCCATGCACAAACTGTCCCTACATTTCACGCAGTGATAGTGATAGTAATCCCTGGAAAACTTCTGGAACGAATTCCCTCGCTCAGAGCTTAGTTCTCTCTGAGCCAGTAACGCACCAGCTTCTTCCACGGCAAGGATGCAACACCCCAAGGTTTGTCAGAGCAGCCCCCCCAGCTTCAGCAAAAAATACAAACTCTTGAGCTGCCATCACACACAAGAGTAGAGGCAGGTTTCTCCATCCCTCCCTGTTTCTGAGACAGCTTTCTCCTGTACCTCCCACTGGGAGATTCTGCCTGTGGCAACAGAAAATTCCCCATTAATATGTAATATATACCATAATTAGCACTGTAAAGCAGGTAGTTATCTCACAACTATCCTTCCATCCCCTCTCTCATAATCACGGAAGTTTATTTACAGGGGAAAAACAAAGAAAGAAAAAAGAACCCCATAAAACTGGTGAAGAACATCTGAATCTTCTTATTTGTATCTTTTATTTGCATTTTTTATTCTATTTATTTGTATGTTTTAAAAAGTTACGTTCTAAACTAAGCTTTTTCTTCTAGCATTTCTCTCCTACATAGGAGTTGAAACGATTGCTGATATGGCTTTTCTCTGCCTCTGTAGGGCTGGATGCTATTTGGAAGGATGGGTGTAGTGCAGCTGCCAGCCACGGCTGTATAGCAACCCACTCTCAAAATCACTTATTACAGGTGCCCAAGAACCCCTGCCAAAGAAAAAGGAGGAAAAAAAAGAGAAAGTGGTGTACTAGATGAAACGAAAATGCATATATATACAACTCTGATGTTTTTACCAACAAACTCCTGGCCTTTTGTACAAAAAGAGCATGAAGAAATTCGCCACAAGAATGCTACTGATGTTCAGTACTACTTGTTATCTTAAGGGAGAAAACAAAAACCAAACACACCCCACAAATAAATCAATCAGAACCAGACTATAAAAGTCACCAAGACTATTTAACCAAATCCGAGTAGAAAGGCACTCTTTATAAAAGTACTTTTTAAGCACGGAGTCTAGAGCTGGAGGAATTAACTTGCTTTTCTGAATACATGCACAGCATATTATCACTTAGTCCCTCCCAGGACATCAGGTTAGGCCTTTAGGGTTTATAACATTAGTTCAGCCTTTCTAATGAAGTGTGTGCCTCAGTGACCTGACTCTTTTACAGAAGCAGCAGCCTGATTTGGAAGTCACTGCATTCTTGGCCATGCCTCTGACTAAGCATGTAAAAACCTCTGAAGTTCTCTTATTCCTGGATGCCAAAACTATTTCATCTGCAAATCTAAGCCAGCACAAGTTGCATTTGCTACCAAAAGGTAGAGAAGGTCAATTTTGAGTTTCAGCATGATTATCTCTCTTCGACAGAAATTTAGAATGTAGAGCCCTTGAGTTTTCATCTCCAGACAGATTGTATTTAAGTGAATTTAAGATCAAGTGAATACTAGATTTTTCGACATACAAAAATTCCCTCAAAAACTACTCACCTACCAAAATACTTCAAAAAACAAATAAACTTTGGAGCTACACAAACTGTGAACAAATTCAGACTTCCACAGAACACACCTGAAGACAATTAGCTTTTGGCAATGACTTTTGGCTGCTCTACTCACCATACCAAAATAAAAACACAGTACATAATTTGAGAGAGCCAATGTACATGGAACAGACCAATGCTGAAGCATCTGATTTTCTCTCTCTTAGGACAGACATCAATTTTTTCATTACTATACTCTAAAATATATATTACTAAATTTGATGCAGAAACATTAAATGTAATGCAAGAACAGAAACAGAAAAAGCTCTTTAAAAATATAAGATGATGTGACGCAAGATATACAGCCTATTATTTTCATTTAGCACCCGTGCATGTCAAATGGCAATAATTTACAAGAGTAAAGATCAAAGGCATTAAGTACATACAGAGCTCTGAGAATTTCAGGTGTGAAACAGATCAGTTTCTCACAACAGCTTAGAGTTCTGTTGTGCATAAAGTGCAGAGAGTAAAACTCCATACCACTGCAACTCTATCTTGTGTATGCAAAGGAAAATGTAAGAAGTAGCTGTAAACTTTCTCTTAAAGAAAATTAATTGCCCTGAGTGCAATACTCCTATTTCAAAGGCACATTAGTTCACAGTCACCTTCCACATCCACATAAAAATTTATCGCAAGTGATGTCAAAATCCACTAAGTCCCACTTTGTTTGTTTATTACTGATTCATTGCTGGAGGCAATTAGCTCCATCCCCAACTGGGCTGCATTAGCAGGCTGACTCCAGAGCAAAGTCTGAGTGGGGAGCACAAACTAGCTCTGAAAATAGATGATTTGAACAGAAACAGATGAGGAGTGCTCATAAAATCTATGGCATAGCTGTGTGATAAGGCATATATTTTCCATCTCTAGGTGGGTAGTGAGTACCTTCAGAAACAAAAATAACTCAAGTGACTTAAGAGTTCATCTACCTGAACTATTACAGGAACACACCTCTACTAAATCCATTATTCCATTATACAACTGCAGCCATTACACAGTTTTTGAACGACTTAAATTATTCTCACATAGGTGGACCTGCACCCAGCGTGTGTACACAAGACCAGAGTAATCCTTTTCTAGTCCAAATCATGACCTCACATCAGCTAATCTTACCGACTTCAGATACCTGAGACGCTGTTTGCAAACCTTCAGCTAGTCTTAAAAGTCACCCTGCTTTTCAAATTTATGATTCTGTAGATTACTGTAGAAGCCAGCAAAAGAAATCAGCTGCAGTCTGAGCTACACAGTGCTGAAGACATCAGTAAAACTTGCTCCCATCATTAAAGAGAGAAAACAGAATCCAACCAGCATTGAGCTCCCCAAAGCTCTGTGATCTAATTCTACACAAAAGGCTTAATAAGGTTTAGGCTCACAATACAATTAGTAATTTAGCTCACAAATTAGACTATCTATTAACACTCCAGCAGAGACATCAGCTATATGAGGATTAAGAAGGAATCTGCTGCTCTCAATATGGGAGTGAGAACTTGAATGCTTTAATGGACCACTTCAGCTTCTGCTAATGGGAACATATATCGCATTGTACAAGATGATGTGAGCATGGCCAGCAGCTTGCTCATATATTGAAATTTCATCAGCAGAAACAACAATAATAATTTACAAAGTAAGTCCAGAGTGGTAACTTTTGAGCTCATCTTGAAGCATAATTTTAACTAGTAAACATAGGTACTGGTAGTGTGAAATACACTACATATGCATTAGAAGTGCACATAGAAACAAGGCCCAAAATTTGGTAATTCAACATGGACAAGTCTAGGTCAACACAAGGTATGGAAATTATATTGTATTATTACTGTATCTAACAACAGTATTTTAATAAAGAAGCAACTGTCTTCCAAATCTTTGCAAACCATATTTATTCTGTATCTATTAAGAATGGAAGCAGACATATGTAATAAAAGATTCTTTGTCACCTTCTCCCACAAACCAACAAATTCCTGCCCGAAAGATTTTTTAAAAGAGCTGGAATCTCTAGCATGCTTCTTAATGGCACATTGCTCACATAGAAAAATACTCCAGATGAGTTTTTGAAGATAGGCTAAAAAACCACTTTACTTATCAAAAGAAACTAAAATTTCAACTGCTGTGTTTGAAAAGTGCTGTTCCAATTTCCAGAAAACCATACATCTAACTACATTTCTACAAAATGCCAATATTGCTGTGCTCATGCTGACTTGTGTTAAAATCTGAATTACTGGAAATAACAGGAGCTTTTTCTAATTACTTTGACAGTATGCCCAAAACTGACTGTATTCATCTTCAGGTTTTAAGCTTGTGTTTTTATAATTAGGGCCAGTATTACTAATTCTTTATAGCTTGAAAACAAACAAACAAAAAAAAATCAGTTCATCAGTTTACTTCACACTCTAGTAAAAACCATTCACACCCAAATAATATTATGAACAACGTCCATCTGGTCTAAAATCTAGATCTGGCCACTGTATCTCATTCCCCACCAGCACTGCCTGCTGTTGCTATCAAGCGTTCAGTGTGAATGTAATCACTCCAAAGCAAGACTTAAACCTCACTCATTGACAGTACTTACTCATAAGCACATGCTTTGCTGTCATGTGTGCTAGCACATGCATCGGACTGTTTTGGTTTTATCTGTCCTAAGGAGAAATAAAAAAGGCAAACCCCCTCACTTGTGATGAATGATAGGCAGTCACGAATTGTATCCCCAAGCTTCCACCACAGCCATCCAGAGGCTCTGCAGCCCTCTGAAAAAATGCACATACTTCTCCAGACTGGAAGGGCAAAAGTGCCCCACAGCAACACAGGAAATCCACATGAGAGCTGCACATCCTGGGGCTCAGCTCTCTCCCCAGCCCAGTCACTGCTGCCCAGAGCATGGCACAAGTCATTTGAGGAGAAGCCACACAGAAACTTCACAGCAGCTTTCCAGCATATGAATAAGGCCTACAAGGATGCCAGAGAGGGACACTTTATCAGGACAAGGGGAAATGGCTTCCAACTGAGAGTAGATTCAGATGATATATTAGGAAAAAATTCTTTACTGTGTGGCTGGTGAGGCACTGGAACAGATTGCTCAGTGAAGCTGCAGATGCCCCAACCTGGCAGTGTTGAAGGCCAGGTTGGACAGGGTTTGAGCAACCTTGTCTAGTGGGACGTGTCCCTCCCTGCCCATGAAAAGAGTTTTAGAACTAGATGATCTTCATGGCCCCGTCCAACCCAAGCCATTCTATGATTCTATTTGTGGAACATAGTGATGAGGAGCTGACACGAACAAAGAAAAGGCAGTGGAGAGAGCTCAGGATGTGGCAGGTAAGCAATGTATTCTTAAAGGTGGCCTGGTGGTTAACAGCTTTGTTAAATATGAATTATATTTGCTGTGAAATACATTGTGTTAAAGCACAATTTTAGAACTGAGAGCAGGTAAGAACCCTCCCTCTTCCTCTGCATAAAATTCCACAGTACACAGCTCTGGAAGATTACTATAATTGGCCAATTCTTTCTTTTATTGCTAGACTACTGGGCAGAGTCAAAGCACTGAAATCATGGGAATTGGGCGGCTTGTTAATGTCACATATTTGCTCAAAGCCAGTTTCAAGCATACAGATCCCTTTTTTTGAAGTCCTCCTCCCAAAGGTCTAGAAATACACATTTTTTAATCCTGGCATACAAGCAAGAATTAATTTTTCACTGCTACAAATCTAGTGTGACATACTGCAGTTTGTGAAGACTTGAACAGACTGAGTTCTGGAAACGTGAGATTTCTCACTCACAGCCAGTGAGTGGTTCCCAAACAGTTGTTTGAAAAGCTGTGATCCACGCACTATGTGCACTGATTTGAAGCAAACAGGCACATCAGATAGTGCCTGACTGGAGGAGATCTACTGTGGACCAGTTCATGAAACCACAAGTTTATGTTCATTTTGAAATTAAATGTAATTCAAAAATATGGACAGTATGCATTGCTGTCTTGGGGTCGGGGCTACGCATCAGAAACTGGTTCTGTTTTTTTCAATGGGCCAACAAAAACGACAGGCAAGCAGTAACTTCAAAAATGCAAGTTTCCATGTTGCAGTGTAAACTGCAACCCAATCCATATAACCAAAATCTCTGGAGTAGTTTCTGACTGATGCCAGAATGATTCCACAGCTGCTGCTTTCCACTTCCATTCATCAAGTCATTACAGATACCTTCCAAAATAAAAATTTAGACCTCCAAAGGCAGTATCTGTTTGTCTTAAGGAATCAGAGAAAAAATTTCAAATGCAGCAGAAAATGCATGCACTGTTTACATTCCCTAATTCCCCTTGAGTTGACCTTGGCCATTCAGCTAGATAAAGCCCAGACAGTCTTTATCTGAAATTCTCAGTCTGAACATATGCTTCACCCCTACTCCAAGTCAGAATTAATATCTGCTCTTCCACACTCCAATTCCATTGCATGACAGAGGAAGATACAGGTGAATAAGGCTGAAATTCACACTCAGCAATGATCTGCCACTGAGTCAACCCACAGGCACTGCAGTATATTTGCCTATGATTGAAAACAGAAACTGCTGAGGAAAATTATTTTTAATTTTCCCTACATGCATTATAACCTTATGCTATATACTGGGCTAAAATTTCAAGAACACTTTACGGCTTTTTATGTTTACACCTTTCTGTGGCCATGGAAAGTTTTTAACAAGGGTAACATTTAAGTGCCCAAAATTCAGGATTGCAAAGAAGCACCAGATTCTTATGGACAAACTTTCCAAAGAGCAACTGTACACGTAAGGATCCAGCTCTGAAGCCTCTGCGAGACTCATTTAAAAACCCCCATCTGTATCTGCTGGCGGTGCACGGCTGCTGCAGAAGTCAGGGGTTTTACTCGTCAAGAGTGCATTTCAACTTGTCTTGGGCTCCTGGGCCCAATGCAATTTCAACGCATATTTGCTCTAAAGGGCGTGTGCTTGTCTCAAACACTCCCAAATAAATAGAACCAATCCCAGTGTTTTCCAAATCCACAAATAAAAGCGCTATGCCAATTCATATACAGTCCCTTACTAGCCTAGATTTATAGAGGCAATTCTAACAACAATTCTTGATGTAAAAATAAATAAAACACACCTCATGAACTTTATATGTGGCCTTCAATCCATGTGCTTTTCTGTTGCCATAAACAGCAGGTACTAATGTAATGGAAACATACAGGCTTCCATTTCACATTTTCATCCTTTAAGGTTTCAAATAGATATTAACTTTAGTTGTCTTTTGGTTTTGTTGGTTTGCCAACACAAGGTCTGTGATGCTCACAGACCTAACCCAAAAAGGCTTCTTTCCCATTTAGAAAGGTTTTCCCCTGAGCTAGGAGCTAGGACAGAGTCAAGATGACATCTCTCAGACACGGTAAAAAGGCCATCAGCTGCACAGTGCCTCAAAATTATTACTGGGACAACAATTTATCTTACATAACTGAGAAATTACTTCAGTATTAAGCTGTCTCTGCAGAAGTTAAAAAGAAAAAGCTTAAGTGATGTGTTATGTAAAGTGCTTATATTAAAGTGTTGAATGCGGTGCTTTGTAAAATAATCTTCATCTACTCTGCAGAATTCAGAAAAGGTAACATTATAGGAAAAAGGCTATAGCTATTTTCAGTCATCAACACAAGAACTACCCCACTGAGAACTATGGTTCCTGGAAATGTCCATAACTGCCTCTATCTCCTAAACACATGACAGTTTTTAACCATGTTTTTGAGTTTCCAGGGAAAACTGAAGCTAGAGGTGGTGACAAGCGGCTGCTGTAGATTTTCTCTAAATTGTTTTGGGGTTCTGAGTTATCACCTTCCTTTCTTTCAATGTTCTGTAAATGGAAATTCAGGAGATTTCTCAACCATGTGGAAAGAAAAAAAAAAAAGAAATTCCAACTAGTCTGGCTATGAAGATCCTCATACATGTCACAGTCAAATGCCAGAGCACAGAGTTAAATCTGGATCTCCCACACCTATGTGGGAGCTCTGATCAATAAGCAACTATTAAAACAAGAACTTTAAAAAATTTATATAATTATAGATATACACACACACGTACGTCTTCATGCTGTCCTCCAGGGGTGTGGTTCATGTTAGGCAATGCCAACCCAACACAGAATCAGGAAAGTCTCCAGGCTCAGAAAGCTCCAGAGAGGAAAAAGAGTTCATTGGTTAAGATTTTATGACATATCTTGAAATAGTTAAGGAAAAAGAGGTATTACACTATAGAAAAACTATGAACTTCCAAATTAATCATCAGAATACTCTTGTTCCTGAATTACATTGATTGACAGAAACATCACAGCAATTACAATATGCTTCATAGTCCCAACAGGTGTGCGCACAGCGTCAAACACCTCGAAACAAAAATATTTTCTTTCAAGTTTCTGCCACACCTTTGAGCACACTGAGCAGGCTGTACAGTTGTTAGGAAACACTGGACTTCTCACAATGAATGAGATGGGTGGAAAATGGAAGAAGCAACAATGAAATTTTTCAAACAAAACATATCTAAATCACATAAGAAGAATGAGCAACGGTACTAAACTAAGCAGCTACAGAGGAAACAGTAATGTCTGCTATGGCAATTGACTTTCATCTTTGTTTTCAACTGTTCACTGAACTCTTTGCTAGAACACTAAAAAGCCAGGAAGGTAAAAAAAGCAGAAGAGAGAAAAACAGAAGTTTCTATGTAGGTAGAGGACAATGTGAATTCCTTTAGGAAACCTTCACCTCTCCTTGAGATATAACCTGGAAACACTCTTTTTGTCAGAAACTATGAGTAATTATGCTCAGAAATTCTACCCTCAAAATCTATTTAGACTTGGTAACCAAAACTTTAAGATGTGCATGTAGGTGACCATTTTTTGGTCACAAACTACTGCATCAGTCATAGCAGCATGACTAAGCACCAGCTGCCAAATAAGGATTTGGCCATAGAGGGAAAGAAAAATACAACCCCTCCCTGCCACTACCTCTGCATCAAGTACCCCATGAAAAATGCAAAGATCTGCTAATGGGTAGTAACTCATCAACTTTAAGACAGGGGCATACAAACTAGTACACAGATTACAGATATATACACAAGTATGTAATTGCACATATCAGGGGTGGAAGTTATTTACTCAGTCTAATGTATATTCACCAGAAAAAAAAAAAACACTTGAGTAGCCACTCAATTTACCTGTAAAAATCCATCAAGCAAACCTTAAGTATTAGGTTACTGATCCACTACTTATCCACCTGAAAGTACACAAAAACTCCTGTAATACCCTCCTCAATCTCATGTTAGAATCTTATCAGCACAAATAAACAGTTCTTTCACCTAATGAGCCTAAATTTATGCGCTACAGAACTAAAATAAAGGTCCACTGACAAAAGTATTCTATTCACTACATTATTTATAAATAGTCTAAACCAGATTTTATTTTAGAGTTTAGGATAAAAGATGTGACAGGACTCAAGATAATAAAGCATGAGCTTTCTGAAAACTTCCCTAAAATAACCGTGCCTTAAACAAAAAAACCCAAGCAACAAAACAACAAACAAGCAAAAATCCCCCAAAAATATGTGTGATGGGAAAAAAAAATCTGCTCTAAAACAGGCGTGTGATGCTCTATTTCATTCTCCTAGAAAATGAAGAGCTGAAGTGATAAAAGAGGTAATTAGCTGTTAGTTATTCCAGAGCAAAAACACATTTCTAGTGATTAACAAAAAATGCTGTATGAGATATTTATAATAGCTTAGCAGTGAAGAAGATTAAAAAGACAAAAAAACAGGGGGGAGCAATAAAAAAGCTAATCTACCCCACAAAAAAATCCCACTTTAATCAAAAATTATTTTTCTAAATTAGGGTAGATTACACATTGGGGGTGGGGAGGAGAAAAACTAACAGTCATTAAGTGAAATGTTGGGTTTACACCGTTTCACAGAAAAAAATTAAAGATTCATTAACATCATTACGTTTAATCATATGTGTAAAGATAATCAACTATTGCTATGTAAAGCTGTCAGAAGATATATCTGAGCATTGAATACATTATTAAAAACAAATGTGTTGAAAACTAAGATAATAAAAAATAAGAAAACATGAATAATTATACATTCACTCCTGTTTTCTGGAATTCAGCTGCCTTTTAGACTTCAGAGTACTTTTTTTTACATGGTCTCTTTTAGTAACATTCATCTCTTCCATGCTTCCAGCAAATGCTATGTCTTCTTTCCCACCTTTTCCTGCAGGACACACAAAGTCTAACCTGTTTTCAGAAATCCTTCCTGCTAATATTGCCATGCTTTTGTCTGAACAATTGTGTTTATTACTTTTTTTTTTTGCCCCCACCATTGCTCCTTACGTGGCAAAGGGTCACTGTGGAGTCAGGCACTTCTGGCTGAGACACTTCTTTCCTATTCTCTGCAGATACTGAGCATGGGTATGCATCAGAGGCATAAATACACTTCAATTTTTACTGTTATTACTCTCAGAAATCTGAGCACAAATATGTCTTTCCTTCATTTTTAAAGCATATGTGGCACCTTACCCTCTGTATCTCCTTATAGCATTAATGGAAGCCACATGTCTTGAAAACCAACACAACACCTCCTTATTCCAAAAGGAAACAGAATTCCACAGACAATAGCATCATCTCCACAGCTAATTACTCTGAATGGGTCAGAAAGGTTCTTAATAGGTTCTGAGGAGACATGTACTCCCTCAAAACTTAAGGTTATATCTTAACCATCTTGATTTATTCCTAAATATTATCAGATCTCTGCAGCAATAGTTCTTGCATTTAAAACACCAGGAAAACAGTGACAATTTCTCTGTAGTTTCATGTACTTTATTATGTATTTTAGTCATATTAGAGCATTCATTTGTCTTTCTGTTGAATACTAACACTGATACTGAAATCAGCTTTTTTACACATAATTAAAAGTTAATTTGTATTGTAACCAAACTGATGCAAACAAGCCACCAATGGATTAAAATTCTCTAGGTCACAAAACTCCATCATCTGTTTTCATAACTCCCCACCTCCAAATACACCTACATTCTCACAATGCCTAGCTTACAGCCCTTTCTCTTCCTATGCTTAGAAAAATGGATTTAGAGATGCAGCTACACCTAGTGATCAGCAGCAGATCACAGCAGGCAAAATGCTGGAAGACATGACAAAATCATTCAGAAAGAAGAAGTATCTGAATACATTTGAGTGAATAGATTGACATAAGAAAATTTATTGCTACTTTTTTTTTTGCTTCTAAATACATGATCATATGTTCCAAATAGGTTTCAGTGTCTCAAAATCATGTTTTAACATATAACATTACACATCAGAAATAAGATTACTAGAAGTTATCAACAAAATCAAATGAAATTAAATGAAATAAGGAGACGAATCTCAATTTTTCTTAAAGAACGTGAGCAGGTAATGCACCTGCATTCACACATTAACAGTTTGTTCCTGGAAAAATTTTCAAAACTAGTACTTCTTTCCACAAGAGTCATAATTGTGAGCTGAAAGGTTTGTAATTGCATGTCATTTCCTGGGGAAACATCTTCAGAATTTAGCGACATAGCACAGAAATAAGAGTTTGACAGTGATACTAACAAGCTTTAAACACTAGAGATATCCCTCTTAAAAAGCCTTTCCTTTAGCATAAATTTGCAACACGTGAAATACAAGATCAGTTCACAGATCCTGACCCCACAACATCACTGGACTCTGTTCCATCAAGTCTACACTCATGATCTTCCCCTCAGCTGAATCCACTGATGCACACTCAAGGGGCTGTCTCAGCAGTAATGTGCAGAACTGGCCTGGCCATCAGGAACTCGCCTGGTTGACATTTTCACTGACCGTGGCAGGGTGTGGGCGAGCACACATGAGAAATAAACCATGCCYGTATCTCCAGGTCAGACTCATTGACATTAGCGAGGTGGAGTCAGAGAAAAGCTTGCTCACTCTACCCCAACATGTTTTGTGATTTGCCTGGGGATTAGGTCTCTCTAGCTGCCAATCTAGCAACTTCTGTGAGCACTGAAGATATTTTTGTTTCATATATTATATGCGCTTATATTGTTTCAGGACACTTTGATTTGTTTTCCTCATAAATTCTGACAGCTGCTAAATCATGAGACCAAATGAACACCATAGCATTTTTTTCACCCAGTGTTATTACATCCTTGCAGTATTTTGTAAGATTTATTTTTAATTTCTGATGATGTTTCATTACTATCTTTTGAAAACAGAACATCTAAATAAAATAAATTTTTAAAAAACCAAACATACCCACCACACAGTTTCTTTTTTGATGAACTGTGCCACTTCCAAAGCCCTGACTCATTTTTACCTGAAGCATTCTAAAGYGCATCCCAGTTCACATGGGAATACAAACTTTACTTCATTTGTTATAGCTGCAAAAACTTAAAAAAAAAAACAACTAAAATCAACATCACATTTAGAAGCAGATTTTTCAAAACGCTTCCATTCATTTGCTGGAGCATTTTAAATATGAATAATCTTAAATGTAAAACAGAAATCAAGTCATTCACCTATTCACCTAACAGCTGTAATAGCAGCAGCAAAAATCTCTTAACAGCGGGAAGTTTGGTTTGAGAATATTCCCCCATAGCTCTCACTGTTCAGTGAGGCCAAGTCCATGCTGTGACCTCTAGCTGGAATAGTTTCATAGCTGAGCTGACAAACTGCATCAGTCACTAATAAAGCTGCATCTTCCCTGGCATTTGTTACTTCCTTTAGAAGATGCAGGAATACAGACTTGATGGATGCATGGAGAGAAAGAAAAGCAGGTGGAATAAACAATGCAAACAAACGCAGAATTTGCTAAAGTGAGATATAACTACACTTGGAGTTCTTTGTTGCTAAAGTGATCAGAATAGCTAACACAGACTTTCAAACAGAGATCCTGAATACTCTGAGAAATCTCTTTCAACACAGCTAATTATATCAGAAACTTCTTATTTTCTAGGCATTGCCAGGAGCTTCATGATAGGGCCTATGAAGACTTAACCTATATTCTTTCTTTTCTCTGCAGTCACCAAACATCACCATGATCACAGTAAGTTTCAACTTCAGCATGTCAAACTACTTCTTTACATCACTTTTCTGGAAAATRTGATTCTTCTTTTTAAAGTGCCTACACCTAAAAATGAACAGATGAGTCTAAGGCACAACATCTATTCAGAATGCAAGGTTTTGTATGTTTAATCCATGACACAGCTTGAGAATGACTATTCTTTACGTAAAACCTTTACCATTCATAGGAAAAAATAATTTTCAAATTTTGTACAGCACTTTTCCTCCTTTTCTTCTCTTCATAATTGCCACTAGTCCTGGTTCATTACAAAGGGACTCCTACAAGTATTTTTAATCAGTCTGTCCATCCTTCTCACTGCAACAGGACTCATTTCTTCTCAGAGAAAAACTACAACTTTTTAAACCAGTGCCACAAAACGAGCATTGATATACAACCTTGGTGCTTTTCACAGCAAAAGAGAATACAACAGACTAATAATAGCCCTCCCTCCGTAAAAGTCAGGCTGTAACCAAGAAACACCAATTTCAGAATCCAGGCTGCGTGCACATTTACATCCACCTGAGTAGGAATGCCTTCATAAAAACACAGTTTCCAAGTTCTATTACACATTTCCTTGCTTTCAATTTCAGCTCCCCATTTTTGTATTTGACAGAACTCATCCCATCCAGACTCTTAATTTTATGGAGACCAAATATTTATGTTTACAATGTCTCTTTTAACTTCCCATATCTCTGTGTTTGACCTAAATCCCTTACAGGAGTGAACTGCTTTCTCTAGCCTGAATAATCACCAAGCAGGTGGACGAAGGAAGATGGTGGAGTCAAGTGGCATTTTCTATGACTGAACACCACTTTTCAGGAACCTTAGTAATATTAACATTCAGTCTTCACATGMGACTGACATAATAACATTTTGCTAAAATTAAAAACAAAACCAGCTAAATTAGGTGTGCTATAGTTTCTCAAAAAGAAACTAAAAAATAGTAAAAAAACCCAACCCCAAAATTAATCTTGCAGAAAGAGTCCAGCTACTTTTAAAAACTTAGGATAAGTAGTACTGTCCAATTAAGACAATGTTTTCAGTAACATCTCTTAAATTCAAATACTTGAGATCATTTACTTCTTGAACTGATGAATCCAGAATTTTAAAATCTTTAGTTAAGGACTCAGAGAAAATCTCATTGTTATTAACCGTTAAGCTGCTTTCAAAAGATTACTTGAAAGCTCCCAGGCCTTAAAAAGCCAAGATCTGATCTTTCAGTAAGATTGTTTTCTAAATAAGAAACTCAAATAAGACAATTGCTGAAGACAACATTAGAACCAATCTCTGTGAAACAAATCAGTCAGTTTAGAAAAGGGCACAAAATAAAAATGGAACTATAAATGCCACAGGCACTTAGTTCACACACTGCTATTCTTTGCTTAGAACATGTGTGGAGCTGGTTTTCTTTCTTTTTAAACTTTTCATAGGTTAGTCATATAACTCCCTTCTGCAATAAGGGACAGCTATTACAAAAGATAACTACCCAACTCAAGGATGGATTTTTCTGTCATTTAATTTCTATGATGCTGATCCATCAAGGTTTTAACAAAAGAAAGAGCATTATTTTTCCCCCAAGCAAAAATTATACCCACACACAGGCTTCATATGGTAAAGCTCAAAAATGGAAATTTCATCAATCTTGTTCCAAATGCCGAAAATCAACACTAAAAAGAAAAAAATTTGTACATGCATCTTCACAAATAATCTTTACCTTCAATACTTTACATATACATATATATACATGGGGAGAAAACTGGGCAGATTCTGTATCCCTTGCCATCTCACTGAAATGYGTAAACAGAAACCTCTGTTACTGAGTACTTCAGATGGTGTGGAATTGCACCCTTGGAATAACTGCATGCACAAGTCATTGGCGAATTGTTCACGGTTTATAGCACTGCTCTCTCCACAGCATGTCAGGTATATGAATACAACAGATACAAATCAAACAGTAATGTGGGATTGTTCTTCAGCAACAMGAACAGCACTTGAGTGCCGATCCCRGTACAGTATCAGCACATCGCATGCACAAGCCACTTAAATATCCAGAAGAAGAGTCGCCCCAGCTTAACTTTAAACAAAAAGTTAGACAGTTCACACAGGTCAGCAGTGAGTTACAGATTTATCTYAATAAACCAAGTGCTCCCACTGAAGTCTGGACACTAGATTTCCAACATTAATGAGTTGTAGAGCAAATATAACTGAGTCCAGTTTCATAATTCGCTGCAGAGCATACCCTCCTTCTAACAGGAATTTGGAAAATATTTCATAATTGTTTCATATCACCTTGGAACACAACGTTTTTCTACTCAGAGATCTTCTGTTTCATCTACAGTTAAAATTGCTCTCAAGAAGCTATGGGAAATGCAGCTACGTATACAAGAGGTCCCTGGAACCAAACACAAAACCAGAAATTTAATTTTTTTTTAATAAGTTCTATACTAGACCACCAACTCCCAGTCATAAAACTTGGTTTAGCTAGAGWGCTCCATAGATGAAACACGTAATGTGCAAAATATAAACTATTCTGCAGCCTGAGCAACAAGGAGTCAGAAGGATTGCTTCCCACCAGATCAAAGCACACTTCGCACGAACTGAGGACCAGATGTCTTCAATTTATCGTGCTTTCAGTTGCACTAACTTCATGTTACGAACAAAACACACCAAAAAGAATTCTGAAGTTACTCTTTGCAGGAAGAACTATTTCACAATCCAAATTTCCGTCTAAAATTACGGGTTTCTCCAACATCTGAGTAAGACAGGGGTGCAGGCAGGGGACTCGAGACCGAAATAACCATCTGCAGGTCTGGGGCTTCGGGGAACAGAGGAACGCCGCCGCGGATGGGGCACTTGCGGGGCTCCTCTTGGCTGCGAGTGCCGGCACCCATCGGACGCGGGCAGCTCCTGCCCTGCCCTCTCAGGTGCCGCTCTGGGGGCTGCAGAGAGCGCGGGGCCGGCGCTTTCCCCCGGCGCCTCACAGCCGCACCTCCGGGCAGCGCAGGGCGGGGAGCGGCGGGGGCCAGTGCCCAGGCACCGGCGGGCGGGCAGAGCCGCGGGCCCCGCCGGGCAGCACCGCAAGCCCTCCTCCTTCCCCTGCGGCCAGCCGCGGCGGCGGGCGGAGCGCCGGGGACCGGCTCACCTCGTCCCTCCGCCTCCCGTGCCGGGGCAGCGGGAAACTTTCGGGAAGTCAGCGGCGGAAAAACGCCGGAGCGAGCCCGAGTCCCGCCCGTCCCTCCAGCCCTGCCCTAGGGCTGCCCGAGTCCCACCAGCCTCTTGACCTTCCATGTCAGGGGCTCAGGGGCGCCAGCGGAGCGGCATCCCGGCACCGCTGCTCCTCGGGACACTTTTTCCACCCCATCGACGCAGCGGTTCCGAAGTGTCAGACCCGTCAGGGAGATGGGGAAAAAAGGAAAAAAAAAAAAAAAAGAAAAAAGAAAAGTATACAGAAAAAACCAAAAAACCTAAACCAAACCCCCACTGCCTCCGAAGTGCCCGCGCTCCCCCCTGCCCGTCCGCCGGCTGGCCTCCGGGAAGGCTGCCCGGCCCTGGGCTGGCGAGCCGACTCCTTACCTGTGAACGTCTGCGCTCCCGCTGCCAGCAAAAGTCCGGCCAAAGTAACCAGGCAAGTTCCAACTTTCCCCATATTTCCAGCCCTTCCTGCTCCGAATCCAGCAAAGTGCCAAAGTGTTTGCCAAAGTAGGAGGAATCCCTCTCGCCCCCCTCCAGTCCAGCGGGGCAGGCGAGGAGGGGGCAGCCGGACCCCCGGACTTGGTGCCCCCGCGGGCTGTTCTTCCCTCCTCGCCCTCTCTCCGCTCTTACGGGCAGGGAAGAGGGTGCGAAGTGGCCGGCGGCCGCCCACCCGTCTGCCTTCCTCCGGCCGCGCCGCTGCCCCGGGGGCTGTGCGGGCGCCGCTCGCCTCCCCCGGTGCCCGGGGGGGCACCCTTAATCGCGGAGCCTCCTCGGCCGGCGCCGCCGCTAGTCCCGGCTCAGCTCGGTTCCCTGACTGACTCGCGGTCCCCCCCGGCGGGCGGGCGGGCTGAAGGGAGCGGGGAAAGTCACGCCCAGCCGCCGGCGCCGCCGCTCTCCCCCGCTAGAGGGCGAGGCGGCCGGGCCCCGCCGCCGACAGCAGCTCGGGGGCGGCCGCCGCCTGCGGGGGTGAAGCGCTCGGGTCTCCCTCCCGCCCCGCTGCCCCGAGCGCGACTCGGCTGAGGAGGTGGTGGCTCTGTGCCGGGCAGGACGATGTCGAAAGTTCGCGGACAGCGCAGGGGGAAGAGAAGAAGGAGCCAAAAGGAAAAAAAAATCTGAGCCAGGCGTCTCGGTAACTTTGCCGCGGGCCGGCCCCAGCCAGAGCCGCAGGCGCTGAAGTTGTGGCCGCCGCGGGTCCCTGCCCCGCCGCGATGGAGCCCCGCCGGAGCGAGCGGTTCGGCCCCGGGGGAGCGGTCTCGTCCCCGCCCCGCCGCTCTGGCGCTGCTCCGCGCACCGGGACAGGGAAGGGGAAGCGCAGGAGAGGGGGAGAGCGCCGGCTTTCCATAAGCGCTTCGGTTTGTTTGTACAGGCGGTCTGGATCCTGTCCGAAGAACTAGTTGGAGGCCACCGCTCAGCCTTCCGCGGGAACCGCAAGCGTGAGAGCCCTGCCCGCACGGCGAGCGGCTGATACCGAGAGGAAATTGAGATGTAAATGGGTTCTCCGGGCTGGCGAGGAGCGGCACTGGCGTGTACATTAATTGCTTCGCATTGGCGTGCTGCTCATAAAACTTAATGTCCTTGCCTAGCCCTCGGTAAGAGCCACCCTTCGCCCCTCCGGAGCGTTTCGGGAAGGGATCTCTGGAGAGCGCCCAGCCCGGCCCCCGGTTCAAGACCCGGGCGCAGCTCTTAGTCCTGCGGGTGAAGGATAACGTCAGGAATTAGCAGGGTTAGAGAGGGAGTGATGGAAATAAAATCACATTAAAATGGCAGTTATCTCTCGTCATTTGCAGCGTGTGACTTCTGGCATTTATCTCCGCGTCACGTATGAAATACAGCTGCATGACAGCCGCGTTCCCGCTGGGGCTCCGGCTCCTGGTGTCCGTGGCACTACAAGGATGTGTTTGCTGGTTTTAAAACAGTTTTAAAACTAAAGTGGAGTTCTAGAGGTGGAAATATTTTTGTTGGTTCTCGCTTTCAAAGAAAGGTTTTCCTTTGAAGTGCAACTGTGGCCAAATTTAATGCCTTGTTTATTCCGTGTGGGTTACTAAAACGATAAAAGCAAGAATCTGGGTAATGCTGGCTTTTAAGAGCTTGAGCTCAGGTTCTAGGTTCTGATTTTTCTCTTGCACGGGTGCTCTGCTTTCCGTGCTGCTCTTCCATGTAGTTAGCCGGCTTCGCTGCCGCTTTCCATGGAACTCCAAACTGTACCCATCCCCCGCACGGCCGTGCGAGCTCCAGCATATTTAGGGATTTGTGCGTATTCTGAACTGTTTCTACATACAACACATGAAGTCCGAGCTTGGGCACACAGCTGTATCGTTTCCAGTGATCGCCCAACCATGCTGTTTTCGGGACGCTGCTCTGTTATGTTTTGGGTGGTGCATCTGCGACTCGATGCGTGTCCCTTCGCGAAGGGACGCGAACTTCGGGGTGTGTGGGGCTACGGCGGCTGCTCCAAAGGTAACGCAAGGGGGCAGAATAGCATTAATTGTTGTGTTTCCTGACGTCAGACTTCTTCTTTGCAATAGCAACTATTCCCTGAGTTTATTGTTTGCCCAGAACTTCAGTCTTCGCCCGCCCCCTCCCAAAAAAAGACGTTGCCTTAATGCCCCGAAGCCTTGGTAATCTATGGATGTTTTACAATAAAAATTCAATTTTTTTTAATTTTGATTTTTTTTCATGGTTACATAATTAAGGTAATTTCTATTTTCTTTAAAAGCTGTAGGTACAGCTTCCAAAAATTAGAAAAACTATAGCTGGTCTAAAAGGTGTTACCTTTGTAACACAAAACTTAAAAAACCTCAAGAAGTGTCAGAAGTAATTTAACTTGCAATGAAATAACCTTTAAAGTTTGTCTTCTGGTATATCTGCCACTAAAAATCCACTAGAAATGAGCAGTTACACCAGTGTTTATGCTAATGATGACCTCTCTCGGTTCTGAATGTCCAGAGGCACATGAAATCATATCTCTGATCAGCCATGCAGGCAAAGTATGGTGTTCAGACATATAACAGCGGCTCTCCACCCTGTCTTTGTTATGGGGAATTGGAAAAATCCATGCCTATATCCACAGCAATCTGATGTTAGTTTAGAGAAGATGAGATAGAAAGTTGCTGAGTTCTGAGGATTACAGAAGAGTATTATAAGAGTGTTTGGTCACAGTCACACTGGGAGTGAGGCTAAAGTGCTTGACCTTCAAAGACACAACCAGTCTGCTTTAATTACCGTAAATCTAAGAAACAGTTGAGCTCCAGGGAATTGCTAAACCAACAAGAACAATAGAAAACACAGGTCATGCATGGCTGGTCGGGAATGGTGAGCTGTGTTGCACTGTGTTCAGTACTGGAGCATTCATGAAAACCATCCAGAAACTGTACAAAAAGAACTGGAGCATCAGGAAAAGACTAGACAAAACCCACAGGTTCACTGGTGGTTTGGTTCCAAGAATGCATTCAAGAAAGTTCACTAAAGGCTAAGCTGTGGCTGGAGAGGGGATTGGAAGCATCTGCACGGGAAAAAAAAAAAGTACTTTGCTGATTGTTTTTCACTGACAAACAGATATTTTAGATACCTCTCATCTGTTCCTGAACTAGATCACCTCAAAGAAATACCGTTTACAGTTCCCTACATAGATATACTTCAGCTGAAAAACACAGGAGTTCCCAATTATCACAAATAAAATTAGTCCTGCTGAAAGGAGTCAAAGAATGAGACAGTAAGACATGTAGAATAAGAAGAAAATCTGGAAATGGTTGTAACTAATTTCTGGGTTTTAATGTACATCAATAGGAAATGCACATAACCAGCCTTCATTGCAAAGATTTTGTTTTATTTTTAAATATGAAATTTGTATACATCCCACTGAGGGAAAATATAACAACCAGATTATAAATTATGAATAATTACACTGTTTATTACAGAAACTTCACTGGCAGACCTGCCCTCTCTTTGCTAATCATTCTCTTGAAGAACCTTTTCCCATATTCCAGACCTCTCAGCTACTTCTGGCAACTGATTTTTGAACATTTCAAACTGAACAAGAGCTGTATTACTGGTTAGAGGGGTTTGACATCCAAATACTTGTCATAATGTGGAAACAGGTCTGCTTGACCTGTGTCAGGAAGTGGCCTTTGGATAGGCATACATCTACACTTAACGATTAGATACACAGATTGTGTTTATCTATTTAGCTGTTACCTTTAAGATGCTGGTGATATTCACAGTGCTTTTCATTCTGTATTACTGGTGCAAGAACAAGTAAACATATCTCGAATTCTCTAAGACTTCAAGGCCACCCTGCATAATCTGTAGCATGAAGTCACCTTCCCTATAATGATACAGAGCAGGAACACTCTCTTGCTCATGTTACAGCAGAAATAGAAAAGCTAAGACTCATATTCAGATATTGGAGGAAAGCCCAAACACCCTGCCGTTTTTTGACCTGTGACAATGCTGATTAAGTGGCCAAGAATGTGGGCTACACAGCTGTCACCTGATCTTTTGGTTCAGTAGCAGATAACATCACTCTCACAGCTCAAAGCTATTTTTTGCACTATCAAATAGTTAGACAAGAGTGATTTTCACTGGCTTTCTCCATCTTGTTTTAAAGCTCAGACAGACAAGCTTCACAAATCTTTCAATAACACTGCTGTTTAAATATAATGAAAAAGTCATTTTCTTCCTGGGACAGGGGCACATTTTCTTAGCTAAGTACAGCTAGTGAGTGAAAGTATGATTTGCTTTGTTAAAAAAAGGCAATGATTCCAATTCTCTGGTTTTATCAAAGCTACTTTTCTGCCCAGGAAAATTCCAGAGGCAATCCTTGGTCAGAAGAACTACTCAAAAATAACATCATTCCTGTAGGTCAGGGAAAAATGTGCCAATTTTTTTTTTCCATTTGGGGCTTTTTCTTAAATACAGAGCAGCTAATATTCACTTATCTTTAGGTAGCTTTATCTTCTCACCCAGAATTTACTGATGCTCTTTACCTTTTCACTGCTGATTTTTGTCAAAAGCTACAAAATGAAAAGTATGTGTGCTTATCTCTGTGCCAGGATTTATTGATTGCATTATATTCAAATATATTCTGTTTCATAATATTTAACATATCTGTATCTGTAGATGCTATAATGGTTTCATTTGTTACTGAAGAGCTATTTCAGTTTAACTGTAACTCCTCCAGTGTTTATTAAAAAAAGCCTCCCTGTGCCTTTTTTGAGGGGTAGGGTGAGGTTTCAATAGTGCCCTTAAAAGATCATATCCACTCCATACCCTTTCTTTCCCTTCCTCCAAGGAGGCACAAGGAACTGCTTGTAATCTAAGGTCAATCTAAACCAATCCAAGCAGCTGCAAAGGTTGCTGCATACAAAATGTTCCATCTTCAGTAGAGGCTTATTATCTTTCCTGCTTATTGCTGCTGGGGTGTGCTGGCATTGGACTGATCTCTGATCATTCATTTGGCACTGAGATACACTTGTCACAACTGTGACTGCTCCCTATCAGATATTGCCATGTGTAGTGTGACTGCATCCTTTTTCCTTTTTTTATTGCTAATTATTTATGCAAGCAACARTAATTATCCATTTTGTCCCAAGAACATCTTGCTTTATTCACTTGATCGCTCTGAAATTTGGTTGTAATAAAAACCAAAGTCTTCTCTGATTCCAGCTGCTAAAACTCAACATTTTTTATAATATCTGAGGAAATTCTACATGGCCACTGCTGGCTTTGATATAGTTGGAGCTTGAGAGAGAAAACACATCCAGATCTTTAAGAAGTATTTAAAACATTAGAGAGTAGCAACCTTTAATCAGAAATTGTTGAAATAGAAGTGAGAAAAAGGTCTGAAGTTCCAAGTAAAACAGTGGGGGAACTTTAGGATCTGAATGTCAGGAAGGAAGCAAAGAGCAACAGAACACACTGTACAGAGATGGTTACTGCTAGTTCAAGCCCAAAAATAATTAACTGAATTGTAGAAGAATATCTATTTCATAATTGTTATAATAAGATAGATAAGAGAGAGTGTAGCCTAGGCAGGTAGAAGTTTGTAAACTCATAACATTTTCATGCCATGATCCACATATTCTCCTTCTGTCGCAGACATCTTTTGTGAAAAATTCTCTCTTAGGATTTTTCCTTCTGAGAGCTGCAGTTTCAGTGACAAATGTGAAAAATGATTATCTGCTGCTGTGGAATGCAACAGGTCCACCTGTGATTGGCCCATCTTGGATGTTTATGGTTGATGGCCAATCAAGGACTGAGCTCTCTGGAACAGAGTCAGAGAGAGGTCCTTGTTGTCATTCTTCTCTATTCTATTCTTAGCTTAGCTTCCTGGAGAAACCTTCTCCTTCTTTTTCTTTTTAGTATACGTATAATGTAATAGATATGTATCATAAGATAATAAATCAAGCCTTCTGATGGAGTCAACAGTTTCGTCTCTCTCTCATCCTGCAAACCCTTGTGACCACCGTGACATCCTTCTACCACTCATGTGATTTGTACAGACAAGGAGGAACATGCTCCTCATACCCCATTGTGTTTGATGTATTTTTATATCTGCAAGCCAACTTATGTCTCACCTTCTGAATGTCACCATTTTATTAGAAAAGTATTGTCTTTAACTGTCTACAAAACTTTGAACTGTTGTGGCTTTTAACTCTACTCTTAGAAATATATCAGTCTGTACATTATATGTGAGAAGCAGGCCTCATCAAATCTGAGCTTCTTGTCAGGGAACAGGAAGGGTCAGCTTCTCCCTAAGGGATGGGGAGCAAGGTCCACTGTGATAAGACATGTTCAAGATAGAGCCCAGCATAAACCCACACACTGGGACCTGGGTCATCAGGGTCCGTGAGCAGCCCTGTTGAGACCACTGCTCCTACACCATAGCTCCAGCAAAGCTGAAGGCCCCAGAGGGAGCTGAAATTATATTTCTGGGACAAAATGGGCAGAGGGTATGGGGACTTATTCCTAGTGAGGCTGATAAAGTAATTACTGCACTCAAAATCATCTCACTTTTCACCTTTACATCTTCAAATGTATTACATGGCTTTTAATAATTGTTCTAGCTTCTGATACCTTGTAAAGAAAAGTATTTCCACTGTTTTTCTTTTACTACTTGTTCTTAGCTTCTCCCAAAATTTGCATGTCCTCAGCTGTGTCTCTGTCCTCATTGTGAGAAGATACATACAGGAGGTGAGGGCAAAGTAGTCCAAGTATGAAGCACTGTTAAACAAACACCTACCAAGAGTGTACAACCTTCAGATTTGTGTGAGGTTGAATAGGATTGGTCAGGAAAGAAGCAGAAACACAATTGATTAAATGCAAATACTTGCAAATATTCATATATTCAGTCTTCAAAGTCTGTACAAATACCGACTGTAATATCATCTTTGTCACTCGTTGCTTTGATCTTGTCATTCATCTGGGTTAACATCCTTTTCTATTACAAATTTAGGCTTAATTTCATTGTCTTCAAAGTTCCGTACTGTTCCACCTCTCCCTACTCATTTGAACTTCAAGTTGCTATTCTTTCTATTCATTGCTTCTATAATCAACCATGTCAAGGAGTGAAACCAGAAGAATCGAAATTTAGATGAGTGCTGCGAAGTAAGCTAACTTCTCAGTCTTCCAAGATAGAGTAATTGTTCCAAAATAAATTAGTGCTTATTACATAATAGAAGGAACACACACTGAGTTTTACCAGCAGAGCTATAGCATTTTATTTTCTCTGCTAAAAGTACTCTAGTCCATTCCTCTCCGTTGATAAACCATTTTCTAGAGGGTGTATTTCTGCAGGCTTCTGTCAGATGGAACATTCCCTTTAGGAGTAATCCCTAGAAAAGCTTGACAAAAGTTTGGATTTCAGACATCGTCATAAAAGGCAAAGAACTGAAGCAGACAACTGAAATGGTAATGTCTGATGCCATCAGTGCTAATATTGACTGATCATATCTGCAAGGGCCCTTCAGATGGTTTTTCCAGTTGGAAAAACATATTTCTGACATCTTGGGTTCATTCCACCAAAAATGCACAGAAGCAAAAGCCAACTGAAAAGCCACATTCAGTAAAAGGTTAGTGTCCTTTCTGCTTGTGAACTTCTCTTGAGTTTGTTCACTCATATGTGTTTTTCTTATTTTTCTTCCATAGGTCTAAATTAGCATCAGATAATAGGATCTGTGCCTTGGCATAAGATTAAGTTTTCCCAAAAGTTCATTTACAGCTAATTAGGTGTTTGTGAAACAGAAGAAGTGAAATATGCAGCTTCTTTTGTTCTCTTTGTGGGTCTTAAAAACAGTGATTGATGGATGGAATTATCATTCCTTCAGCCTTTTTATTACTAACTCTGATTTAGCAATTTAGCAACATTCATGTTGTCAGCAGCACCTCCACACAACTTCCTGCTCTTACTTTGATGCAATTGCCATGTGAGATGCATGAGACATTATTAAATTGGATCCTGTTGGAACAAGAAGTTAAGATTCTTTTTATTCCTACAGTGGTAGTTGAGTGGACGGATGTGAAGTTTATATCTTGTCTCTCAGAAAAAAACAATTTCCTGTGAAGTCTACTTTAACAACAGTTTATACTCCTGCAAAACACTGCAATACCATCTCATCAGAGGCAATTCTAAGCAGGCAGGCCCAGTAGTCAGTGATGCAGAATCCATCAGAGAGGCAGGATGTGAGCATAGATGTAAGTACAACCTCTCACACCACCACCTGTGCTGAATGCAGGTTTTTACCCTAATATGTTAAAAAGTTGTTGAGAAGTAAATTATACGTTATAATGATGGCTTCTCTAAATTACACAGTTTGTCTTAGTCATTTGTAGAATTTAGTTCATATTTGTAAGTATTTGAAAGTATTTGAATGATTTTTTTAATGGTGATAATGTGTCAGGAGAAGTACTAAAATGTTGGAAGGTTCACATGTAAAATGTATTGTTATTTAGTAATTTTTTCTTATTCTTTATTTTCCTTTTTTAATATCTGCTTTTTTAGAAAGGGGAGGAATATATTTTGAAGTACTTATGATTGAATTCTTGTTGGTGTTTGCTTGTGCAGAATGATGAAGAGGCGTGAAAGTTAAATGTGCTTCATACCATCATTTTTTTCCCCTTGATTGCTTTCATACCAACAGCACATGTCCAGTGAAGGGACACAAATATTTCCCTTTAGCAAGTCATTCCACTGAAAATAATGGAAGCTTATTTAAATAGTGTAGCTCTGAGGAGACAAAGCAGGGAGCAAACACAGGAGAGAATAAGAGCAGAAATATAGTCGGACAAAGAATGACTTTATTTACATGCAGTGAATTTTTTTAACATTTTACACATAATAAAATTAGTAGCAAATCAACTACCCATTGATTTGTCTAAAGCATTGGGAATGATAATTTGAAATTTGTTGTGGCCATGGATGCTATTGATTCTCCTGCTTCGTGCACTATTGTGCTAAAAATCAATTACTTAATATTTTACATTATACTGGTAAATTATTTTATTAAGTCTAGATTAAGAATTATGATGGATATAAATGTATCTGCTAAAGCATAATGATGAAATGGATTCCTCTTGCAAATTTAAATAACCATGCTGATGAGAAGAGTGATTGCCAAAATAAAAGCATGATAAATAAAACTCAGGAAGGCTTTGCAGATGTGGTGAATCATTACATATTACTTTTTTTTTAAAAATGAGTGCTGATCCTGCTGTTGCTTATTGTGATGAACTTAGATTAACGTTAACTGGAATTATATGCACAGGAAAGCTGCATTGTGGAAAATCTGGGGTTTTTTTACCCTCACACCTCTACTAATGGGAATTACAGGTGTGGTTTGGGGCAAAACCACTACCCATATGAAAAGCCACATTCGAAGGACTTACTGCTCTCAAAAAAGTGAATCTCTGTCAAATAAGAAAATGTTGTTCTCTCCCTTCTCCCATGAATTGGAGAAAATTTCCTCAGCAATGTGAGCATTTCCGAGGAAAGTTTTTTCATGTTGAGGAACCAATCAGACAGWTTCTGAGCCAGGGCAACTTTTTATCAAAAATCCTTATTTTGTTTACAGTACAAACAAAAAAAAAAATTAAAAGAATACTACTAAAGCTCAGGCACCAAAAAGTTGTAAGATACCTAGATTAAAACAACTCTGTAATATCAGGGCTATACCTCTTCCAAATTCAAAGGTTCAGGTGAAAACAATGAACTGACAAAGCTCTTCAGAATATAATTTTATTAATTAAGTACAATAACCTTTGTGATCAGAAACATTGCAGATACAATGCGAAAGTTTCCTAGATTAGAGTTCCTTCCTTCTGAGCATCAAACCCTTTGGAACAATCCATATTATTATGGGAAGTAACCACTTCTGTTACTGGAAATACCGGCTTAACATTTCTGAAATGCTTCAAAACCAGGGATGCACAACTCACGAAGCAGAGTAACTGTGGACAAACCCAAAAAGAGAAATCAAAATATTTTTTTTATTTTCATGATCACACTAGTAGACGGACAAGCCTGTGCCTGATTTGCCTGCTTTAATGTTCTCACCAGTAGAGCTGTTCCTATTTGAACAGCAGTCCTGCTCCCAGTGAAGGCAGTAGTAGTAGTGCAGCTTCATCAGCACTTAGGCTGCACTTTAAGATGCTGAGCATCATCTGGTCACTCTTGTGCCAAGAATGACACAGGAACAGGCAGGAGGCAGTATTGTGGAAAGAGCAAAAGAAGGCTTTATTCAAGGGAACCGTGTGTTTTTTATAGAGTGATACGATACATTTTATTTGATTGGCTAGTTTACAAAAATACCTTCCTCATACATCATCCTTGAGAAGAACAKAAAGACGAAGTAGAACACCACCTGCAGATTGTTTATACTTAAAAAGTTATCACATCCTTACAACTCCCTAAAAATGCTCACAAGCCGCTGTGAGAAACACTTGCCGTTTCTCTCTCTCTGTCCCATGGTATCCACACCATCCTATCCTTGTGACAGCTTCCCGTTGTCAATATTGATTTTGATATGCAGCTATGCAGAATGAGGCAATGATGATGGTGAAATGGCAGAGTGAGGCCTGTTCTCTTCATGTGGAGAACACACAAAGCTGCTGTGCCCTGCGAGTTCACCATCGTGATTCACGGGAGCTGCCACATTTTGGTGACTAAGGAGCTGCCTGAAGTAGGTAACCAGTGTGCAGTGCTTGTACAATGTCAAGATGTGAATATGGAGCAATAGACTGTCTGGTTGTGCACACTGTAAGGCCTGGGTCTGTCCTAAG
This sequence comes from Cardinalis cardinalis, assembly GCA_014549065.1. Classification (NCBI taxonomy): domain Eukaryota; kingdom Metazoa; phylum Chordata; class Aves; order Passeriformes; family Cardinalidae; genus Cardinalis; species Cardinalis cardinalis. The sequence goes on from JACDOX010000056.1 coordinate 1,264,995, forward strand.
GCCGTTCCCCAAACCATGGACATCTAGTTTGACAAAGAGCAGGTGGTCTTCCTGGTAGGACTGACACAGCTGGCGGCTTTGCGTAAGGATACAAAGACAGCTTGTGTAAACCTGGAACCAAGGAGGATGTCTGGGGAGACTTGGATCCATGCAGAGTGGGCAGTATTTCTGCTATGGATTATGCTCTATGTTAGCTAGGGTGATCTGGAAACTTTTTGCATTATTCCATCACCAGTTTGGGGAATAACAGTCTGAAAATTGTTGTGAAGTTATTCAGCATGGGTGGTCTTTACAGTGCATTTGGCCTTAAGGCTGTGTCTGAAGATGCTCTTACAAGATAGCACTGAGGTAGATGTTAAAGATACCAAAAGGAAATAGCCTATTTTGTTCATGCCTTTTTCTAGGTCCACTTTTGAACTTTTGTGTTTGGTCTGCAAACAGTTACTAAGTGCACTGATAAAATAATAAATTTGAATTAGAAATGAAATCTGACAGGAGTTGGGAGGCAATGAAATCATAAAGATAAATGACTTACTAAATTAGTCAAACTTCCATGGCGTGTCAATATTTCTGCTAATATTAAAAATAGTGATTGTACAAGAAGGTAATATAAACAATGTCACATATTTGTAACGCTCATAGTGCTTGGCATGATTAAGTGAGAAAGCTGTCACTCTGCACATCACAAAAAAGAAAGAACCAGGAATTATATATAATTCCTCCTCTCATTACTTAGCCCACTTATGGTTACTTTCTCCAAAACCGGTGCTTAAGTCTTCAGTTATATGTTGACCTTTATAAATACCATTTTGACATAAATGTGCTGCAGCTTCTTTAATCTGTTGCAGCTCACTTGGCCACAAGGCTTTCTTCGCTAATAGCAGAACACCAGCTGTATTAGCTGTGTCTGTCTTAGATAAATGTAAGTGAAAATGTCTCTCCTAGTCACTGAACATTTTAGGTTTTACTGAGAAGCAAACATTTCTGGGCTGCTCCTGATGCCTTTGAGAACAGTTTTTCTCATTTTTTCTTAATTTTCCTCTATGATCAAGTTTCAAAGCAGAGGCTCTAGGAGAAACAAAAGTCAGGGGAAGGAAAGGAGTGGAAGGATAGCAAAGAAAGAAAGGAAAGGTGCAGTTAAGAAAAAACCCAGCAGGTAGCAGAAGCACTAATGAAGTGGGATGCCACGAAGGGGTGGAGGAATTTGAGACTCAGATTAAAGGGACTCAGAAAGAGATAAAACAATTGTGACTGACACAGAAAGATGGAACTTAACAGTAGCTAACAGAAAAAAAGACATTTGAAAAAAGAGCAGTCTGCTTATACCTCATGGTCCTTTCTGTTCAGCCCATTTGAGAAATATTAGTGGAGGAGAGCAGTCTTCAAGACACAATGGAAGGTGCAGAAAGCTCTCATTATGTATGTGTATGTTATGTGATTGCTGATCTCAATTGATGACATCTCTTTTAATTCGCTGAGTTCTTTAGGTGGGAGAAATCAGAAAATATATCAGTGGCATTATTTTCATTCTGTTCAGAGTGAAAAGAAACATCAGTGCTTTCATGTGTAATATTGTTTTATAAGAATTACAGTCCATAAAATGCAAACTATTTAAAAAACTTTAAGTAATTAATGTTATGGATATTACTCATACATAAAGGAGTTTGCAGAAGACTGATCTATATTAAAAGAGAAGTTTTAATGAATAGAGCTTTAGAATGCTTTCAAATGCTTCAAATTGCAGGAAAATGGTTTTTTCAGATGTTACATTGAAGTGAATAGTAACTTTATCAGTTTAAGAGATCTACCTTGTACTGCATACTGAGGGTGTTCTTTGAGTTTGTGTTATGTCATCCTCAGTAGCTGATTTGCTTGAAAAAGACATTTAATGCTTCTTTAGGCAAAAATAAAAGTATTAAGAACCACTAGTTCTGGTCAATAATTTTAGTTGACACAGGACTTTTGGTGCATCCTCAAGGCCCAGTTCTGGACAGATTTAAGTGAAAGAATGATAGATTGGTGTGAGTGGTGATGTTCTCATCATCACTGAACAGAGAGAGGTGAATGTGATACGTGCAGAAGAGAGTAGGACATTGTTGCCTAAGGAGAGCTCAGGAAGGAAGAGGGGACTTACCAGTCTCAATTACAAATAACAAATCCCCTGATTTAGAGGAGAGATCAGTTCAGATCAGGAGGAAGTGTGCCAAAGCACCTGTAGGTTTCAGATAATCTCATAATGTAAACTCAAAGGCATTTATTTTCTGAACTTGAATTCCAGATATTTCTGACACATGGAATTTGAAGGGTATAAATTTGAACTGCAAATCACTCTCACAGTGCATGACTGGAGGGCTTGTGAATGTGCAGATGCTGCAATAAAGACTGGAAGACTATCACTTTTATAATTGGAAAAAAAAATGCTAGACTGCTAGACAAAAAAATCTTTAGCTCAACAGTGTTAGTTTCAAACTATAAGCTTTAGAAACTATAAGAGGACTCAAAGCAGAAGCACTTTGCCTGAAAGCAAGTGAAAGTGAGCAGATTACTCTATTTGCACCAGTATAACGGATAATGAGGTTAATTTGTAACTGGATAACTTACCCCATATTCCTGTCTACCTTGCTAGGTGCATGTGCTTATATACAGCTACAGAAAGCAAGCATATTTATATGGGAGTAATTAAACCAGATATTTGTATACATGACCTGCATAGACACTCTTGGCAAGATCATGTGCTCTGAAGATTATATTCCTGCTGTTCGAATGAAGATCTGATTTCATTTAGACAAACCTTTTACTGCTTTTTAATAACAGATGAGAGACAATGCTACACATTAACTGTATGGCTAAAATGTCACACATGCTGAACAGAAATCATTGTCAAAGCAAATGAGCATTTGGATGATACAATGATAAGAATAATGTAATTAAATTCATTTTCATACTACTGATTTTATCACCCCTTTTTCACACTGTTCCTTCTAGCCATATGCTTTGTTTCCATCCAAATCTGCTCATTAGGGAAGAATGACTAACATTTGTTCTAGACAATGCTGAAATCAGGTCCTGGGCTTGCTGGAAGAAGGTTTAATTCATTTGAAAAAATAAGAATGTAGTAAGAAAGAAGAGAGGGAGAAGCTGATATAAAATGGAAAAGCCCATGAACACAGCTGGGTAAAGAACTGGGGAGCTGAGGAGGCAGATGATCAAAAGGATTTGGAAAAAAAAATTAAAGTAGGGGAAAATGAAAAAGACATAAACAAGGATGAAAGGGAAAGAAGGAAAAAGGATAAGAAGGGGAGAATGAAAAGGAGCCTGTTAATGGTAGCTGGAGATAAAAGGGGAGAGGGAGGATAAGGCATAAAATGAGACAGAATTTAATTATGCATACTTTTCTTTAAATGGCCATCTAGCCTCTAGCTCTGCGGGCCAAGTGTCTGTTTCAGTTCGATTGGTGGAACGAGCTCCTTGTGTATCACAGCTTAAATATTTAGCAGCAGTGGTACACTGAAAGGGGCTCACTGTTTTTGCAGAGGCAGGATGCAATGTTGGGATCAGACTGCTAAAGGAGCAGGAACTCAAGTAGCAATACTCACCCCTAGGGCCAGGCTGGCAGGATCTCACATGCATTCTTCTACCACTGGGAAAGTGGCACTTGTGAAACTGAGGGCTCCTTTACTCTTTCCTGAGGGTGGAGATGTGTTTTGACTGTTTTGTTTGTCAGGATCCACAGGGCCGAAGTACTTGGACTATTTGAGTATTTCTTAAGAGTTTTGTGTACCTGTTTGCCAAGCTGTCTTTGTTGCAGCCCTTGCATCCATGTCTCTGCCTCTAAGTGCCCCCATTGGCTTTCTGGTGTGGTTTTGGCAACATGGGCCCTTCCCCTCCCTCAAAATTAGGCATTAAGAGGGGGACCAAGGAATCATTCTCTGAACAAAACTAGCTGGTTTTTGTTAGGAGCAGAGCAAGAATTAGGATTCAGCGTTTTTGAGTTTAGCATTTTTAGGATTGGAATCTTGGTGTTTATTTAAACTGTCAGCACACAAAGGGTTTCCCAATGGCTAAGTTTATAAAAATTTATGTTTAGGGAAGTCCTGAAGATCACAGAGGAAACTTTCAGCTCCATCCTTAGAGAAAGGGATCTGTCTTTATCCTCTTGAAGTGGAATGCTAGCGCTTGAAAGGAGCTTCACACATTCCTGTAGGAATAGCTGGTCGGGGTGGGAGCCACTGCCATGCTAAGGCTGACCCCTCCAGCTGAGACCTTACTGGGAACAAACCACAGAAGAGCCTCTATGAGATGCACCTTCTCTTTGTCCCAAATGTTCTCAGGTCAGAAACTAAAAATAGTTTATTTTCTCCTGTTCTGCTCTTTCAGAGAGGAAACACCATTGTCAGAAATGTTAAAAGAATTGCTCTAGAGCCATGATGACTCACAGCATTGAGCTGGTCTTCATTATAAGGATAATAAGATTTTACATTTTGAGGCCTGTTTTCCAGTTCAATCAACATCAACAGTCTTTGGATCTACTTTTCTTTTAATATCTCTGGTACTGTTGCAATACATTACTTCTGGATAGTGGGGTTGAGGGTATATCTTGCTGTCTATTGCCACCATGTAAATGATGTGTAGAATTGGGCAATACATTTCATCTCTCCAAATGTGTATAATTTATAATAGGACTAAACTTGCTGAACAGTGAGGTCATGGCATGCTCTGGCCTCTTGGTCCCTCAGCAGCAAACCATGGTGCAATATAATACCCTTTCTTATCAAAGTTAGTGGATCCCCAGCCAGGTAATAATTAGCATAGACTCCAAGTATTACAGAAGGCTGATCAATCTTTATTAAGAAAGATACTTTTATACCCTTCTTTGCTACAGGTGGACCTAATTGGTCCTCCAATCCAAACACCATCACCATTGGCTAATTAGAAAACCACCCTTTGGTAAAAAAAATCTCCATAACACATTCCACATGTTCAAAATACCAGGTGCAGCAAGTTAAGATAAGAATTGTTTTTCATTCTTTTCTCTGATCTTCTCACAGCCTTTCCCAGGAAGATGCCTGGGAAAGTTGTATTTCTCTCTGTGGCCAGAGAGCTGCTGCCACACTTCCTGTCTGTACAAACTTTCTTTATTTTGGTTTGAAAAGTGAACAAGACCCGGTGGGTATTCATGACTGGGACTCACATGACAGTACAGGATGGTGCATGTCCTCACAAGACCAGCAGTTTACACATAACCAGAAACACCGATTTCCTTCTTTTTGTCCAAAAGGCTGCTTTATGTAAGGCTGTATTAACTTTCTTTAAGGCTGTAAGATTTAAGGTATTTTCAGCTTTGCTTTTTCGTCAGCTTTCTTTCCCCTTACCGTGTCATCTCATTTTTTCTCTCTCTTCACTTCTTATAGCTCTCATTTTGTCTTCTTTAAGAAAAACTTTCTAATAGCATCCCACTATTTCCTGAATAAAGTCAGTTTGGCTTAGAACCCGAGTGCCAGACGGCCACTGCTGACATTTTTAACACTCCTTGAGATTCATCTCCTCTGAACATCTTCTGAACACACGTGCAAGGTGGGGGTTTAAAAGCTTACCTAAGGCTAATGAGATAGTCACATTCTGTTAGAATACAGTGGGTATGTCACTACCCCTTTCATGGCAAGTTGGTCCTGCTTTGGAACTAAGGGAAAACCACAGAGAAAACACTGAAGCCTACTCAGGACCTATTATCCTGAACATTGAGAAGTCTAAAATGCTGGTGGTTTTTCTACACTTTTGTCGAGGTGCCATCCTTTATGTAAGTCTGTATACTCCATATATTCTTACATACGTGTATAGTCATAACACCTGACTTGACCTGCACCCCTTTTCATGTATATTTGGGAAAAATAAATATATCAGTGAGAGTGGGGGAGAATCCAATTTAACCAACAGACAGGTTGAGTTATTTTGGCTGTTGGAAAAATAATTAGCTGCTGTCCTTCTTCTGCTACTGAGAGGAACACCAATAAAAGAATGCTCATATGACATACAATATGGCATTTAGATATCTGCATTTAAGAAACTTACAGCCAAAGCACTTTTATGGACCTTATGGCTATTAAGCCTATTGGTTTGCTCTTTCACTTTTTAAAGAAATAACATGAATAAAAGACAAGCAAAGGGGATGCAGAATGTTAGCTTGCTCTCAGAGCCTAGTCTAATTTTTGGATTTAAGCACAACCTCTCAGGGACTTCAAAGAAAGCTTTACACAGTCATCTAGAGAAACAACTGAATGGAGTCAGAAAAAAGGGAATCCTCACATCTGCAGTTCTTGTTTTTATCAGTATTTAATCTCTAGACATTTTGTGGAGAAAGAACTGGAACCCGAATTCTCTGTAGGTTTAAAAGGTACCAACCACTTGCATATCAAATGATCCTTTTATTTTTTCTTTCTCTTTTTTACAAACAATTTTACCATAGAGATTTAGAAATTTTTCTTTTCTTCTAAAAAACCCTGGAAGTAGACATTTCAACAATTCGTTAGTTTTCCTCGAAAAACAAATTGTCTTCCATGAATTGACTATTTTAAGTAAAAGCTGTTTTGGTGTGTGATTCTTCCCACTAGCTTCCTTATTTGTAAAACCAGCATGGCTACATTGTTGTATTTTGAAGATCATAAACATTTATTGTTCTTCTTCAAGAAGGAGAATAGAAAATTATTCTTTTTACTTCAGTCAATAAGATAATGTTCAAAATGACTCACACATTTCAAATTCAGATTTCTAGGGGTTTATTTTTGTTTTGTAACAAGTAGAAAACAAGCCTTAATAGACCTAAAATATGTGAGTTCAGATGTGTTATTGAATCACATATAAGGTGAAAGAATATGGTAAAAATGTTATTCAGTAAAGGAATGAATGCATTTTGTAGAAATAAGATGTAGGCTGTCTTGTCCTCCAAAATCTACAGCCAGCACTTAATCAAATTTTGAAACATATACAGAAGCTTTGTTACCACCAGCCTGTGGTAAGAAAACATGAAGAAGGAAATCATAGGCTGTTAAGAGCCTGTGAGATCTTGCTTGGAAGTTGATGTCACTAATGTGTTTCAGAGGAGAACTAAGGCAGCATCTGCATTCCCAGATATGGTAAAATAATTTTAAAGCCATTTGGGTTTTATTCTGCTATTAAAACTATGCTATGTCTTGAATGGAGTACAACACTGGAGAAATATTTTTTTTATCTAACTATTTTTAGTACAGAGGATAGAGGTACATCCTTCTTTGTTCTCCTCATAAAATCTTAGGATTACTGTAGCTGCTTCCTTCCATGATGGCTGGAGCAGAAGCCAGCCAGCTACTGGCTTAGCTGGCTTCTGCTCCAGCCATCATGGAAGGAGTGCAAGTAGGGCTGCTGTCAGTCAAGAAGACAATGAAATGGTTAGTCTGAGCCTCTGTGTCTTTTAAGCAATAACAAGTAAATAATTTCCCTTTGAATGATTAAGACTGATTTAGCACTCAACTGTGACACATTTTCTCAAAAATTATGGGATTGTTACAAGGAAGGAGAAAAATTTAGCAATATGTCTACTAAGAAGTTACTCAGAACTTTAGATGTTTTGCATTCCCAAGTTCTGCAAATGTTCTTTGCAATATCAATAAAAATGGCAAGCTTTGATATGCTTTTTCAGCAGAATACTATTTGTAGTTACACAAACATAATTGCTTCTGGTGAGTTATGAATGCCAGCTATCTGCTCAATAGGTGGACCATTTTGGCAGCTGAATGTGAGTTAACTGGACTGCTTCCTGTGTCTCTGCTGACTCAGTTCTGAAGCATGCCAAATTTCATTATCAGGTACCCAAAAAACTAATCTGATTTTTTCATTCTTTTCATAATTATGAAAAATTCATCCTCTCTATGTAGTGGCAGTCTGCTTTAAAAAATGGAAATGGTGAAGTTAAAGGTTACTTAGTCATGAGCRAAAAGTAAAAGTAAAAAAAAAAATAATAGCAGAGAGAAATTGCTTTGCATAATTGATGTAACTGTACATATTTAAAATTGTACACAAATTTTACGTAGTGAATCATTTAGCATGTTGTTTCATTTGCTGCATCCAGCTTCTTACTCAAGTCTCCCCTTGTTCCCAGATAAGTTTTCAGGAATAATAAATACCCCCTTAAGGGAGTATGTTTTAAAGCAAATAACAACTGCCAAATAATTTATCACATGTAACCACTGGTCTCCATCCTTAATTACTAGCATTTCATTCTAGTGCTTGTTTAAGAGAAGTTAAGTTTAATGTCTGTTCTCTGTATTTTTTTTTTTGAGAGCTTCTTTTCATCATGTATTCAGAGTTTGAACCAGACTGTTCCTTTTTTTGCAAACAAAAGCATTTCAGTGGGACTTTGCCTATGGGACCCTGTGGCAGAGAGAATCCTATTTTATTCTTGGCATGAGACATACAAAAGAAGTCCTTATTTGATTCAGGTTCATAAACAATGGTACTTTTTGGTACTTATTTGCATGGGGTAAGCTCTATGCTTAACTTTTGGCTATTTAAGTTTTGCCTTCTGTTCAATATTTATTTCTTTAATTTATTTAGTGCAGAGGTATTTGGATGGTGTTTTTTGGAGAACTGAAATAGAATGAATAGCCTGACTCCTTGTGGTTTCACTGAACTTTTTTCAAGGTCATAACAGTTTACTAAGCTTGACTGTCTCTAAGATCCAAGTTACCAAGAATTCATTCCAATTTTAAAATGGTTTGGCTTTAAACAAAAAGGAGGGAGGAAAAACCCCCATGCATTTTCATCTAGTTTATTTCACTGAGATACTGAATAACAAAAGATAATATTCCGCACCCATCAAACAGATACAATTCCTATGACGTAATGGATTTGTGTAAGCAAATGTCTTCTAGCTTTTGGTGTGGATGAGGAAGTTTTAAATCGATCATTTCAAATGGTGTTACAAATCAGTCTTGATTACACAAATGTAGAAGATCTGTTCCTTTACTTGCAGTTTATTCTCTTAAAGTTACATTGTCCTCTGGAGTCATGGAGCAGAAAATGAACAGGAGTGATCCTGACTATTGTACTGCTGATGTGTTTAGCTCACTTTGTCAGCTCTTTAACAAGTAGATGATGCTGAAAGCTGGAGACTCTGCAGTGGTCTGAGCACTACACCTGGCTTATGGTGGATACAGTTCCCAGGACAGATTTAGACAGGATCTGTAGCATCTGGGGAACATGCTGGCTGTCTCCTCATCTAGGTGAGAAGTGGAAAGGACAACATCTCTGCTTCTGCCTAGGCTACCTGAGTCCTGCTGTGTTGCAAGTATGACAGTACCAGTATTCAGAAAGACAGTGATTGACCTCAGCTACTACACACCAGCACACGGCCACCCAACAAGAACTGCATCACCAAGAGATACCTGAAAATGCTTGAGGCCTCTTGCCCTGCTCTTACTGATCCCTTGTTCACTGATCTAAACTTCTGATCTAACTTGTGGAATTAAACTGCTGTTCTCTTTGGGGTTGCAAAAGGATTCCTGTGAGCTGTTACACAGAGACCTGGGCTCACCAGCTGCCTGTAGATGTAGGTGTACACCTGATCAGGTGTTTTGTACGTTCTTAGCAGTCAATATGTGAGTAAAAATTTTCACAAGGGCAGGGACTAAACTGACAAGATCCCATTATTTTCATCATTTAAGAGGGCTAAACAGAAAACTTCTTTTTAACCTAGAGGATGGCAATGTGGATCTCATTTGAGTGGCTGGCCCGTGGAATAATAAGACACAAAAGGCTGCCCAACTTCTGTGGTGGAGCTGTGGAGAGGAAGTGCACCTCTTATTTGTCCCCTGAAGCAGCAAGATCTATAATCAGATAGTGAAATGTTTTTCTGAATAAAAACTAGTGCATTTCATTCAAAGTATATTATAAGATAAAGCTATTTGAAAACTGGTTACACCATAATGAGCGTGCTTCATGTTCAAAGCAGAGGGAACAGAGCTGCATTTTAATCAGCACTGAAGATAGATTAGTGGATTTTTTCTCTGAATGTAGATATTTCTAAAAATAAAGGAGTAGTTTTGTTATTTTTTTAAGAAAAACMATTTTAGCATTTTTTATGTATAAATATGGGAAAAGGCCGTGGATGTGCCAAGGAATATATTAGAATTGATGCAGTAATATGTTTTGGTATCTACAGATATATGAATTAATTTTCTTTTCATTTGTTTTTATCTGATACTATACCTTTCCTTAAATAGCTTGAGGATTTATCTGAAGTGGTTGTTACAAATTTCCTCATCTATTTTCACCAACAAATTCTATAGCAAATATAGGATTATACAACTATAATGAGTAAAAAAAAAATCGCTAGCTGGACTCAAATATGATTAAGTCCAATATCTGTCTTTTCTTTATCTCAATTTACATACTGCAGATACTAATTTCAGAAAAGAAATCACTAAAATACAGGTAAAAATTAAAAATATGTAAGAAATTAGATTAAAGTAGCTAAAGTATTTCACAGAACTGCAAGAAAAAGATGAATTGTGTTTTGCTTTGTTTTCCTAGACTGCAGGGGAGACATTATCCACGGAATCATAAGAAATAGAGCCAATATAACCTAGATTTATTCCTAAGAGAAGGCTATGTTAGGAAATTACAAGATAATCAAATCTCCACTATAAACAAGTAGGAACATTCTATGCACAGTTTTGTAAAGAACCAAGGGGCAATATTGACAGCATAAGGTTTTACTGGGGAAATGAGTGCAAATCTCTGGAGGACTAGAAGAATTCAGTGCTAACTGCTGTGAACAGTGAAGGTTTTCCTTAGAGAAAAAACGCCACTGAGAAATTATGATTAGCTGTTTCCTAATGTAAGTTTGAAAAAATTAGTGCAGAAAGCAAAAGATGGTAGTGTGGTAGTAGAAGGCTTCTTGAATGACTTATTGTCCAATTTTAAAACACTGACAGAAATTAGTAGAAAATTCATATTCGGTATCGCTTACTTCTGTTGTTTATTGCTTACTTTTATAGCTACTTCCTCTACTTACATAAGCAGAGCAATTTATACCCTTCTGGCATTTATAGATTTAAGTTCTCTCGTTCCCAATTATTCATTCTTTAGAGACTGAAAATCAGCAGGCATTGTGGGCAGGCTCAGAATAGTATCAGGCACAGTTGCATGAAGTGTGATTTGAAGTAGGACCCAGCCCTTGGGGTGTGAACAGAGCTTGTTTGTGTCCTGTCTGAAAAAAAAAAACCAACATATATATATATTTAAACCATACAGATAGCTAACAAGCCCTACAGATAGCTAATAAACGCTGCAGATAACTAATCAATCCTGCAGATAACTAATAAATCCTGCAGATAGCTAACAGGCATCACAACTGCTGCCCATTGATGGCAGAAGGAGCCGGCATCTGGCAGTCCTGACTGTTTGCTGTGCAGCTCGAAGTGCACGCTGCTCTCTGGAACTTCAGTGCCCACAGCCAAGCTGGAGGGAAGATGCTGCCTCTCCCAGTGGCAGGACTGCAGCTCAGATTCCTGCTCCTGATGGTGGGGGCCATTCCCACCAGAATCTGCAGCAGAGGAGGGAATGTTTGTAGTTTTATGACCCTGCTATTAATTGATCCAAGTGCTAGTTTGCTGACCTTCAGGCATACAGTCATGTCCACAAAGCCTGACTTCTACCCTGCACTAACTGTGGGATTCCTGGAGGCAAGGTTTTGAGGAAAATTCCTGTGAGTTGATGTTTATTGATGTTTTCTGTGAAATATCACACAAACTGTGTTTGATAGACACATTTTTATAGATCTTGAAGTAAAGTGAAATACCACACTTAAAAATGCAGCGTTTTGCTTGTTTTTCTATCCTGGTAAGCAGAGTTATATCCGTTAAATGTATTTTTGAGATTGTAGGCCCAATTTGCCATCCAGAATCCTGCCATATTAACTGGTATTCAGCTTTGTGTGCAGACAGTTCATGGGAGCTGTGTGGAACCAGTCTGTATGGAACTGTGCAGAGCAGTGTTTAATCTTAAAAAAATATGTGCAAAACATTTGCTAATGTAATACCAGTGGTACCTAAACAAATGTAAATGTTTGCAGTGCAAGGTGATACGATAAACCTTATGTGCATAATACACCATGACCATATTTTAGAAGATGAGTGACTTTTCAAGAGAGGGCAAATTTATACCAATCAAAAAAAAAAACCAAAACAAAACTGTAGAATCATTGAACAGTATCAGTTGGAAGGAGCCTTTAAAGGTCATCTAGTCCAGCTCCCCTTCCATGGAGAGGTGCGTCTTCACCTAGATCAGGTTGCTCAGAACCCCATCCAATCTGACCTTGAATGGTTCCAGGGACATCTACCATCTCTCTGGGCAACCTGTTTTACCACCGTCAGTGTTTTACCACCCTCATTGTTAAAAACAGGCTGAGTGGTGACTATCCCAAGGAAAAAAAAATCAAAGTACTTGATTTTTGAATGCAGATAATTTTATTACTTCTCCACTCAAATCAATCAAAGCAAAATAAGTCAATGATTAAATTTGGAAGATGGTCAATTGATCAGTGCACTTTTAATATGCTACATTTAATAGCCGCATGTCTTTCAAAGCATGCTAAAATTTCCTGATTTCAGTACATCAGCACTAGTAAAACAGTATAATATCATAGAAGGCTTTTCTACGTTTCTTTCTTGTGAATTTATAGAAACTGTCTCAAGTCTTCATCTGTCCAAAAATGTCTACAATCAATTTTATTTGTTGTATGTATGCTACACTTCTCATATCAGTTTAAGAATCTTAATTTTCCTGCTAATCAGCACTGAATGGTCTAAAGAGGCATTCCTACCATCTACTTCATGCAGTACAGGGCATGTTGAGTAGAGCAGTCAAGCCTTCCTGTATTAGAGATATCACCAGACAGTGATTCAGGTCACCTGCAGCTAAAAATACCCAGTGTGAATCTCTTGCTGGAGGTCTTATAAATAATCAGACTTAGGTTGTAAATTAGTTTTCTTCCAAAGGGCCTTTTCTATCACCAGCATTCGGTTCACAGTTAAGAAAGGAATTGCCTTTACACCCTCAAGCACAGGTAACAGCACTAAAAAGTGACAGAACACATATGAATGACTAAAGCAAATCCTCTTGGCTGTTGCAGCTGCTCTTCTGTACATGTATGCCTGGAAATACTTGCTCTTCTATTGAACATGAATCCTTTGTCTCAATCATATTAGCAAATCAAATGTCCTTTGAATGATGAGAATATTACTTCAAATGCGTAATTTCTTTTTAAATGTATAATTTTACATATTAAATTTCTTTTCATCTCATTCTGTTGTGTTTCTGGTTTGGCCATGCCTGCAAGAGCATTCTGAAACAGATAAGATGTAATTTCATATGCTCTATAAATTGATTATGAGATCAGAACACAACCTAAAGCCATTGCTAACAATCTAATGAACCTTCAGGAGAGGCCATCAGTTTTTAAATATTATGTAAGCTGGTATTAAAAGGCATTGATCTCAGCAGAGATGCTTCTGGGTCCCTGCTTTTGTGAAAATGCTAAAGCCGTTGTAATCTCAGCCTTTTGCTTTCCACCTCCCTGAGGTTTCTTAGCTATTTTATTTTGTTTTACTTTATTACCTGTCCTGTTTTTGAAAGATCATGACACAATAATCCATCATGTATAAAGTTAACTACAGGTTTGTGAAAATCCAGATATGTTAAATCTGCTGGCTCTGTCTATACCAACAGTTATTTCATTAAATACTATGATTTGTCTGAGATGATTTACCTTTCACAAATCCATGATGACTCATGCTTATTAAATTGTTCTCTTCCAAATTGAGGCAATATTTAAAATAGCCAAAAATAGCAACTCAAAAGTTTTGCTACCATTGGATCAGGCTTTAACATATTTAAACTGACTGCTAAGTATCTTCCTTCACTAAATTCCAGTGGGGATTTCTGTTTCAAAGTAAGTTATTATTAAGCCTGCATAAAGGTGGCAGAATCTTTCTCATGGATGTTTTTCTTAAGATTTACTATGGTGTTAATCACTAAAATTTCTGAAACTGATCCATTTATGATCTAAGTTACATTTCTTTCTTCTCAGCTGGTGAGACATTTTTAAGTGCTTATTCATGATATTTGAAAGCTGTAGCTATCTAAGACGTATTATTTTCTGTTCACAAAGACAAGGCATTAGAGATACTTTTCTACCTATCTATGGAGAAGAGAGGAAAACTTTAAAGCACTGGGAATGCTAACTGTAAGAAACTGATTAAACACTTTGAAGAGTGTTTATTTTACCATCTCCCTTGATGAGTTCAAAATGTACTTGTTTTTAAAACTACATTTATTTTAGCATGACTATCCTAAACTGTCTTCTTTTTTAAAAAAAGACCTGCTGATTCTTAGTTGATTTTTTAAAAAAWTTATTTTACTTGCCACAAACTTTTTAACATGTATTTCATATGCTGTCCAAGTTAGGGAAAGGTTAGCAATGTGTGTGAAATCAGTGCAAGACTTTTATTGCTGTTGTTGTTGTTAACGTCTTTTAATATAGTATTTGCTTCTTCCCCTGTTCTGCTGGGTAGGTTAAGGACTCTTATTTAGTGCAGCCAGTTTTGTTGCCTTTGTCCTAACCTGGAAAAGAAACTCAAGATAATCTTAGTACGGAGGTAATATGAAAGGGGATCTTTATTTGAAGGCCTCCAGAGGCAGTTATGGAAAGATGCCCACAAAAGATGTCCACCCCCCAGGGGTACAGAGTTACAAATATATATGTGAAAAATACAGAGAACATATAAAAGAGAAAAAAAAAAAGGCAAAACCCAAATGGCATCAGTTTTTTGTAAGCTGTACAAGAACAAAAAGGCAGAGCTGGAGTGGAAAGTGAGACAGCATCTGCTAGTCTCCAAGACAATGAAAATTAATATCTTATGAATAAAAGAAGTAATGTTGGAAGAATGAATCCGAGAACAAAGAGTACAAAAATGAAGAGCAAGAAGGTGAGGTGACCACAGTACAAATGAAATCTTAAGGATTTGAGTTAATTTTTGTTTGTTCCAACATGCTGCGCTGTTCTAATGATGAAGTTGCCAAAAATCTGGAATTGTTTCCAAAAGCCTGGGAAGCATCTCTAATTTGTGCACTGGAACATAAAAGAGCCAGTCGCTGGCACATGTAGAGACCAGAGATTTCCACTTGCAGTGAGTTTCTCATATTTATGAATATATCTTCTAAAGAACAATATTCACTCCATTAATTTCCATGTCAACACCACTCAGTAGTTCATTGAATTTGACTAGGAAAGCCAACAGCAGCTCCTGCCTCCTGCTTCCTCCTCCTCCAACATTCTCAGGTCATTTTTTCTTGTGCAACTCATTACTATAGAAACAATCTTTCCTAAGGTATTTCAGTTTCAAGGGGCAATGCTATATTAAAGCCATTCTGCTTCTAGAACATTTTGTTTCTTATTGAAAATGTCTTAGGTAAAATACACCATGACAATAAATGTTTTCAAGAAACAAATTCCCCCAACACAAATGAAATGAGCATTTACTCCTGTGGTGGTACTATCACACTTTCCACAATAACACCATTGAAGGTCATGAAAACTTTCATATTGCTCATTTCATGTTTCATCTAGTTCTACATCTATGTGTGTGTAAATTTGATACACTGTAGAAATAGAGGCATGGGAAGATTCATGTCATATGATTGCTTTCATGCAGTTATCCAGTACCACCTCCAACAAAGGTGGCGGCTTGAGCTAAGAGATCCCACAGAGCCTAATTTTTAGGAAAGCTCCTTTCCTTAGAAATAGAAATCCAGTTTGCACACTGATTTTATCCATGGTTAAGTTTCTTCCTCTTAGGCAAGTTCAGTCCTTTAGTTTAAGGATCTTTTTTTTTCTCTTTAGTATCTATTCTTACAATAAAAGCACAGACAGCAACAAGGTCCACAACTTGGCTAAACTGTGCCTGCCACAACTTCTATGCTTTCTTCATAAGAAGAGATCTTTCACTGTGTGATTTCATTTCTTTTTTTCTCTGTTCCTTGTTCCTCTTAATCCTTTGGTCTCTTAGATTTCACACTGGTGCCTCTATATTCCTCCCCGCTTCCGCTCATCTCCACATCCCCCATCTCTTCACCCCCCTGTCTCAGCACCACTTTCAAAAGCTACTTGCACATCCACTTTCTTCCTCACCTGCCATTGTGATATTAGGCTTTGAGCAGCAGCTGGCAGCCTTTTCCTCAGCTTAATTAAAGGTCACCTTTAATCTTCACAGGAAATRTCTGTATTTGGGACCTCAGTACTCTAGTTGCATTTGGAAAAGTGAGAGAAATTTTTTATATGATTCAGTGCATTAATACTGCTGATGCTAAGAATCCCAAAGCAGCTGCCAGAATCCATCCAAAACAACACGCCACAGAAATAATATTTTTTCATGGATTATAACTACTTAAAGGTAAAATGCATGGAACAAGAAAAAAAAACTTTTGCATATGCTTTGCTATCTGAAACTAGGTCTTAAATAATAACAAGTAATTGTTGTAATTTTGTTTTCATGAGCTAAACTTAGTTTTGCACCAGTGGCTCACAAAAGCCTATGCCAAATAAAATGTTCTCAGAATTAAGGAGGAAGGGAAGAGGTCTCTGGTTTGGGAGGAGAACACATCTATTCTCTCTCAAAAAAAAAAATCTGAGAAACAAAAGATTCACGATCTTCTGTTTAAAATCACTTTCCAGCTGGATCAGTTCTAAGTGTCACACATTCCAAATGTGTTTCATATATTTGGACAGTAATGCTTTAGTGTCATGAATCCTTCTGAATCATCTCTTCCAGTAATACATYCAGAATGATCTTCCCCAGCAAGCTGAGAGCAGCCCAGTCTGGGTTTGGGTTGCCCCAGCATACACATGTGCACTGGTGAGAACTGTACAGCAACAGGAAATTCTGCAAGGCAACGTGAATGGCATAGGAAAATCCTGTCCAGCACTGAGTATCACAAACAGCAAATTAAGAGATGCTTACAGATATAATATATGTGAACCAAAGAGGGGAAATTGTAGTAATCACATATTGTGTTTGAATAGTGCTTTGTATTGTGAGAAAGCTTAGCATAATGTGGTATATAACTACATTGCAGCAGGCCTGTCATTTGGAAAGTGGGAGGGAAAGAGTTTATCCTCTCCCCCAATCCACCCCTCGTTTGAGTTTCTCTTTGTGAAGTCATTTCAATAGCAAGCAAAAGCTCACAGTGCACTAAGCATGAGTATAATCAGCTTTCAATGCCCCCACTTCCACGGGATTTTAAATAGCAGATTCCCCTGAGCACAGCCGAGTTTGATCAGAGTGCTTTCTGAAATGGGGGCTCTGCTGTTGGTGTTCAAAGAAAAACACAGCTCTTCAAGTATATGCATCACCTACAAGACTGAGACATTCCACTGGACTTGTCAGCCCTTGCAAGGAGGGGGTCTTCCACAGGGAGAGGAAAGCTCAGGACAGTGCTCTGTATCCTTGAGGGACTGATTACCTGGATGCAAGAGGGAGCTGCACAGAGCAATGTTCACCAAAGTACAAGCAGCTGGTGCCACCCAGCACTCCTGGCACAGAACTGGAGATGACAACCCGGGAAGTCTGCCTCCACAGATGCAAAGTTTCACATACTTTCATATTTTCATGTAGATTTTATAAAATAAGAGGTATTTAAAAAAAAAAGGCAACAATTGGAAGCTCCAGAAATAGTTTATATTAAAAAACTCCTATTTTGTGTTATGTGAGCAAAGCTTGTGCTGGATTTCAGTTGCCAAAGAGCATATGAGCTGCCTGTAAAATGTCCAACATTCTCATCTGGAAAAACTTTTAGATTTTATTCCTTTATTTGGCTTGAAACAGAGCTTTTTTGCTTTTGTTAAATGTTTAACTGAGGTCTGGACCACAGGAAAAGTAAAAGGCAACATGCTGGCTAGAGGACATAATTTTATATTTTTGAAGAAGGATTTGGACTGAAAACAGATGAAAGCTGTGGGTGCCCTGGTCAGATGGCAGTCAAAAAAATCTCCAGGAGCCAGAAGAAACAGAGTCCAATATATTTGAATCCTGGCTCAGAAGAAATCAATGATCAGCTTAAACTGGGGATGATGCAAGGGAAAATAAAGAAACCAACATTCCTTGAAGTATTACTTCAGCACTTTGTATAGTGAATGATGGAAAAATACAATCAAGAGGAGATTCTCACAATTCTGGCATCAAGAGTTTGTGTGCGTTCATATTAACCACTTTCACTCTGGCGATATTTCTAAATAGAACAGAAGCTGCAGAGGCACAGAAAGCAAAAGATGACCCAGAACAAACAGGAAGACATGGAAAACCTGGAGAGAGCGACTAAAGAGTTGTATCAAAATCTAGTCCATGCTCACAACCAAATGGGAATTGGAGAAGTAATTAGGGAGGAAGGAGACTGACATCCACTGGACAAAGTAACCAGTCAGGGCAAAGGAAGAATTCAATAGGAAGAGGGCCATGTAAAGGAGATGTTAGTAGAGGTCATTGTTTTTGTGAAAGCTAAGGAGTCAATTAGCAACTCCAAACTTGCTGCCTCTGAAGCATCCCATGCCCTAGTTTGGAAAAGTCACTGAGGTCACAAATTGCAAAGGAACCTTTTTAGCTTCAATACAAATCTTAAGGAAGTACAGTCATTGCAGGAAACCAGTCCCTTGACTTATAATGGTACCAAAATATGGTTTTACCATGTAATTATACTGCTGTTACAGGTAATTATACTACTGTAATTATACTGCTGTTACAGGTATTTGTATTGCTGTTGTTCCTAGCTGTGCCATTTCAGTCAAATCCTGTTTTCTCTGTCATCCAGAAATGGTCAGTGGAAGTAGGATATCCTCCTCACGCCCTGGGGCACAGTCTTGCTTTCCTCACTAAATATTGTTCTCAGCAGCAGTCTGTATAATCATGAAAAACAGAACTGAGCCCTTACATGGCTTCTGTGGTCCATGCAATGGATGTGGCCCAAGGAAATTATCAGTAACTTTAGCTTTTACTGCAGTATTGCAGACACATGTTAAGCTACTGGGAAAAAAAAAAAACAAACCTAGCCAACAACAAGAATATAGGTGGAATTTCTGTCACTAAACTATAACCACATACAAAACTAACTTTGTATAGGGACTGAGGTGGTGGTGAGAGTGACTCTCTTCTTCAGCTGTTTCAGTTCTCTTTGTTCTGCAAAACTTGATTGCCAGGAAAGGGCACACACTAGAGGTTTAATTTCATCTATTCAACTAGTTTGTACCATCAAACAGAATTATTTAAAATTAAACAAAATGTCTAACCTTCCCTCCAATTCTTCAGGTTCCTATTGACACTTAATACATCATATTACTAATTTATTTTATAAATGCTGAATCTTCAGGTATAATAAAAGGATTTTCTATAAATGTACCAGGATGATGGGAAGCAGGGAACGAGAAGGCTGGAGGAAGTAAGGTCTGAACATTCATTGTTCTAGAAATTCATCACTATTTTGAAAAATTTTTGAAGTGTTTTCCACATGTGCTATTGTTAAAGGCTCTGTGTGTCACACCGGATGATGTCTTGCGCTGGTGCACTGGGCCCTTGAAAGGAAATGGAGTTGTTCAGCCAGTCACTTCTTTTCCAGTTTCTATTGTTCTGTCAAGGTTAAAGTTTTCTTTCCTTAAGGATCCCAGCTGTAAACAAGCAGCCCCTAGCACAAATAGTCTCAAAAAAACCTTGTAGTTTATCATTCAACAGAAATTAAACACCTGTTAGTCTTTTAGATTGGTGCCATAATGCACACTCCAGTTTAACATCACTTAGCATTGAATTTAAAGGACATTTCCTTCATTAAAAAGCTTTCTCACAACAGGAGAAAAAACACAAATGAACTCTCTCTAGAGACATTTTTCCTTTTATTGGTACTCAGAACTGCTTTACACTCCCACTCCTGCTCCCATACAAACTCCCCCCAACAAATGCTCCCAAGCCTTTACATGGCTCTGCTTATCTGGATTTTCTCCCTAAAGAGGACTAAATAATCTTTATTTGTAGAAACAGTATTTGCTAGCAGAAGTAAATTTGAAAATGCATATTCACAAATATGTAATCATTTGCTAAAGATTTTGGAAGTACAAAAATCAATATTGACTACATCTTGTTTAACAATACATTTTTTTAGTCTGTGCTGGCCCATAACAACAAAAGAGCTTAACATATTTATAACACTCATACATTTTTTAATTAGAAATAAAGATTTTGTATTCTGGTGCATCTGTATTTAATAGTTACAAAATGGTGAATGAAAGTAACTTTTTTTCCCTCCAACAGCATTTTCCTTGGAAAATGGAAACTGCTTTGCAAACATAAAACTAATACAGAGAATTTCCCTTTGCCTTCTTCACTGCCATCTTAGATAGAATCCTCTCAGCAAAAACTCATTCAGTAGTACTACATTCTAAAGATCATTGATTGTTAAACTGTGTAGCATTATTTTTCTATGCTATTTTTGCACTGAACATTGCAGACACAAATTATTATTGCTAACATTATTGCAACATATCAGATTGTTTCCAGTTGCTCATAAATTCTGTATAGCATCATATCCTTTTCCTATGGCTTTACATTAGCACTGTAAAAGCCCAGAACATGGGTTACTATTTTGGACTTAAATTTATTCTTTTTCCTGAATATTTCCTAAATATTATTTTTCCTCAATAGCTTCTTCCATTAACTGAAGTGCATGTCAGATGAACAGCGGCCCAACCCATCTTGAGTTGCCCTGGTATAAAGTGGTGCATTCCCCTTTTGCCACACTTATGCCATGCTCTTGTCATAAACAAGAATTTTATGTTGACCTGGGTCGTCAGAGAACACTGAAGAAAAGATCAGGAGCCAAAGACAGTATTTTAGGTAATTCTAACTGTTAACCATTCCAGTGCTGGTGAAACAATAGGCAGCAGCAGCCATGAATATAATGTGAGCATCTGCCCAATGGCTAAGAGCTTTATCTCACAGCTTGGGAGCTCAGATGGATGGTGCTTGGAGTGCCACCTTCTTTTCCCTCACAGCTCAGGTTAAATATTGACTGGCCTGAGCTTAAGGCTGTTTGTTATGTGCGAGCCAAGGTCGATATTAATGCAACAGCTCACAGAGCCCAATGTGTGCTAAGCACTTTGCAGACATGTAGGGCAATCCAGGCCGCAGTCCCAAAAAAGCTGATATGTCAGTGTCAATTTTTGACACAGTGGCCATTCCTCCCTGTTCCTCCATCCCTCCCATTCCTGTTTCCCTGGGCTGTGTTACCAATCTAGTCACTTGGAAAATCAGAACAAGTATTTAGTTTGAGGAAACAAAAATTTGCCTCAGCATCTGAGTTCTGAAAACAACCAAAACCTTAGCAAAAGAAATGAGGATTAATAGCAGACTGTGGGTTCAGTTCCCTCTGGTTGCATGGTGAGTAGAAAACCCATTCAGCCATTTCAAGCACTAAACAGATATCTGGAATCATCTCTGCCTGGATATAGCAATGGATAAAGGTTCCCACACATTGTGGCAAAGGGGCTTGGGCAATGGCTGCCTCCATCACTTTTAAATCCATCATTAAAATTACTATTTTCAAAGAAGAAATATTGCAATAATACAAATACTACTTTTTAAAGCAGCTTGATATAGACTAGTTCCAGTTTGTCTGTGAGACTCTGGCAGAACCATAGCATTTTCAGAAAACAGGTTTTTGCTTCTCAAATGTTCTGCCTCTTTTAGTCCATTCAACGGAAATGACAGTTCAGGGTGAACCGGCAAAAAGTTATTTAGTCTAGATCAAAGGTTAAATTTTCAGCTCCCCTCTCTAATAATAAATAAAGTTTTGAAAACATGTTTTGGAAATGATATTTTGTGAAATGAATTTCAAGGTGGCCTTTTAGGGTAGTCAGAATTACAAGAGCCAATGTGACACGCATTGTGTAGGAGAGAAAAAGAAAGAGCTCGTGTATAAGGGATTTAAGTAAGCTTATAAAAACTGCTCATGTTGAGTTGCATTTTTTCTCCAGCTGAATTCCTGCTCAGTTGCAGTTTACCAGTTAGGTTCTCCTCAAATTAAATCTACAGTTTTCTGTGCAAGGGAAGGGAAAAAATAGTAAATCAAAACTAATGAGATATTCTTTATATTATTGACGTCTTTATTTTTTCTTCCTGCGTCACTGCTACATTTGAAAGGCGAAAACAAGGAGTGAAACTGAATGTGAAAAATGAAAACTGCCCACCTGGTGAAAAGAAGGGAAAGAAGAAATCAGAAGGGTGAGTTAGCAATTCCTTAAGCACATGCAATGTCTGTAATTTTCAAACTTGACAATTGCGCTAAGACACAGAGAGGAAGGGAACTGATAGGGAGAGTGTTTGCTCTTTCACAGACAGACTTGTGAGAGAAGAACATCAGCATTTTGCCGAGGCTGTGTGTAGCACATGCACAGCTCAACACAGGCTCAGAATGGCAGCCACAGGAGGGAGGAGGATTCTCACCTGCTTTCCTCCCCTGCTCTCTCTGCCTTCCCTGCAGGGAGAATATTGACACAGCCCTTCCTTTCTCCAAGCTCAAAATCCAGTCAGTTAGTACATTTTGCCTGTCCTTCTCTGGATTAATCCACAAAAACGTGTTTTATTACCTTTCTCCAGATTTTAAAATTATATTATTCTTTTCCTTTTTTTGCTATGTGATTCTTTTGTCTCTCTCCTTCCCTAGCCCCTCCCTTACCCCCAAGAATAACAGAGTGACTAGACTGAGCAAACAGTGAATCAGACAATGTACAGCTTGCTTTCAAATGCACAGAAAACCAAACCAAGAGAGAAGAGATTAAAAACTCATGGTTTTTTTTTCCCCTCTCTAATCATAGGTGTTATTATGACAATGTAGGTAAAATGTTTTCTGATGGAGCTGTTATTTTTGAATTTATAATATCTGTAAGTTCAGACAGTGGTTGAGAAGTTGGCACTCATCAGCTTCTGTGTGCAGGAGCACTGGCACGTTAGGCAGAATGAAGAGTGCAAGGGTGCTGCTCGGAGCTGTGCTCATCCATATCATTACACATGATTAAGCTCACACATAGCCTTCTTGCAGTTCAGCAGGAAGCTCTATCTAGAATCTGACTGTCACCAGACTGTACTGAATTTAGTGGGAGTTTTTTTTCATTTACCTTACTGCTCGATTTTTCTTGTCTGGCAACTTCTGATTGTTATCCAGAGAGCCATTCTAATGTCTAAGAAATTAATTGATGCTATAGTCTTCCTACCRTTTGTTTTCAGCTGCTATACTTAAATTATTATTTTCTGAAGGCTGTTCTTCAGATACAGAAATTTGAAAAAAAATAACAGTGAAACGAGAACATTTTTTCACAAGTAAACCTTTGTAGTGAACAGAGAGACACTGAATATGATGTATAGCATTCCACATGGTTACCAAATTTGTCTTTAATGCAGGCATATAAATCTTAAAGTCTTGGCATTACTTCAGATATGCTACATACTCAGTTCTGCATTTTGTGGAGGCTGAAGAACACCAATTCTCTACAAACCACCAACTTTCAGAAAGATAACTTATAGTCAATCTATCTTTTCTATGAGACAAGGTATGTAAATATATATGCTCATGACCAGAAAGCTTCTGTTATCCTGTTTTAGGAGATTTGATTGCTGTTTCTGATCATCTATCTCAACAATTAGCTCTCACTCTATAAGGATCGTCTCTTTTTTTGCCTGAGATGCATTTTTGTGGGTGCAGTAGAGGATTGATATACAAGACATAAGAAGTTAAAAATCAACCTGTATTTTTGATGAGGCAGTGCAGAAGATGTGGATTGGGGTCTAAGTCCAAGAACAAAGAGATTTTGTAAGTAGCTTGGGTGAAAGAAAACTCTTTTCCTTGCACTTTCAGTTATTTTCTTTCAGGACTCAAAGAATTGCTGTCTGGAGCCATCAAAAATTTCTCTCTTATATGACAGATGAGAACTAGAAGTAGATCTTCTATTGCCAGACTGACTCGTCTGGCTTCTCTAAATAGGAACATATCTTTGTAGCCACTCTGACTTTATACTTGGTGCCTATAACCTGTAACTGTGTTGTTAAGACCATGTGTCTTGCCTTGGTATGTTGCAGACTTTCCAGGAGACTTAGACAATCAGTGCAAAAACACACTCAGACCTAAGACCCTCCCTGGCTTTCCTTTTCAGGAGAATATCTGGCCAAGGTTTAAAAAGTGACCATTTATCATAATAATTCATTATAAGTTGTGGGCAGCAGCATATGTTCTGGTAGCCATTACAAGTATAAAATACTGTACTTTGCAGCATAGAGAGAAAGGACAGTGTAGCAACTAGTGACAAGAGCTGACCCTTCCATCAAAGAAAAACTGATTATCAGTGAATTTTCATTTGTCTGTCTAACACTCAAGACACCAATTAACTACCTGTCTTTCTCCTATTAGCAATATCTACAGTGTGCTATGTAGGAAAAGAGTCTTAGTCAAAATTAACAAGGCACAAAGCACTAGTTGGATAGCAATTAGCAAACAGTGTCATTGCCATATCTTCCTAATAAGATGAAACAACAGAGAAGGAAATGTATTCTGTGCATCTAATGGATGCTGTAGATCAAATAACATCTCAGAGATTTCTGAAGCAGCGTAAACTGAATGGCTCCCCGTTGTGAAAAGTCATCTTGGATCAATGGTAGAACTGGAATAATCGCTGGCATGTAACTGATGTGGGGAAGAGAAAAATACAGCATACTGAATTGTGTGTCATCAAATGAATGGCTTAATTTGAGCCTGCAAGAGTGTTTCACCAACTCTGTACTGGACAGGAGACAGACACTAATGGGGCTGGTTTTTTTTGCAGACAGATGTCCACAGTTCCACCCTTTCTCCTTCTTGCTGCCCAACCTCAGCCCAAGATCAACATGATTCAAAAGCAGGTTTCATTTATCTGACATCCACATGGGCTCCTTTAGGGGATAGAGGCTTAAATAAATGGTCTGGGTTTTGAGGTCATCTCTGTAACAGGATTAAAAATATTAACTGGCTCATAAATTTGTTTTACCAGGGTAGCATTGCCTGACTGAGCCTGTATCATTTTTATTGCTAGCTACAGTTATGTTTATTGACAGACAAGGATTATAAAATGATGACACAAAGCAGTAGTTATTCTGGGATCCAGCAGGAACAATAAATTCTCTGCCTCCAGTTCTGGAAATGTTTCAAGGCTTTTTTCTTCATGAATAGTTACTCTATAAAGCCACAGTATTTTCTTGACTAACATTACTCATTTTCTTCACCTGTGTTGCTCCAATCAGTACAACAGATAGAGAGTGGTATAATGCTACAAAATTTACAAAGCCCTAAGTACACAGAGCTGAAATTATATTTTTTTCTGTAAATCTTAGTTGCCAACATCAACAGCAGAGTTTCTTCTGTCTAGGGATATTTCAGTACACAAAAAAAAGCAGCAAAAAGGCAAACAAGAAAACATGGTAAACATGATGAACTTCAATTGGAGGGAAAGAAATAAAGAACATCTAAACTTTTAAATACACAACAAAATGACACAAAATAAAACATACATCAGAAGTTTGTTGAAGCCCAAGTTTTCAAATGTTAGTTATGTGCTGTAATGACACAAAGAAATTGAAGGACATTTGCTGCCCGGTGCAACAAATGATACAGAGGTGGCCTACTTCACTTTCAGCCTATTTCAGATGTCAAGTTTTTCGAGCCTCTATCATTTATCTTATCTTCCTTTTGCCCTTTGAGTGTTTGTTTACATCTCTCCCATAGTCTGAAGCCTGAAACTTGACTCTAAATGAGGTATCACTGGTCTCAATAGCGAGATTGATACTGAAACACAGAAGGGTCAAGACTGCAAAGGACCTCTGGAGGTCATCATGACAACCTCTCTGCTCAAGCAAGGTCATCTAGACCCACCTAGAGCCTCTTACCTATCACAAATGAAAATTAATTTGTCCAAGAAGAAGAAGAATCTTTTTTTTTACATATTAGTGTCACACTGTTGCCACTGTCTTTGTCCTCCTAACTCCTTCTCTGCCTTCTACTGCTTCCTAAGTGTTTTCTCCCCAGTTTCATACACACAAAGCACTTCTATTGCAATTGCATGTGCCTCTATCAAATTTCCATCAGCTGATTTTGGAACAATTTCCTATTTTCTGGAACTCTTTCAAAACTTGAAAGCATCCTCATGATTTCATCATCCAGATCATTGATCAGCAAAGCATTGAATAAAAATGGATTCAGAAATACGCAATTTTAAATGTCCTCCCATTTTGACAAAAAAGCAGTGATAGTTTCTCTTTGTTTTTGTTTTCTCAACCAGCTCTGAGCCTTCTCTGTGGTGATTTAATCATATACCATAATTTGCTTATGAGAATGCTCTGTAGGAGACTCAAGAGCCTTACTGAAGCCAAGATAGATCACATCTACTGTTTCCCCCTTATTCACTTATCCTGTCGAAGAAAGAAATTAGATTGGTTTGATACAATTTGTCCTTGACAAATTCACATTCACTAGACTATTATTACCCTCGAGGTGTTCATAAATTGATTGATTGATCCTCCACCACACGGCTTCAGTTCAAGGAAAATCACTTCAGCAGCATCTACTCTGATGTGTAGCTAATTGGGCTCAGTTCTGTGATTTCAAATCTACTTCTGCAGGTTTGGTGCTGATTTTCCAAAAAGGCATCCTAACTATCTTGACCATGTGTTCTCTTCAGTCCCAAAGTTAACCAGGTCAAATGAGCTTTACCTGCCACACTCAAGGGCACCAGAACTATGCACAAAACCTGTGCTCATAAGAATATCATGCACCCTCCAAATGAGCTCTCTTTACTGCAGTATCAAACATAAAATCACTGCCTGTTGATGAGAATGACCTACCAGTTCTGGGGTTCATGCTACTGTGGTGCATGAGTAAGAATATTTTGTCGTTTTTGAAGAGCAGAACACAGTAAATGGTATTATTTGTAAACAGTATTTGCAACTTATGTAAATGAAGCTGCATAGAATGGCTTCATCTTCTTTTTTTCTCCGGGAAGGGAGCAGAGTTTCAGTTTTTTAAGCCATTTGACCCTGAGGCTTACATTTGCAATTCCATGCTGATAGGCACTACATAATTATTATTTTAATTAGAAAAGCTGAAAAAAATCCACTGTGTCTCTTAATTTAAATGTTATAGCTGCCACAAAGGGCTTAGTCCTGCAATGATTTTAGCACAGACTGACACTGAGCACAGCTGGGTTTTTGCTCAGAACAAGATCAATATTTTGGCATGGCATCCTCACAATGAAGACTTAGCTAACTGAAAGGCTGTTTGAACCCAAATTGACCACAAGTACGTTGCACTATTAAACACTGGAATTTTGACTTTTACACTTAGGACTAAAAAATATTTTACTAACTTTGTTCACGTGCACAGAGACCTGATTTTCTAGTTCTTGCTTCAGCAAAACTCCTGCAAGTAAGGAAGGGTAGTTTGAGTTCAGTGTGAGATGATCTCAGTGTGCTCAGTGTGAGGTGAGCTTCAGTCACAGTCCTGTCCTTATTCTTGTTTGATCTCAGTCCCCTGTTAGGTTCTGACACTGCAGAACTTATGCACAGAAATTCAGTGAGATCACACCCACTAGGAAGTACAATTTTTAGAATTCCAGTACCTGTTTCCTATTTGTGAATCAGAAGAAAATATTACTCTCCTACATCACTTTTTGAAGAACTGAGACACATTTTTAAGGGCCAGAGAAGTACCAAAATAATAGAATATTTGTTTCGAAGATAATGCAAAGCACTGAATAGGTCATTATGGAATAATTTAATTTGAAGAAACATTACCACAGAGCAAAATGAATAGATTAATTTTGCTATTTGTTTTCTTTCTCTCTTTGGAAATATATAAAAGATACCATTTGTAGAATGATAACATTTTTTGTTCCATCATCTACCAGTGAAAATATATCCATTTTCTTTATTTTATAAGCAGTTAAATTGCCCTGACTGTTTATACATATCTGTGAAAAAAGGACATCTACCTTAAGATTTACCTGCCCCCTCTTCCATCCATCACTAAGGGCATATTTATGTTTGGCACAGGGATACAGCAGGATCCCTGAGGTAGGTTTCATCCCAGCTTATATGCCCACATATTGTTATACAGAGCCCTGCTGCTAACATAAGGTGGAAGCAAAACAAGTACCAGAACACAGCACTGTACCTGCACCAGTAAAACTTCGCCTCTCATCATCTGGTCTGGGGCCCAGGCTGCAATGGGGCTGGGCAGCTTCCTGTACTTCTTTTCCATGCAAACCTACCCCAAGAACAGTTGCATCACTGTTTTCGTGTTCCTGCAATTTAAAAATGCATTTCAGCTTAATTACCTATTAATTTGAGTATGAGACTTGGATTGCATCTTAGTTCTCTGCCATAGTTTTACCTTAGAAACAGCAACAAAATGACTTTTCTTTGTGGCTCTGTAAGTACAGCTAGCTAAAAAAATTGTTCCCAGGGCTGTGTATGCCCCTTTTGACACTGCCAAGGTTACTTGTGAATAAGAATCATGTTTGTTTCTGCTACATCACAAAACAATTAGTCTTCATTGTTTGCCAACCAGGAGTAATCAAAAGCAGTAGGAAAATTAAATGTATTTTCTGGTACATATGAAGATATAAAAAAACAAAAGCAAAAATGCAAATTACAACAGGGGAAAACTCCTAGACTGCCTCTTGCAGGAAATAGAGATCTAGGCATTTTACAAACAGATTTTTTTCATCTTTTCCATGAAGACATATTTGATGGAGAAAACTCCAGTTGTATGGTAGAGCAAGATAGAACAGTTTATCTGCTGTGGAAACAGTTAAGGTCAGAGTGCATACACAAGAGCTGCTTTATTTGCTTAGGTTTGATTTGAAAAGATGGTTTTAGCAATACCAATGGGGAAATTTAGCTCCTTTTCACTAGAATGGAGGAGAAGAGTATGGCTATGAGTAACCAGGAATGCACATTTAAGGTACTGATGTGCTGCTCACCACTGTAATTACAGGATAGGCAATTATCTAGGCTTGAATAGAGTGTGGATATTGAAAGAGTTGAACTGCTGGCTATATTAAACTGAGATCTAGAAGCAGTTAAGGATTTATAAGTCAAAAAATTAGGCACAGATCTGTCCAAAACAGAAAACACCTAGTTTACTGAACAGAAACTAAAATCCAGCTGGGCCAAAGAATCCTGAGCAGGTACCTGATTTTCAGCTAGTTAGCAAGGAAGAATATTCTTCAGGCTGTATGCCAAACCATCCAAGGGAACAGAGGTTCCTCCATGTAGGTGGGACCCAGAGCCTCATAGCTGAGGTGAGGAGCTGAGTTTTCTTCCTGAGAAGTCACAAGATGTTCCTACCATGCACCTTTTCTGCAATAGCATCTGCCCAAGAATTGGGCTCAGAGGCTTGCCAAGCCTGGGGGAAGAGAAAAGGGAGAGAAGAGGGGAACAGGGAAGGTGGCGAGCAGCTTTCAAAAGAAAGGACGAACACTGTATTTTTTTGGCGCACAGTCCAGTCCCAGAGATGTACTCATCTTTTAGAGGAATTAGACTGCCCAAGAATTGGGCTCAGAGGCTTGCCAAGCCTGGGGGAAGAGAAAAGGGAGAGAAGAGGGGAACAGGGAAGGTGGCGAGCAGCTTTCAAAAGAAAGGACGAACACTGTATTTTTTTGGCGCACAGTCCAGTCCCAGAGATGTACTCATCTTTTAGAGGAATTAGACTGCCTTCTGATTGGTGTTTGGATCTGAGTGTAAAATTAGTAAGAACTAAGCCAAAATTCCTGGCCAAAAAAGCCCAGCAAGTTAAGATGCTGCGTGCCAGCTGTCAAGTAGGTTTAAAAGTGAAAAAGTTTTAGTTCTAGATTTATTTACATAAACACTGCAAATGCAGGTCTGGAGAAATTTTCTGGGTTCAGCATCATATGTTTTACACTGTATTGCCAGATTACAAGGCCCTACAACAGCCCACTCCAGTCTCCTGTGCTGCAACCCAGGTGAGGTTTCTTCTCCTGCATGTGGCACACGTTTGCCACAGGGACCCTCTATCCCTTTAACTCTGTAATAACTTCTTTTAACAGAGAACGTTCAGCTATAGACAGGCTCTTGAAAAACTAAACTAAAATTGAAAATTTTTAAAAATCATGGATTTGGAAAGGTAAATCTGTCAATTTTAATATGTAAACTCGCCATAGTAGAATATAATTTGGAAAAAAAACCCCAAACACGCTGTCAGTCAAATCAAAATAATTCAGTTTGTAAATAGCAGCAGGACAACAGACTGCCTTTCTTAGACTCACATTCTAGGCTAGCATCATGCACATTGTTAAAACTTCTTTCTATGTAAGCTTTTCTACAGAATTTATCCTGGATCCTGGAGTATCTGAACCTTGTGCAGCTGCTCCCTCACTGCTCTGCGATGATCTGAGAAGCCAGCTGAAAGCTCATTTTTAGGCTTCTCCTTTATTTGTGGGGTATTGCTTTACTGTGGTTATTTAACGAAATGCTGTGTGTGACAAAAAGAGATGTTTCAGAACCTAAACAGAAACACCCTTGTAAAGGAATTTAAAGCCACAGGCTTGCTGTTCAACTGCTCACCAGTGGTTGTGATCTCCACCCATGTTGCTCCTATGGGTGCCAGGGTGGTGCAGAGTTCCATGGGCACAAGGAAGGATTTGAAATGCGGGACAAAGGCATAGGAAATAGGAGAGAACACCCTGGTCGTTGGAATGGGTAGCTCAGGTAAGTGCAGAGAGGGGCTAGGTGAAGAGAAGGGCAGCACACAGATTTGCAGAAGGAGCCCCTTTGCAATATGGTAGGGCTGCAGTGGTTCTCAGCGTTCTCAGCTGAGGCACCCTGGGCTGTGACACAGTGACAGTGCATTATCCTATGATAACAAATACCCAACAGGCCAAGCAGAGCTCTGGTATGTCTGTCCAGCAGGCTCGGGCAGGAGTCTCCCTGCATCCAAGGGAGCTAACACAGTCAAAAGCTAAGAAAAAGAGGGAAATACAAGAAGCTTTAGAAATAAGTAGATCTGCAGATTAAACCAGTGCAAGGTCCTTGTTCTGCTGCCAAAGCACAGCTCTACCAGGAAGCCTTGTGCTGTTTACCTTACATACTGCATGGCAAAATTTCCTCTAAGTGACCACTTAAGGAGACAAAAAAAATATTTTTTAAGGAAAAATTGCCTTCAAAGAAAGCAAAGCATAACAACTCAACAGGCTGGGAATGCTTAGGGACAGTCTGTTAGGACAGATGGCCGCTTAACAAGAATGGTCTCTTGACCAGGTTTCTCTGTCTGCATTCCAGGTGCCTGCACGTAAGGAAGCAGATTACATGTGCTGTTTCAAATGTGTATCGATTTGCCAGTGGGGAGAGAGAAAACTCCATCTTTGATAAAGAATTTGATTTGATGATCATTTACAGACCACACCACATGAAGTCTTGACACTGTTTCTTCACCCTAATTACTCTGTGAGCCATCTGGTGCACCTGCTGTTGCAGGGAGGCAGGAATAACAGTTTTACACCCTCCCTCCCTTTTCTTTTCCTTTTTATCACACTGAGATAGATCTTTTAGGTGAACATCCACCTGACATGGCCAGACAGTGCAGATGTAGACGCAGGTGCAAACTCGGTCAACCATGCCTCCAGATGGCTCTTACTTATTAAGGCAGCCAAAGTAATAACCACAGACAAAGGGCCTCCAAAAAAAAAAAACCACCCAAGACCATCCTGCAGGAAAACACTAGGTTCAGAGATGGAGTTTGTGAGGATCCCAAAGATGCAATCAGCTTTGAATTTATGGTGGAAACAGAACTGATCAAGTCCYCTTGAAATTTGTTTGAAATGACAGAGTAATAATTGAGCCATCGTAAAAACGGTTAAAATGCAATAGAGTCTCCTGAAGGCTGATTACATAAGCATAAGTGCCAGGAGCTAGATGCCAAGATAAAAGCCATGGCTTCCTTTTCTCCTGTTGAGTTATCTAGTCTGCAACTGAGAAAGCCAAGAGACAAAAGCAACAGGATATTTTATATTTTGATTTCTTTTAAATGCTAGAGGTAGCACATTTCCAGTGGCTGAACTCCAAGCAAACAAGAGAACAAAATGAAGAAATTGTGCCCTCCCTCAACCTTTCCTTCTAATATCTTTAATTACTGGTCTACAAAGTGTGAAAGTTCAAAGGAATGAGTTTCAGGCTTGGGAAGCTGCCTCACTAAACAAGTTCATTTGGGCAGAATAAGCTCGCAGGAGTCCAGAGGCCACCTCTGCTCAATTGATGAGCTCCCACTTGTTAACCTGAGTGCTCAGTCAGGAAAAGGCATCAGGAAAAAAAATCTTTTTCAACCAGCTATTCCAACTTACCTCCTTCAGGACTATCACTTATGAGTTGAGGCTTTTTCTGCCTTGAGGGACA
Source organism: Cardinalis cardinalis (assembly GCA_014549065.1). Lineage (NCBI taxonomy): Eukaryota > Metazoa > Chordata > Aves > Passeriformes > Cardinalidae > Cardinalis > Cardinalis cardinalis. Next base: position 1,297,550 of record JACDOX010000056.1, read on the forward strand.
GCACAAAAAGGTCCCCTCCTCTTCAGTGATCATTCCAATAGCTATGCTGCCTAAATGAGTGTTCCACTGAGCAGAATTAATTGCTGCTTTCCACCTGTATTTTCTTGAGAGAGGATTTGTGGCAGAGTGCCCAGCAGACACTGTGCTTCTGAAGACACTGAGGCCAGAAAAACAGCATGCAAAAGTGATGGGAGGTGCAAATCGACAGGCAAGACTCCCTTGGCCCTGCCATGCTGCTAGCAACACACAAAACCCTTCAGGCTTGGCTGAGGAGCAGACTCAGCCCTGCTTCAGTCCCTCTGCAAAGTGAGAAGGAAATCTGGGGGGTCGGGAACTTCACAGTAGTAAATCTTAGTAAGAAGCAGGATTGCGATGCACACAAGTCATGCTAAGCTCCCCAGTTCCAGTTCACAATAACTCTGAAAAAGGCTTAGGTGTATGTCTCCTCTGAATAGTGGTCTCTGAATTCTCCTGCCTGGAGGGGTCTTCAAAACCTGAGGCTGTGGTAAATAGGTATGATTCGTGCTGATAAAATTGAAAGCGTAATCAATATTGGTACCGTAATTAATATTTGGGAATAATAAAACAGTTAAAAGTTGTAATGCCAAAGAAGAAAGGCAGAGGAGGGGCTCCACCCCCTCCTGGTAGATGTTCTCAAGGATCACAGGAAGAGGCCGAAGATGCAGTTGCTAAAAATGAGCAAAACCTGGTTGGGTCCTAGAAAAATATTAATTATAAGGGATTTATTGCCTTGATATGTAGATGTAGTGATACGTTAGTCTTGGCTTGCATTGTACTGGCTTGGTGTGCGTGTGTAACCCAAAGATGAATTAAAGGACACAGAGGAAGACTACAAAATCTTCATCAGACGACCCTCAAAAGACTTGTGCAACCACCAAACCGAGTGGTAGCACACGTGCAGTAAAGGTAGTAATGAAGGCAGAGATAGAAATATGATGAACTGAAAATGGGAGGAGATGGTATTAACACATGCCATATAAGGGGTAATTTTCACTTGGCAAGCTCATACGTGAGGTGGCAAGGGTCCAAGAGCCCTGCACTCCGTACCCCACGGTTACCTTTTGCTTATGCGCTATTATTGGAACCAAATTATCCCTTATTTTAATCACATATATTGTATCCAATTATTGTATCCAATTTTATAATTTTTTCAACCATTCAATTAAAATTGCTACTACCTATGATATTGTTTGGTTTTTTAATGATGGGATAATTGGGCAAACGTAACAAGGCCTACGTGCCATCAGCCCAAAGACTTTCATCACCATGAAGGCAGAGATCCCAAACCTGTCTTATAATTCCTGACATATACTAGAGAATCAAATCAATTGCATCTCTCTCATGTATCTGAGCAACATACTTTTGTCCAGCTTGCTTTCTTTCTCAGTGGCTTACTCGCATGCTTCTGAGGCAGATAAAGGTACAGTTTGACTTTCCAAAGAGTATTCTCCTCTCCTCTCCTCTCCTCTCCTCTCCTCTCCTCTCCTCTCCTCTCCTCTCCTC